>CM075333.1:28290016-28655950 GCA_037788925.1 Mytilus galloprovincialis | reverse complement strand
TTCGCTAGCTTCTGCCTGGTGTGAGTCCATACCAGATTGTAGAAGTGACAAAGACAATCTTAAAAAGATCCTCAGACCACGAATGCATGCTATTAAAGAATAGATACGAGATTTATATTTGAATTAGAGTGTGATAAATGCATGAAATGCTAAGTTATCAATATCTGACATTGTTGAAGATAAGTTGAAATATTTTTTTTGTTTTGCAATCCTTCACTTTCTATCTTGGTCAATTGATTACCAAAAGATGCGTTCCACATTTTCTAATTTTCATATAGAGAAACCTTCAATAAGAATCAGATTCGAAAAATACTGAACTGCTTAAATAAATCAAATTTGGAATGGGTTATCAAATTATTAATAATTATAGAAGACTTATAACTGCAATTTTGATACAGTATCTGACGAAGATTCTGTATAGTTTAAGCAAAAAAAATTAAGAGACTCTATCCTACACTTTTCGCATCAATACAATATCAAAGGGCACACGTACATCATAAATGTAATTTCAACCGTTTGAAGGAACTGAATTAGATTGAAATTAATTTCTTCTAGTTGTCTGCCCATAGACCGTTATTTGTATTCCCGCGCTTCATGGGATATAACCATTCAGCACGACCGGGCCGACTCGATTAGACGTGTTTTCCAAGTTAAATGTTTTATCTTGCTTATGTGAATTTATTTGATGTTATGATTAATGTTTTGATTTCAGTAGTATTAAACTGACTATATTTTTTCGACATGATATTATGTATCATAATGTGCAATTAAAATCAGCACATGGTACTGTCGTGTGGGTATTCAATTTGAACTTAAGTTTGGTTTTTATTAGTGTTATGTGTATAGAGTTGGGTAGTCTATGGGCGTTAGTAATTGTAGAAGAAAAACATACAATACTATATGAGAAAAAAAAAGATATACCCTTGTCACAGGTACAAGAAGAATATTATTTCCTTATACTGTATCAAACCATGCTTTTAAAAAAAGAAGATGAGGTAGGATTGTAAATGAGACAACTTTCTACAAGAGACATTGAAACAGAAATTAACAACTATAGATCATCGTACGGCCTTCAACAATAAGCAAAGTTTGCAGTTTCACCTTACCTTCTACATATTCATATGAATATGATTGGTTAAAACAACCCCATAGAGACCGTTTACATTGAATTTTAGGTTAGTCATGTTAGAAGCCGTGGCTTATTTCAAAACTCTGTTAATAATTGTCTTTCAATGAACCTATCACTTGTACGACAGTCTCGTCAACTTCCGTTATATTTACAAACAGACATAATAAATAAAATAGTCAAAAAATGGGTACAGCAGTCATCATGCACTTTGTTACAATTTTAAAAGAAACAATTTTACAAAAAAGTATAAAAGCATCTATCAAATTAAAAACACATGCATTGCTTCGCATGTCTGACGTCAGAAAATCTATAAGACACGATTCTGTACAGTGTCAAACTGTCTAGAGTTTTATTACAAGAAAAAAGGTAAAGAAAACAATTTAATCGTGTTTCAACCTGTTTAAAAGAACAAATCGATAGTAATCACTACAGAAAATTTTCATAATTCTATTATCTCATATTTCAGCCAATACTTTTGCATCTCATATATCCCAGTGACCTTGAAATTAAGGATACTACTGATGCTAGAAGGACTGCTTCATACCTTGATTTCTCCTCAATATTGACACAGATGGACGACTACAAACGAAAATCTATGATAAACGGGACGGTTTCAACTTCCCAATTATCAATTTCCTATTTCTCAGGAGTAACATACCCTCTGCCCCTTCGTATGGTGTTTACATATCTCAATTGATACGTTATTCTCGTGCATGTTCACACTATTATACGGTCTTCATAAACAGGAGTGTGCTCCTAAGGCAGAAACTTCTCCAACAAAGTTATAAAGAGGACAGATTACAATTGACACTCCGTTAATTTTACGGACACCATCATGAATTGGTTGATCCATACGATTTATCTTTGTACAAACTAACTATGGACATTTTTACCACGTGTTAGATTGTGGTTTGTCATTACGTCGTCTGATCTTTTTATTACCGAACGTGACTTATTCCCGAATGTGAATGTTTTGCTGAGTATGAATTCGTATTGCTTTAAGACGTGGCACGGTACTTTTCCATCCCAAATTAATTTGTTGGGTTTTGCTGTTGTGTTTGTTGTTGTCATCGGATTTTGTCAAATGAATTAACGTTTGTAAATCGTATTTTTTTCTGTTGTGTTCGTGTTTTGTGTTGGGGATAACTACTCATCCAATTCATTTGGGAGATTTTTTTTGGATCAACGAAATTTACACGATTGCAGTTTGATCAGAAGAAACACCGACAAAGCTAGATAATACAATTAATTATCTAATTACTACTACAATTAGATATTAATTAGTATTATAATTTTCACTGTTATTAATATAAGTTAGATAAGTCATACAAATCTAATCTTGAATTTCATCCAAATTCTTTCTTAATTTTCGAAAGACGTTTATAGAAATTTTAATGTGACGTCACTTTCGGCGTCCAATGGCTTTGGCTAACACGGCTATGATTTTGTAATGAATTCGTTTTTATTCTATAGCTAGTCACTACTTCAATTTAATCATGTATATCTATTATATAGTCATTTTATAAATTTTACTGTTTGCAAAACTATGTATTATTCTTGATAATAATGATGTTTTTGTCCCAGGCGGATAACCTTGGCCTCACAACTTTTTGGAATTTTTGGTCCTCGGCGATCTTCAACTTTGTAGTTGTTATGGCTTTCAAACTTTTTTCATCTGAGCATAGTTTTGTGTTGACGTAGCGCTTGTCTGGCGTATAAAAATATTTGTTAACCGGTTACATTTTGATGGCTATTATTCGTTTGTTTCTCTGAACTATATTTTCTGCCATTTATTTATTGTAGACCTGTCGTGTAATGTTGTCATTTCAATGTTATAATTAACATTGCCATTAAACCGGGAGGTGTGGCATGCCACAAAACCAGGTTCAACCCACCATTTTTTCATAAAATGCCCTGTACCAAGTCAGGAAATGGCCATTGTTACATTGTAGTTCGTTTTCTGTGTGTATAACATTTAGGTTTTGTGTTTCTGTTGTGTCGTAGTTCTCTTATATTTGATACGTTTCCCTCAGTTTTAGTTTGTAACCCGGATTTGTTTTTTCTCTATCGATTTTTGAATTTCGAACAGCGGTATACTACTGTTGCCTTTATCTAACCTGTATTAATTCGAAATGTCATTAAAAGTACTGCGTGCAATACCAATTTTGATTTAAATATTTGCAGTATAGTCACACTAGCGTCAGCAAATTTGATTATGGTTTATACCTCTACTGGTGGACTATCAGTTCCCGAGGGTATCATCAGCACAGTAGTCAGTACATTAGTATTGGCATAAACCCTTCTAAAACTGCCTGCTTACATTTGTTTTTTAATTTTAAAGAAACTAAGGTTTCAACTCCCTCAGGCAATTATGTCTTTGATGAATTTGACAAATGTTTTATGTTCTTTTGAATGTATAGTTCTTCAATTGTTTCAGTTTTAATAGATCCTTAGCGTTATTATATCAGGCTTTTAGCGTTCCCGGTGTAAATCCAGAAAAGCGCGTCGGACGCATGAAAGTGATAGATTGTTGTTTTCATTTTTTAAACACTGAGATGATACTTCTGTTGGTGGATTATCATTCCCCGAGGGTATCATCAGCTAAGTAGACTTTACCTCGGTACTAAAATGATGTATAACTTATCTATCCAAAATTGTCCGTTAATAAATTTGAAATTATAAAGAAATTGAGGTCCTTTTGAATATATAGCTCTTCAATTTTTCAAATCTTATACATCCTTGGCCTTTAAATTATTCAGTTTTTAGCTTGCCTACTGAAGATAAATCAAGAAAAGCGCTTCAGACCTTGAAACTTGTTGTTTATATTTTTTAAGTAAAGTTTTGGCCTATAAAATTGAGAATGGAAATGTGGGATGTGTCATAGCGAAAATAACCCGACCATAGAGCAGACAACAGCCGAAGGTCACCAATGGGTCTTCAATGTAGCGAGAAACTCCCACACCCGGAGGCTTCCTTCAGCTGGTCCCTAAACAAATATGTATACTTGTTCAGTGATAATGGAGCTTAACTCCGAATTGTACACAAGAAACTAAAATTAAAAAATCATACAAGACTAACAAAGGCCAGAGGCTCCTGACTTGGGACAGGCGCAAAATTGCGGCGGGGTTAAACATGATTTTTGAAATCTCAACCCCCCCCCCCCCCTTCCCACTTTATACATCTAGCCAATGAAGAAAAAAACAAACGCACAACAATACGCACAGTTAAACTCATCTAAGGCGAAGTCCGAGTCCGATGTTAGAATATAAAACAAAAGAAAACAAAAATATGATGTTAGAATATGAAACAAAAGAAAACAAAAAGATGATGTTAGAATATGAAACAAAATAAAATAAAAATATATGCATGCTAGTAAAATAAGAAGATGTGGTATGATTGCCGATGAGTCAACAATCATCAAGAGACAAATCGACAAAGATACTTACATCTATACGTCACCGTACGGTCATCAACATATGTTTCCCAGTTATAACTCTGTTGGAGTCGTTTTTGTGGAAGTAACACAGTCACCCTTTTAATAAAGTTCGTATAGTGCGAAAATGCCCGAGCGTACCTATTTATTGAGTTATGCAAACGATATCAGAAAAAGATGAAGCAGAGGGTTACTGTTGAGACATGGGAAGTTGCGTAGCCATACAATACATTCCAATACAACAATACAAAGTTTTTTTATTGTCAATTATGACGCCCAATAATTTGAGTAGTACAAATAAGTTCAATTTCATGCAAGTGATTACATATCGATTACATTAATTGTTTAACAATTAAACAAAAGTCTTTTTCAGCAGAATAATTTTTACAGGAATAATATATATAGTTTTACAATATAACATAGATGGACAAACTACCAGTGACTAAACTGTATCTAGAATATCTTCGTTGATATGTTGCGTTTTAATTCTAGATAGTTTGATGTGTTTCCAAATAATAACAAATACAAATTGATGGTCGTGCTTTTGTCCTCGCAGTTGTTGACATATAAGGCCAGAGATATGATTCGCACCAAAATGAATGCATGTATATTGGGTCAATTTGATTTCTATGAAATTGTTTCTCGATAATGTGATGGACCACTTAATGAAAGGCTAGGAACATATTTAGATTATTGATTACTACCCTTTGTAAAAACACAAAAAAAGTACATTTCTGACATAGGGACTTTATCCGAAATGTTAAAAAAAACTATACATTTGATAATAATGTAATCTACTTGTGACAGATATATCAATTTAAGATTTGAGGACTTCAAACAAAGCTTTAGAAAAAGCTCTGAATAGACATGAAGAAATTAAATAAACTATCGACGGACTACTAGTTGAAAAAGTGTCTGAAACAGATTTCCTGTTTGAAAAAGCAGATAAACAAACTGCTAAAGTTTACTTATGTATGCAATAATCATTCCATAAAATTTTTAAACCTTGAAATATTCACAGGTGACCAGTTCCAAAATACTGCTTTAAGACCTGGAATGCTTTACAAAGAAAACCAAACAATTTTAATATCTTCATATACTATTAAAAAAACCCACAAACATTCAAAAACTAAATGCCAATGGTCCAGAACGCTGATTATACCCCTGATGTAAAAAAATCTCTTTATTTTTATATCAAATACTTTAGAAAACATGTCAACATTTACTACCGGAGTTATTTACTGCTGTTTGTTTGAATGATGATTGATTAATTGATTGGTTGATTGTAGTACAGTTACATCGTTCATTATTAACTTACAGAGGAAGTGTAATTCATTCACGGCGGATTGCACGATCCTATTCTGGTCGTTCTAATAATCAGCAGATAATATTATTGCGTGTATGACTTGTGTGTGTGAATTTGATCGGGTGACCAATAAGATGACAGTTCCTAATTAATTTTCAGAATTGTAAATTGTGACCAATATGAATTTTCACTAGAAACATCATTCATAGCTTTAACCCAAATTGAATCGTTTACAGAGAGATATCTAGATACTACACTTGTAGCACTACGATACCGATTGATGCTTTCAAATCCGACTTCTGTTAGAGATAAATAGTTGTTATTCAGGATGATGCCATACTCTGGATTGCCTATCTCACTTGATGCAATGGAAACAGCTATCATATACAGTCCGGACGATTCACAGACAAACTTTCCACTGCTTTTATATGTTGACAAATTACTTATACCAACACTGTATTTAACGTCATTAAATTTTATTATATTTCCACCTTTTGTCGTGATATATGATAAAGGGTGAGAAGTTAAAGCCACTTTTTCATCGATTCGTTTTTTCAATAATGCCATTGACGAGTTTGACTCCTTCTCTGTCGTGTCTATTTTGCTTCTTATTTCATCAATAGTAACGTTATGATTGATCTGAATGCTCGACAACTGATTAATAACATCTTTTTTAAACTCCGTAGTTAAATTATATAGTGCAAGAAAGTCCTGACTACGAGCGCGTTCGTTCATAGATAAAGACTGGATTGTTGCAGTATTAGTCTGAACAGCATTTTGTAATGTTCTTATTTCCTGTAGCGGCCTGGTGTTCCCTAACTGTTGAAGATCTCGAATTTTTCCATCGTGTTCCGATGACGCATTTTGTAGCAAAAGCAGTTCGTTTTTCATCATATTATTTTCTCCTGTCAGTACACTGTTTGCATTTTGAAACTGATTTAACTTTTGTTCTAGAGCAAGATATAAGTCCATAGGAACATAATCGATATTTGTGTCATTTTTCTTTGAATTTTCTTCCACTTTGTGCTCCAGAACGTCAAACTTTTGTTTCAGTTGAGTTGTGAGTAATAAAACAGTTCTATCCAAATCACGGCGTAAGCTCTCTGTTTCTTGTTGTAACGTCCTTTTTTCTTTTTGAAAATCGGCCAAGGTGAGGAACTGGTTGCTTGCATGTGTTTGTCCGCCATTATTTGGAGTTCCATCCAAAAGAAAACAATTTCCAATAACAACCAGGAGAAATATAATTAAAAACTTAACAAACATGACTTGTCGAAAATATTTCGCTTGGAAAGAAACAAAGTCCACTGTTAATTTATATAAATTATCTAATCAGTAATGTTATATATACTAGTAAACATTCTACGATAAAATATGTATAAATCTGTACAATATACAAGTACGTAGTTATTTTTATGTTTATTTTGTTACTTTTGGTGTAATAAAATTTCAGTAACAAATTGTCTTTAACATAGTTTTTTGGGGGATTTTGGCTGCATTTGAATTCCTAAACGGGATGAATCCCTATTTTGATATTTTTAAGTACTAGCATAATTCGATTCGAGTTACTGGTTCGCCGTAATAATTAGTAATGGTGGAATTACTTGCTCAACAAATATTTTAAATTTATAATATATGCTAAAAGGAGGATACAAAAACCAAGTATATATACAATACACAAACGAGACAACAACATATGTTATAAGTTTACGCATTGATAAAATATAAAAAGAGTCTCAAACCTACGTCTATAGGTATAAAGCCTTAAAATGTGTTGATTAAAAAGAAGACAAACAGTTGTCATGAAAATAGAATTAAGAGAACAATGTTGAATCAACGGCATAAGCATGAATCCGTCCCTTATATAAAACACTTTTTTTATATCTACTCCAGTTTTCGTTCCATCCGGATGGAAATTCGTATTATCTAAACTATAGAGGGAGGGACAAACCGGAATCATATACAGGACTCAAATCTATGGTTGGTTCCAAATCTATGGCAGATTCCTAATCTATTGTAAATGTGACGTCATGTCATCCCAAATCTATGGCAAGATTTTTTACAACCTAATCTATGGCAAGTTGTGTAATGTCCTAATCTATGGCGAATTTATGTTGTTTCCAATTCTATTGCAAATTTTGTGCAAATAGAAAACAATGCAGTACTGTACATTTTCGACCAATGACTTGTCTTAAGCAAGTTGAAATTTACGACAACGGGAGCATGTCTATAAACATTTTGTTAAATAAACATTCCATAATGGTCAACCAAAAAAAATCATCATTGAAATGATAAATTCATATACCTTAATACAGACTAAAGATTAAAATGTTGTGCTCTGTAAAAATAAACATTTATTAATCTGTGCATGGTACCTGTTTAACTCATTCATTAAACCAACTAATAAGTCCTTTAACAAACAAAAAGGCCGCTTTTTATAAAAACAAAAAGTAAAAAAGTAACAAATAAAATGAACAGTTTGAATTTTCAAACAATATTTATTTCAGCGATATCGTAAATACGTCTTTTTATTCGATGATGGATCATGATGATTTAAATCAAATTTGTATCTGTTAATTTTATCTTTCACTTTATTAACTGTGCCAGCCGTAGACAGTAAACTACTGCTAAAACTCCTTTTCTAAAATATGCGGTACTGAAAACAGCGGTACCCTTTTTCAGCACGGACTTCGGCTGGTACTGCATATTTTGTCCCTCTTCGGGATAATAGGTGACATCTTCCTTTAAACCATCCAGATGAAACCACCCACAAATTGTTGTCAGGGAAATACCTTCATCTTAAATAGTGTTAAAATCTATGGGTTCCGCCATCGTAAGTGGCGGCAAGGATGTAATATGGCGGCGTTATTCAACTGTGACGTTATATGTTACTCTTTCCCCCAAATCTGCCATAGATTTGGAAAAAACAAAAATCTGCCATAGATTTGAGTTGTTTGGCGTTTGTCACGTCACATTTGCCATAAATTAGGAATCTGCCATAGATTTGGAACCCGCCATAGATTTGAGTCCTACATATATATAATGCCTGTTTTGTCCCATTCCTATGTGAAACTGCTTAAACTTTGTCTAGCATTTAGGGTTGGACGAAACAAGGATTATATGTATTATGACACATTGAAGTAAACAATGAAGAATGTGTTTAAGAATTGTATACTTTATTAAATGAATAATGAATAAATGAATTAAGTAATGAAAACTTTAAGTTAAAAAAATCATTTACTTTAGAATTTAAAATAGCGCAACGAAAGGTTTTTTTATTTGTGATTTTTTTTTGGGGGGGGGATTCTGAAAGAGAACTGGTACCTCATAGATAACGACTTCAATTTCTTATAATTCCGTCGTTAGAATATGTTATGTAAGCACATTACCTTACGGTTGACGGATAAATGGACGCCGCGTCATTAAATTTAAAACAACTACTATACATTTTCACTATATTCCACTATAGTTCATATTTAGCTGTATTTGCTTATGATACATTGTTACCTAATATTTGTACATTTGTTTTATTTTCCAATGCTTTATTTTTCTGTATGTGAAAGGAGTCTCTTCCAGTATAAATGAAATAACCAAAAGACTTTCTAAGGTTCGGATACTTTATTACCAGAGAATAAAAACTCTGAAATAACAAAATTATAAACATTAAATAAATGATAGTTCATGTAACATATAGAATATATTATACACCTTTTATATCACAGACAATTTTAATACAGTTTAAACGATTCCTAATATAATAGTTTTACTATAAACAGTAGATTCACATTTACTATGGAATGTTCATTCTTTCAATCGTGTAGTGAAATGTACATCACATGTCACATGTACTTTATCAAACCGGTTTCTGTGACCGACATTTAAATATAACGGTAACCAGTTTCATTGCGTTTACAACCAAATAGAATTAAATGTATCTTAAAATTACTTCTCACAAGTACATGCAAGTTTCCAATTAAACTTAATAAATATTACAACATTCTAAAAGTATTTACTATGTCTGAATACCGACATATAAATTATACCATTGATTTGCTAAAAACGCGCAAATCGCCAAAGGAAATAATCCATGACTTACTATCATTTCTATAGTATAAAATAATACAAAAACTACAAATTATGCGCTTACCACTTGTGGAGTGAGTTCTCCAGTAATTAAGGAACTTGGCACAAAGTAAATAATCTACATCAGAGTCCTGAAAACCAAAATACAATAATAAGAACGGACTCTTCATAATTATATAAAATACTAATCACATGACAATTGTACTCAATTCGTCCATATAAAAATAGCATTACACAATATGCAACTCGAATATTCTTTTCACAATATACTGTAACTTATCATATATGCCGAATTTTTCTACATGCAGTATTCGCAAAATGCTGTTATTACGATATCTCTAAACATTACATAATTACGCTATGATCAGCGGCAAATATTACATTACTTTATAAAAATATGACCTAGCTTCTTTACCAAAAATACGCTCATTCAAATCTTTCATTCCGATGTTATAAACATGCAATCTGAAGAGTATTTACTCGAAAATAGGAAATTTAACCAAATCTATTAATTCGTGTCAAAATGTTAATAACTTTCTAGTCATGTCTGGAAAACTATAAAGCTGAATATAGTAAATATACAATCTGTAAATATGGGTTTCTGATATGATATAATCTGAATCAATAATGGACGTCTTTCACTGACCAGTGTCCAGGTAAATTCTACCCAAGGTGCACAAAGGAAAACTCAACTTAACCGCCAATAACTAAGAACCAATCAAAACAAGAGTTCAATTTCAACCCCCATGAATATGTATGAGTAACATTACTCAATACCTAAATTATATACTAAATCAAGTCATAAAGGATAAATATCCTTTAGTAAAAATACTTTGCAAGAGTGAAATAGTTAAACTAAAGACTCAATAGGAATTTGATAAGTAGATTTTTAATATAAATCAATGATTTCAAAAGTGCAAATTACATAGTTTATGAAGAATGAAAAATCACTCTGCTACATCCTCCCCTCTGTTGAAAAAATGACTTCAATGTCATTAGAACTGTCTTCCCCTCTCCAGAAAGCATGGCGTCCTCGACATGATGGAACACTAAAGGTCACTCTCCATAATCTTCATAATGGTTCTGGAAAGCTCTGTCTCTTGTCCTTTAAATCTACCATTCTCTGCTTGATGTAGTAGCCAGTTAACTCTCCTCAACCAGTCCGGCTGTGTTGTGGCCTGTTTTGACGTGGTGATGTAGTCCTTGAGATAAGCTGGTGGTCTGCGTTCTCTCTGGGGTCGAGTAACTGGTGAATCTGGTGAATGTCGTGGTGGTGTTGGCAATATACGACGTTGTCGTTGTCTCTGTGGTGGTGGTGTTGGTGTTGGTTGTTCTGTCTGAGCTTCTGTGGGTACATCTGCCGGTCCAAGTGACGTGTCAGTCACCGCACTGCCATCTACCATATCTGAAGTGTCATCTTCATCCTCATGGCCCGTCGCTGTACCATTACCATCGTCAACTACAGGGGTTGGTTCTCCAGCATTCGTCTCAGCTAAAGGAAGAGCGTCCCCTCAAAAACCAGAGCCCTGTCCTCTCTCAACACTAACAATGCCGTCACCAGTAGCATTGAGAGTACCTGTTCTCTGTTCCACTTCCACACTTGTAGCATCATTGTCACTGTTGCTCTGTGGGCTCATCTCAGACACAATTACATAGTAATCCTGCTCCGACTATTCATCGGATTCCGTGTCATCAATCTGCTCGATGCCTTCAGACTGCGTCGGTTGTTTCCTGGTAGGCTGTCTCACTTTCTGCCTGGCTACAGGTGCAGGATCCTTTCTCTTTTTTTATCACTCGGCAGGAATCCAATCGGGAGTAGAAGGTTTCGATGTAGTGTTCTCTTCTTGCCCTCTCCATTTTCTCTCTGAACCACTTACACTGGGATGTCGTTGTTTGGCTGTGAAACAACTAGGTACGGGTCTTCTTCCCACTTATCTGCAATCTTGTGTTTACCGTCGAAGGCTACTCTTCTGACAAGTACTCTGTCGCTGGGTTGCAGAATGGCTCCTCTAACTTTCTTGTCATAACCTGACTTCTGTCTTTCTTGTGCTGTTCTTGCTGATCTTGTTGCTAACTCGTAAGCCTTCTTAAGTCGCTGTTTCATGGCATCAACATACTTCGTTGTTGGTTCTTTCTTGCAATTCATATCTAAACCAAAGGCAATGTCCACTGGTAATCTTGGTGGCCTACCAAACATCAAGTAGTATGGTGAAAAGCCAGTTGTTGTCTGCCGAGTACAATTGTATGCATGAACGAGTCCAGCGATGTGCGACTTCCAATCCTTCTTTTGTGTTGCTTCAAGGGTACCAAGCATACTGAGTAGTGTTCGGTTGAAGCATTCTGTCTGCCATTCCCCATAGGATGATATGGCGTGGTTCTCGACTTCTCCATTCCAGTGATGTGACATAACTCTTTGATGATGTTGGACTCAAAGTTAGCGCCTTGGTCAGAGTGGATTCTCTTCGGCAAACCATAGTGAACAACAAAGTGGTTGAAGAAGGCTTCTGCTGTTGTCTTTGCAGTCTGGTTTCTAGTTGGAACAGCTAAGGCATATCGGGTGAAATGGTCGGTGATAACCAGTACATTTTCATAGCCGCCTTTGGATTTCTCTAATGACAGGTAGTCCATGCATACAAGTTCCAACGGTTGATAAGACTCTATGTTGATGAGTGGTGCTTTCTTGTTGGCTGGTGTTTTACGTCGTATACATCTGTTGCAATGGCTTATCCAATTTTCAACATCTCTGGTCATACCATACCATACAAAGCGATCTCTGACTAGTGAAAGTGTCTTGTCACGGCCCTGGTGTCCCATATCATCATGAAGTGCTGTAAGGACTGTAGTAATACAGGCTTCTGGTAAAACTTGCTGTTTCACTGGCTCTTGGTCAATGTTGATTTCTCTGTACAGTATGCCATCTTCAATAATTAGCTTGTCAAAGTTGTTGATAAACCAGATGTTCCATGGCGTTCTTTCTATCTGATGTTTGGCTGGCTTTCTATGCTCTTGAACCCAGTATAACCATTCTTTCATAATTTTATCGTTCTTCTGTGCTGTTTTGATGTTGACCATAGACTTTGGTGGCAAGGATGGATCATCAGCTGTTGTCGTTGACATTGACAAACATTGCAGGTATGGCTGAACGTGCTGCAAGTTACAGATGGCCTTCACGGATTCCGTACACATGCTGGAAGTGTTGGTCTTTCCTAGCAGTCCTGGTAGCCTTGACAAACCATCAGCATCAGCGTTGGCTTTACCTGGTCTGTAGACGATGTTGAAGTCATATGCTGATAAGGCTGCAATCCATCTATGTCCAGTAGCATCTAACTTGGCCGTTGTTAGGACGTATGTCAACGGGTTGTTGTCTGTTAGCACAGTAAACTTGTTCATGTAGAGATGGTCTTTAAACTTCTCATTGACAGCCCATTTCAATGCAAGGAACTCAAGCTTGTGTATAGGGTAGTTCCGTTCTGCTTTACTAAGTCCACGACTGGCATAAGCTATGACTCTTTTCTTGTTGTCTTGTTCTTAGTAGAGTACAGCACCAAGTCCTAGCATGGAAGCGTCTGTATGCAGCTCAAAGGGTTGGTTATAGCGAGGAAAACCAAGTACTGGTGGCTTCTGTAGTTGTGACTTCAAGTTGTTAAAGGCTTTGTCTTGTTGTTCACCCCATATCCAGTTTGATGGTTGCTTGTAGTTGGTCTTGCATCTCTTAGACTTATGTGGTGCTGGCATTAAATCTGTTAACAGCCTGGCGATCTTGCTGAAATCTTTCACAAACTTTCTATAATAGCCAACAAAGCCGAGAAACTGTCTAACCTCTTCTGGTGATGTTGGTTTTGGCCAATTCTTCACTTTTTCTAACTTGGCTGGATCAGGCTCAATACCATGCTTGGAGACTATGTGGCCAATATATTTCACTTTCTCTTGGAAGAAGGCGCATTTCTTGGGTGATAACTTCAATCCACTTTCACGTAATCTCTGTAGGACTCTCTCGAGACGTTCTAGGTGTTCCTCATAGCTGTCAGAAAATATGATGAGGTCGTCTAGGTATATGAAACAGATGTTGAGATGAAGATCGTCTAGGATATCTTCCATCAGTCTCTGGTATGTTGCTGGGCTGTTGACAAGTCCAAATGGAAGGCGATTGAACTCATAAAATCCTAGCGGTCCTACTGTGAAGGCTGTTCTCTGTTTGTGTGATTTTTCAAGCTCCACCTGATGATATCCAGACTTCATATCAAGTACAGTATAAAAGCTGTTTCCACCAAGTGCGTCTAATATCTCCTCGCTTCTTGGAAGTGCGTATATGAGTCCCGAAAAGACTGGTTGTTTAATTGCCTATAGTCTATGCACATTCTTAGCTTCCCATCTTTCTTTCTACACAGGACTACATTTGATGACCATGGAGAATGTGATCGACGAATAATACCAGCTGCCAGAAGTTGTTGAAGGTGGGTGCGAACTTCTTCAAATATTGCAGGTGGGATGCGTCGATGTCGTTGTTTAAATGGCCTTTCGTCCTTCAAGTCTATTCTGTGGTGAACTCTATCTATATGACCAATATCTGTGTCTGAAGTACTGAAGACATCTCCAAACTGACGAAGTAGTTTCTTTCCTTGTTCTAGTTGTTCATCGTCTAGTAGATCTGTTGGTAGACTCACATCATACAGTACATCATGGTTGTTGGCATCAGGTGTTTCAATGTCAGTAACTGCAACTGGCTGTACTTCACACAAGATGGCGTTTGGTGAAACAGTGATAGTTCTAGTAGTGACGTTGCTGATGTGTACTGGAACTAGTCGATTATCTTTGTAGTTGTAGGAGACTAATGATGGAGCAACATCTAAATCGGTTGGTATGGCAGCTCTTTTTGTGGGTTGTAGCAAACAACAGACAGGATGGTATGGTATATCATGGTCCATGTAACCTTGAAGTACTATATCTTTGTTGGGTTGAATATGTACTGTCTTCCCTTCTGCACATTTGATGATTGCCAGTCTGTTACTTCTCTTTTGCAATTCTTTCTCTCGTAATGATAAGCAGCGGAAAGTGATGTACCATGGTGTAAACAAGTCTGCATCTTGGAGAAATCTGTTTCCAAAACGGGTTTTAACATCATCCATAGCTGTGTTGAGGACATTCGTTCCAAGGAGTAGTGGTACAGTGTTGTTGTAAGTGCTGTCTGGTACTACTAGAAGTATGCATGGCTGTTGTCTATCTGATGATGTACCTGGCAACTCTAAGTCTGCTGTAATGTATCCAAGATACGGCATACTCTGACCATCAGCACACTCAATGTTGAGGATTCTGTTCGATGTCTCTATGGGTTGTTCAGCAAGATACTCTCTGTAGAAGGCTTCACTCACTGTGCTGACTGTTGAACCAGTATCCAGTAAGGCTGTTACTTTCATACCATTAATCTTGACAGTTACTTCGTTGGCGTTGCCTAGGAGACCTGTTGTATCATTCCGATGTTATAAACATGCAATCTGAAGAGTATTTACTCGAAAATAGGAAATTTAACCAAATCTATTAATTCGTGTCAAAATGTTAACAAAGAAGAAAGTGTAACTTACTAGTCATGTCTGGAACTATAAAGCTGAATATAGTAAATATACAATCTGTAAATATGGGTTTCTGATATGATATATAATCTGAATCAATAATGGACGTCTTTCACTGACCAGTGTCCAGGTAAATTCTACCCAAGGTGCACAAAGGAAAACTCAACTTAACCGCCAATAACTAAGAACCAATCAAAACAAGAGTTCAATTTCAACCCCCATGAATATGTATGAGTAACATTACTCAATACGTAAATTATATACTAAATCAAGTCATAAAGGATAAATATCCTTTAGTAAAAATACTTTGCAAGAGTGAAATAGTTAAACTAAAGACTCAATAGGAATTTGATAAGTAGATTTTTAATATAAATCAATGATTTCAAAAGTGCAAATTACATAGTTTATGAAGCATGAAAAATCACTCTGCTACATGTGTATACACGTTTAAAAAAGTATGGAGTTTTATCAGACTTGTCAGATAAAGCATACCAAATGTACTTATTTTGGTGTCTGATGCATGATTTTTTATTATTAATTGTTTTTGGCTTTTAACTAGCTAGCTTCCTGGCAGTAACTGCGAATACTCTAACATCGTACTTTCGTGTTAAATGACCTGTTGATAAAATTTGTAATGTTTTTTTGATTCTCTGTAAATATCAACCATGCCACATATAGGTCGTGGCACGCATAGTCTCAGAAAAGCCTCAAACTTTGTCAATTAATACACTTTTATGTATAAATGGAAAAAATATATTGATATTGTTGCGATGGACCATGCTTGCCATGGTAACAGGATATTCTAATTTTACCTTCAAAATTGCTCCTTTTCAACTATGAAATAGGTCTACTTTGGGCATTAATATCCACTTAAATAGCAATATATTGGTAAAAATACCTATAATTTATATGAAAATCATTACAAATTGATATAATGATTGAATTTAAAAGTATAAAATATTTTATGTTACCCTGATTTGATCCTTGGATACATGGAAGACTTCAACAGGTATATAAAATACCCAATTTAGACAGTTTTTGAGGATGTGTAGCAAACTTACGCATCGATGTTGGAATATGGCATTATACTTTCCTTTGAGGCAACATATTATAGTTTCGATATATGGAATAAAATTCTTGGGGATCTTGTTTCCAAGACCGGTAACCATGGAAACAAAAAAGTGAAATTTTCAAATTTTTATCAGTTTTTTCATTAAAAAATGCAATTAAAAAGTTAACTAATAACTTATTTAATCATACATAACCGTTTATTTATCATTTACAGGAGACATTCAACTTAATGACAAATAATAGGTCTGTTGCTATGGAAACAGGGCTTTCAAAATTGAAATTTTTTTGAAATTTGTAAAATCTGCAAATTTAGAAAAAAAACAAGATTTAAACAATTTGAGAATTATAATGGCATTATACAGACTAAAGTTTAAGTTCAACTTAAATCTGGCAATGAAAATGGTTACCATAGAAACATGGATTATATCTGGAGATCTGCAATAAGGTCTTACATGTCATTTTTTTTTATGCAAATCAACATCAACACTATTTATTTGTTGCAATAATTTTGAAATGTAAATATTTAAAATGCTAAAACATATCTCATGTAAACATTAGAAATGGTTTCAATGTTGTCAAGATGTTTGCTATAGCCTTTATATGCAAAAGAAGACTACTAGTTCACAGATTTAAGTTGAAGCAACCGTTTTGTCTTACTAAAAAAATGATTTGATGAGCATTTCATCAAAATAGATTTAAGAGATAAACATAAGTCATCTTACGACTATAAGAGACTGTACACATGGCAATAAAGGTGAATTGATCAGAAATGCCAACTGTAATTTTGAGGAATAACATAACGTGACACAGACAAAATAAAGTTTTTTATTCATAAATAATGCATTCAATATTTACAAAGACACTAATATCTAGTTTTTATTGGCCAAAAAAGCCGTTAGGGCACCTCCTCCTTTAAACAAAAGAATTAAAACTAAAAACATTTTAACTGTTATTTGATTCCAAAAGTACTTTATATTTTTTTCCTGTTTCTTTTCGCTGCTGCTACATAATCTTCAGAATTACTAAATCTTTTTCTTTATCTGACAAAGGCCAGAGAAAATGAAGCAATTTGTTGGTCTGATCAAAATGCTCCTTTTTGTGCATGTTGTATAAAGAGGAATTTCTCATCTCATCAGCAGCCACTTAAGGATCTACCTTGTTACCACTCGCCTTTCCATATTAGATTTTTCAGTCATGTACAATATATTGCCTTAGTTGTTGACTTAATGTCACTCGGGATTTATTGACTTGGATGCCCATCTCATTTGAAAAAACATTTTATCTGAATTAAGTGCCAATGAATTATTTGTTGATTCTAAAGATATGGACTTTTCAGGCTGATTTGAAATTATCTTATCTGCATACAATCTTTTTGCTGTTTCTGATATTTTCATTTTTACATCATTTAACAAAGAATTGACTATGTTGTATGAGCAGATGCTCTTCACTGCTGCTTTTGTTGAGAATTCTCTTGTGTGCAGCTGTCTTTGGGACATTTGAAATGGTAATTCTTTCTTCCCTAGTACATGTAGTATATGTAGTACAGTTTTCTCGATTTCCATTCTCTGAAATAAAAAAAATATTTAAACATTAAAGCTGTCATATTAAAGCTCACAATTTTTGTTAAATTGGAAAAAAATCAATTTGATGAGGCCTCTTGTAACACTTTAAAACTAAAAGTGTATTTTAGTTACATACTATGTAGATGTGCATATTATCAGGAAATTATAATTCAATTTTTTTTTCTCTAGAGTTTCATGATATTCTGTTGTGTGGTTTTAGAGGAGTTGTTATGAAAAACTTGCAGTAGTATATTGAGGCAAATAAGTTCAAAGGGGCATAACTCCTAGAAACTAGAGGCTCTTAAGAGCCTGTGTCGCTCACCTTGGTCTATGTGCAATTTAAACAAAGGACACAGATGGATTCATGGCAAAATTGTGTTTTGGTGATGGTGATGTGTTTGTAAATCTTACTTTACTAAACATTCTTGCTACTTAGAATTTTCTCTATCTATAATGAACTTGGTCCTTTAGATACAGAGGTAAATATTTTGTAAAAATTTACAACCAGATGCTCCGCAGGGCACAGCCTTATACAACCGCAGAGTTCGAACCCTGAAAATTGGGGCAAGTATGGACACAACATTCAAGCTTGATACAGCTCTGAATTTAGATTGTGATTAAATAGTTGACACAAAACAAGTTTCTGACACATAATGAATGTGGTCTAAGAACTTGAATTTAAACACTTTAAATTGGACATTACCTATTATGGTCCAATATCCAAAATCAAAATACATGGTTAGATTCAGCATATCAAAGAACCCCAATAATTCAATTTTTGATGAAATCAAATAAAGTTCAATTTTGGACCCTTTAGACCTCAATGTGGACCAATTTTTGATAACCAGGCCCAAACATCAAAAATCTAAATACATTGTTAGATTAAGCATATACAATGTATCAAAGAACCCCATATATACAATTTTTGTTGAAATCAAACAAAGTTTAATTTTGGACCCCAATTTGGACCAACTTGAAAACTGGGCCTACAATCAAAAATCTAAATACATGTTTAGATTCAGCATATCAAAGAACTCCAAGGATTTAATTTTTGTTGATATCAAACAAAGTTTAATTTTGGACCACGATTTGGACCAACTTGAAAACTGGGCCCATAATAAAAAATCTAAGAACATGTTTAGATTCAGCATATCAAAGAACCCCAAGGATTCAATTTTTGTTGAAATCAAACTTAGTTTAATTTTGGACCCTTTGGACCTTAATGTAGACCAATTTGAAAACAGGACCAAAAATTAAGAATCTACATACACAGTTAGATTCGGCATATCAAAGAACCCCAATTATTCAATTTTTGATGAAATCAAACAAAGTTTAATTTTGGACCCTTTGGGCCCCTTATTCCTAAACTGTTGGGACCAAAACTCCCAAAATAAATCCCAACCTTCCTTTTATGGTCATAAACCTTGTGTTTAAATTTCATAGATTTCTTTTTACTTATACTAAAGTTATGGTGTGAAAACCAAGAAATATGCTTATTTGGGCCCCTTTTTGGCCCCTAATTCCTAAACAGTTGGGACCTCAACTCCCAAAATCAATCCCAACCTTCCTTTTGTGGTCATAAACCTTGTGTTTAATTTCATAGAATTCTATTCTGAATGGCAATAACTCCTTCAGGGGTCAACTGACCATTTTGGTCATGTTCACTTATTTGTAGATCTAACTCTGCTGAACATTATTGCTGTTTACAGCTTGTCTCTATCTATAATAATATTCAAGATAATAACCAAAAACTTCAAAATTTCCTTAAAATTACTAACAACTAATTTTGTTGCATGGGGTTTAATAAGAATCAGTTTATATCAACTAACCTATTCTGAGTAACATTGTTCTATTTTTTTAAAGCAAAAAAATGTACTTGAAATACAAATTGCCAAAAAAATATTTTCATACCTAAATAACTGAGCAATCCGTCCAAGGATTCCAGCTTTATGGAATTACAAATAGAAGAATCTGAAGTTTGACTCAAATCAGCTTGCTCACTTTTACTTATTTCCTGACTACATGTATCTTCTAGGATTAACAATGGAACACCTTTCACTGGTATTGTCTGAAATAAAATAAAAATATAAGGAGAAATTACAATAAAAGTATAGTTCTTTATTACATATATTTGTTTTAAAGTGTGTAATAACAATGAATAATTGTATTATTTAAGCTTCATGTTTTTCAATTTAAGTGATATAAATCTAATATATTTTTTTAAATAAATCATTGTTTTTTTTGTATTTCAGTAAATGGCTTTAAATGCTTGTATTTTGGACATGTAAATAAAATAAATAGGGAATGTGTCCATGGGACACTGATGATGGTTCTGCTTACATATCATATAAAGTTATAGTAACATAACTGAAGTACAGTAAAATTGACACTACCCAAATGTAGTACTTGATCTGAATTTTGTGGTAAAAGGGATTTAGTACTTGATCTGAATTTTGAGGTAAAAGGGATTTTGTATCACTTTCATAACATTTGGTTAAGGTAAACTTAAGTTAGAGAAGGGAAACAAAAAAATCAGCATTTTTTTCATTTTTAAAGGAGTATAACTCTAGATTGGTTAAAATTACATACTTCAATTCAAACTTGATCTGTGTTTTGTGGTAATAAGCATTGTGTATAAGTTTGATTACATTTGGTTAAGGTAAACTAAAGTTATAGAGCGGAAACCAAATTTGGAACGTAGGTACAGATCGACAAAGGTTAAACTTAATAAGAATTTAGGAATGAAACTTATAGTTCGGGTTTTATTGATTTAATAGTATAATAGACAGTTAAACACTGTTTAGTACTTTTCTTTAAATTCATAAAGTGCTTTCATGATTAGGATAATTGTCCCTATATTTAAGTTATTTGTTTTAAGTTTTTTGCTAATTCCAATATTTCCAGTTAAGGATATGTACACTGATGTATTGCCATGTTTTATTTATTGGATGTTTATTCCAATTGTTCCTGTTGAGGATTTCTGTTTTCCAATTTCAATTGAATTTCCTATGTTCCATGTTACAGATATTTATTTCTATTTTTCATGTTAAGTATATATGTATTTCAATGTTTCATGTTAAGGATGTTTATTCATATTATTCTTATTTGGGATGTAAAATCCTATGTTTCATGTTAGATATTTATTCCTAGGTTTCATGTTAAGGACATTTATTCTTTGAATCATGTTAAGGATATCTATTTTCAGTTTTTATGTGAAGAATATTTATTGCAATGTTTCTTGCTAAAGGTATTTATTGCAATGTTTCATGGAAAGCATATTTTTTTCTATGATCTATATTCAAGATATTTATTCCTAGATTTCATGTTAGAGATGTTTATTCCAATGTTTGATGTCAGGCATATTTATTCTCATGTTTCATGTTAGGAATATTTATTTCCATATTTTATGTTAAGAATATTTTTTCCTTTGTCTCATATTAAGGATAATTATTTCCTTGTTTTATGTAAAGGATTTTTATTCCTATGTTTCATATTAAGGATATATATTCCCATGTTTTATGTTAATAATAATTAATCCCAGATTTCATGATAAGGATATCTATTCCTATGATTTAAGTTTAGGCCTAAACAATATTAGAATGTTTATTCACAATTTTCATTATAAATGACAAAGCTTGTTTCAGTCAGTATTTTTCAGCCTCCTTAATTGACATCAATACTGGTATCAGATCTTAGAGAGGTCAGATTTGAATATTCCAGTGAAGCAGTGCGAGAATTTTGGGGTAACCCTTTGTTTCTTTAATTGAGAAGTACTGGAACTATTCTTTCATAGTGTACTAGATCTACTCCTGAATCTTAATTACAGCTCTTTTATGAAAGCATGCAAAGCAAACCTTTGATCCACTTGCTTGCTATGTTTGTTTGTATTTATGTATGTATGTTTGCATTTATGTTTGTTTGTAAACAACAGGTATTTAGTCTGTTTCAGTCTGTCTACTATATACTGGAATTTGATGTTTAATTTAGTTAATTTCTATTGTCCAATCAAGTCACAGTATATAAAACAGACTGAGACTGAAACTCTGCCTATATATTGTTTGCAAACATTCAAGCAAATATAGCAAGTAAGTCTATGAAAGTTTTGTTTTGCATGCTTTTATAGAATAGCTGTAACAGTGTTCTGCTATTTACCTTTCTTGACCTTTTGATTGGACCTGAATCATCTAAAGCTGTGACTTGATCTATTTGAAAAATAAAAAAAAATAAAAAGCATATTTGGACAGTGAAGATCATAATTATTAATTAGTCTGTAATTCTAATTAAAATCCTAAAAAAATAATACTAATACTAGTGTGTGCCTAAAATAAGCATGTACAAGCCACATTTAAATCAGAACTTTTACTAACTTTAAATATTTAAAAGACAACATACATGTACATGATGTATGCAACTAAAGGAGATACACTGTTGTTCAGTTGCATAGATTTCAACAAAATTCATTCATTTTTATGTCTTCTTCATAATTTTTTTTTAAAGAAATAAACATACATGCATCAAATGTAAAATCATTACCATATATACTGTATATAATACAAACCTTATTTACATTAAAAAGTTTAAATGTTGCACTGCTTTGTTTTGACAATCTAGTAACCTTTGTCTACAGTCTCTGCAAATACATGTACCTGGAATTGTAACAGAATCATTAACTGTTTTACATATAAACATTGTTATGGTCATATGTTTTTATAATTATTGTTTAATTAGGATTTATTCAAAAAGTATATACAGTATTTACATGTAATTAAGCATGTCACTTAAATGTGTGTGGTTACAACTTGACCTAGGGCCGGTACCAAGAAGCATTCGTATGTCTTACGAACGTCTAAAGTGCGTCTTAAGATTTAAGAATGTAACAAGACCCTACCTCAGACCTATCTTAGAATGATTGACAGTCCTTAATGTTTTGAAAAAGTGCATGATTTAAGAACGATTCTTACGTCTACCTTAAAGCATTCTTACTAATTCCGGTAACACAAAATCATTCTTAAATTTTGGTCAGTTATTTTAAGTGTTCTTAAAACAAACTTAGCAACTTAGGGGTGTACCAAGAACAATTCGCAATAGCTTCACTTGATATTTTTTGTAAGAGTGGTCCCGACTACTCTTAGCTGTACATTCACTTGTTAATATTTGAACAAGTTGCTTAAAAAAGTTAATACCTTAGAACTTTTTTTATTCTAATTTTTAATTCTCCTGAATATGAAATTATATATCAGTGTTTTCTTGGCCATGTATGTGGAGGATGGTAGTTTCTCTTTTTTGTAAATCATTACAATTCTGGCTTGTTGAGAGAAGTGTTAAATATAAAGCAAGGAGAAATTTGTGACCTTTTTCAATTTTAAACCAAGAGTTCCAAATGGTGAAGTTTAAATCATCACTTCCTAAATTTTACGGAAGACATCACGAGTTGGTTGACCCATTATTTACCGTCTTTGTAATATAATGAGCAACACGATGGGCGCCACACGTGGAGCAGGATTTGTTTACCCTTCCGAATCATCTAAAATCATCTTAAGTTTTTAGTGGGTTGGGTGTTGTTGTTGTATACCTGTTTTTTTTACATTTTTGCCTATTGTGTCTTTTTTGTTAACGCATCGTTATCAATATCATGGAATTTGACAAAACTGCCATACAAGTGAGAGGTTCAGCTCTTTAAACCAGGTTCAATCCATCATTTTTGTACACTTTGAAAATGCCTGTAACAAGTCCATGAAGTCAGGAATATGACAAGTGTCGTCCATTCGTTTGATGTGTTTAAATTTGATTTTGCCATTTGGTTAAATACTTAATTTCCGTTTTGAATTTTCCTCGGAGTTAAGTATTTTATTTGTGATTTTATTTTTTGTAAGAAGGCTTTTAAAATGTGAGAAAAAAAAATATTGTTTAAATTGAAAAAGATATAAGAAGATGTGGTATGAGTGCCAATGAGACAACTCTCCATCCAAATTATAAAGGTAAACCATTCTAGTAGTGATTTGACCGAAATGAACGGTAGGATAGAAAAATAAGCCTACGTATTTTGAGACTCGTCATTTATACTCGATTCAAATCCTACCATTGGCCTGGTAAATAAAAGGGACCCCCTCAAAAAGACTGTCCTGAGACAAGCATATTTTTATTAGAATAATAATGTTCTATAAGCAGTTGAAATAATTTCATGTTTGAAGCGGTGCAATTTTTTTTTTTCAATTTTACTTTTATCAAAAAAGGGCCGGAAGAATAATGGTGGTCTGCGGCCAGAACTGTTTTCCTTAGGTTAAATTGGTAGTTGATTGTTATGCGCATTTAATCGTTCATTAAAACTTTTCTATGATTTATTTAAGGTGATTCTAATTTCTTTGCGAGGAATCAAAAACGGAGACACCAGAAAATTATTAAGAACTCGTAACTTGAAAACTATTACGATGCAACTTAAGGGAGAAATAAGAGCGATCTACGAACAACCTGAGGGAGCTTTGATTTACACTCTTTGAGTGATCTTAGAATTATCTTATCTTCCCCTTAATTCAATACTTACGACCTCTCTTAATAAAATTTCTTGTTACCGGCCCCTGGTCAGCACAGAATCTTAATTCAAATACATAAAAAGGAAGCATAACCTATTTGTGTCATTTTGGTCTCTTGTGGACAGTTGTCTCATTGGCAATCATACCACATCTTTCGGTTAAAAGCTCATTAGAGCTTATGTTTGTCTATGTTTTATATACCATACCAGCTCTAAATAAAGCTTATTTATTTATACAAACATGTACATATAAATGTGCTACATTTTGTACATATGTAGAAAATTTTTCATATTTGCATTCTCAAAGAAAGTGACTTAAAACCCACTCATAAAGGTCCTTATAGAATTTTAAACTTGTGGTTGTTAGATATTTTATATTTAATGAAGATAAAAATTTACTTCCCTGGCAAGGAACTGTATACATGTACAAAGCAAACATACACTTTGAATAAAATAAATTTGGTCATCATGGTAATGGAAATAGATTGAAAGAGTCACTGAAAAACTTGGTCAGTATTTCCACCTGGAAAACAAGCTTTTTGCAACTTTCCTAGATCATGAGCAAGGCCTATACAATTTGGACAAAGAAATAACATGCAAAGAAATGGGACAGCCCCTCTTAATGGCTTATGCCTAATGGAACACATGTCTTTGCAAAAAATAGAAATTTATAATTTAGTTAAAACTATGCTTACCTGATTTAAGTTGAAGGACTAGTCCATGAAGTATATATTTAGTTTCCACATTAGACAGTGACAGTTCTCTGTCACATCATTTTTTTAGCATCAGACGGTTCATGTCACAGAAGTTGATCAAAACGGAACTTCACTTAGTTTCCCCCTTTTTCTTTTTTTCATTGTTTCCAAGTACATTGAACAATGGCTTGAACATATTTGTTTCAAGTTCATGAAGTGACGGGAGCAAATCACATTCTGTACAAACAGCATCTTGTTCATCATGGTCAATTCACAATTTTCACATGTTCTCTCAAGTTTGTTATGACTTTCATGTCCTCTGAACATACATTGACATAGCAAAGGCTTATCATTGTTATAAAACTGACCAGCCATTATGAAGCATGTATACAGATATATTTTAGAATTAGATGTAAAGTGTAAAATATGTTGATTTAAAGAAGCAAAACATGTTGCAGACGTCTGTCTCCATTTTTTGTGTAGATAAACAAATGACTTTTTCTATTTTTAAACTTTGGTGAGTTCTAAAAAGGGAAATAACTCTTGTAGATTTCAGGCAATTTTTGGCATTTTTATCCAATTTTTATAAAAAAAATCTAATGAGCCCCAAAAATGTTTTTGCAGAAATGAGAAATATCAATCTTTTGGAATAAAAGCTAATTTTTAGTTTATTCAGGAATGGATGCGTTTTTTCATAAATTTGGAAAAAAGTTGGTTCATACTAATACCTAGATTAAAAATGTCAATTTGAGTTTAATATCAGAAAAAGTGAAAAAAAAGTCACTGAACAAGTATTTAAAAGAAATTGGTATGATATAAACTGCACCAAACATATTATGCTGTATATAAGTCACTGTAAGCCGAGAATAGCAAAAATCAGCTATTTTCAACATTTTAAAGCCTGTTGCCATGGTAACCATACATAATTCAGGTTGACATGTACAGACTTTTTTTCATATTTTATATCAATGTTTGTTGTCAGAAAGTTTCAACAAAATCGGTGACCACCCGTGCCCAACTTTGGTTGACGGTTACAGAGAATGGGTGTTAATGTTTACTTATCTAAAGTTATATCACGTCTCTCTATATTTAAAAAGCATTACCTAGCTTTGATAAATGATTGATATGACTGCCATTATACATTTTCACTCCTGTTCTCGTACTATGGACAACCCGATTATTTATTTTGTAAAACATAATTATGTCCGTTCTCTATTACTGTACACAATTATTTTCATTTAATACCTGTGTACATTATTCTATTTAGTGGCATTTTTTTCAAGGTTATGATTGACTTTCTGAAATTGCTTATAATCTCACCCCTTATTTTATACATTTTATATTTACATTGTGTCATAGATCAAATTTATTCGTTCAGTGTATATTCACTTGTTTGTCTTAATTAGTCTTTGGATTGAGGACTGAAATAAGAAGAAGATTTTTTTTTTTAAATGGTCAATAAAACATCAGCTTAGTAAAAAACATCTTATATGTCCGGCAAAGCATAGTCTGAATCAAATTCAAACTCGATCTGAGTGTCAATAATTGGTGCAGTTAGCTTGGCATACGGCATGATGTAGATTGCTTGACCCGTTTTTTGTTGTTGCCTAATTCCTAAGTATAATTAATTGCAATCATTAATAGGAAGTATAAAAGTTTTGCATGTTTTTAAGGTGCTAACTTAATTCCGGAATTATTTTGTGTTTTTCCATCCAATACTTTATTTTTATATCAACCGGAAGTGAACTGGAATTTTGTAACCGAAAACCAGTTCTCCAGGCCACATGCAAATCGCAAAAAAAAACGTATTTCGTTAAGTTATCATTTAATTTTAGTTTTTTTTTATGTCAAAATGAAAGTAATATGCAATGGGAAAATCAAAACAAAAGAAGTTTAAAGCAAAGCAGCAACAGCCAACTGGTCTTCCAAGTGTCAAAGACTTTGAAACTGAGATTGAATTTGAAGAAACGTCAACAACAAACTTTTCTCTCCAACCGATTATTGAACAGGTTTAACATAAAGTTTTATATGTTCTCAAACTCACTCAATTAATTTATCCATGGCAATCCATGGCACAAGCTAGATGTAAATAGCAGCAAATGACAAAACTGTCTTACCCAAGCTTGGGAGTCCATACTCAGCATGACCAAAGGCAAAGCACAGTTTGTCCTAGTCCAAATAATTATGATGTCTTGAAAGGCAATTATATTTTTTTGCTTTGACGCCTTACATCAATGTAAGGTGTCAAAGAAAAAAATTATAATAGCCTTTCAAGATGCCATAATTATTTGGACTAAGTTTGTCCAGGGACTTTCTTTACTAAAGGGACTGGTCAAGTTATAACGATGTCTATACACATTATCGGACTGATCTCGGCTAGTCCAAATTATTATGACGTCTGGCAAGGCGATTTTTTTTTTCTGGGACGCCTTCCTACGACGTCGCTGAAGCAAGTTTTTACGTCTGGACTTTGAGAGCAAATTTTTGGGGGGAACTTTGCGACCTAATTTTGACATGAAATTTTCATTGCTAGCTAGCGGTCTCACTAATTAGCGACAACAAGCGTCAACAAGCGACAAGAAGCGACAACAAGAATTATTTTAGTGACAACAAGCGACAAGAAACTATTTAGCGACAAGAAAACATTTTTTTTTATTTTTTAATTAAAATTAATTATTGCAATAAATATTAAAAGTATATGCAAAAGAAAATAATTTTAGCGACAAAAAAAAAAAAAAAGAAAGTTAAAATTGATAGAAAAAAATGAAACATTATTTACATAATATTTTATCATCTATTATGAACATGATTATGAATACAGTACATTCCGGTTATTTGCATAGCCTATTTGTCAGACGAAATTATGCAATAAAGCGGAGTATGCTTATATCCGAAATGCCAAAATACGGAGTCAAATAACATCGATAGTGCAGATCAGTAAAAGGAAATCCTGAAGAAAGATGAACGTCCATAATCCTCTTACAACATATTGAATGATTATTTATTCTAATAAAAGTTATTTGTCTAGTGTCATGCATTTTATTTCATTGTTTATTCTTTCAATAAAGTTTATAAACACATTTAGTTTTAGTTTATTTATGTACCGACTTTTCCTTTACCTGAGATACGAAAATAAAATTGTTCTAAAAATAGATTTGTTTCTATGACCTGGATGTACAAATTATATTATAACGCATTGATTAAAACAAACTGTTGAATAATGCTACACAGTTTATAATCATTTGATACAATAAATGTGTAATGAACTGCCTTTAATATGCAGTATTTACCGATTGCACAGTGATGTAACACTGTTACTTTAACCTCGTTAGTTTCGTATATGCAAAGCACATGTAATGGGGCCCTGCACGGGTTATTTGCTGGACACGAGTGTTGAAAGTGAGAAAATATAATAATTTTAAGTTAATGTTCTTTTCAAAAAATATTAAAAATGAAATATTGATGTATGAAATTCTTCAACCATGTCAACCATATATAAATGCCCTGTAATATTTAACATAAATGTAGATCACCCCTAGCCAAATTACGAGATTGCACATTGGATAATGATCGATAATTAGCAGGCGTTATTGTTTTAAAAATACACCCAAAATGTAATCTATGAACAATGTTTGAAATGCAATCAATTAACACCTTTTGAGATAGAAGATCATAGAATGGTTGTGTTTTTACAACAATCAGCTGATTGACATTTTTATGACGTCGAGGCTTAAAATAGAATATGGGAAACTTTACCTGTGTACACATCGAGGCCTTTTTTTATAATTATATAAACACGCAAGAAACTGTTTTAAAACTTTATTTAAATAACACAGCAGTAAATGTAAAAAAATATAAAAAATAATGATGCATTCAAAAAAAATATACTTACCCAATTGCTGTTTCCGGTCAAAACATCTCGTCAGTTTTAACTAAGCATATCTAGCTGGTGATTATTTTCTATGCAATTAACCGAAATGCCACTTGTGGGGCTATGCATATAACCGTACAATTTAACATTAGATGAATGGGAAATGGTTTTGTGCAGGAGAAAAGTATGCAATTAACCGAATTATGCTATTAAGCGGTATGCAAATAAGTGGAATCGACTGTAACAGCAAGTATTACGTTTAATTATTGTATTATGAGATTACTTTTCCTTGTGTTTTAGAACATATTATTTATCTTATAATTTGTTTTTTAAAACTCTGTTCGTGCAATATGTATTAAGCTTCACAATCTCTTTCTTTGAAGTTTCTAACAAATGCTTCATTTCTTCGTCTATCTATATAATTAAACCTTTTTAAAATTAGACATATCTGCTCGTATATTTAAAAAAAAAAACATTAAATACAAATTTCTTTATATCTAATTAAAAAAAAAAATGTTTTCTTGTCGCTAGTCTTCTTGTCGCTTGTTGTCGCTAACATAATTTTTGTTGTCGCTTGTTGACGCTTGTTGTCGCTTCTTGACGCTTGTTGTCGCTAATTAGTGAGACCCCTAGCTAGTAATGAAGTTTTACTTTTTTGTGCTTATTGATGCAAAATATTTCCAGAACTTCCCAAAGAAATGATAAAATAAGATGCGATTCCATTTGAGGTGGGCAAATTTATATTTTGTTTTCAAATGATTTTTCAGAACTACATGTACCAAAATATGTCACTTTTGAAAAGTATAAAATATTAAACCTGGTAAAATTTGACAGACCTGAATTTCCGGATAATGTAAATCGAACGTTCCATAAATTCGGGTCCATCAAATGTTAGGCCAATTAAAATAAATTGATATATTTTCATCCCCGCCCACCCCGATTTTTTTTATTTTTGAAAAAATACGATTTCTGGATTTTGATCATTTCCGTTACCGGTAACCGTCGATAATTTCGTTTCATTTAAAACTTCCTGTTTCAAATTTCGGTTTTCGTATTTCTTAGAGCATTCTTACTAAATGATTAAGTCGATAAATCCTGCTGATCCATGATGACAACATCATTTACCGAGAATAGAGATTGATTACGAGAAGGGCATGAAATATTCGAGTTACGAGTAAAACGCTGTGTCCAAGAACGCAAATCGCCGTATGTCACAAATGACACAAATGTGAGTAAAACACCTTGGATTTTTTTTATTTATACAATGACTTTCTGTCAAGAAATTTGGACTGTAAATCAAACCCAAAAGCGTGAGAATCGTGGAACACATTGGTATCAAAGCATGACTGTCTGGAATAAAGCAATTGACACAAGCATGAACTTGTAAGATTGGTGACAGAAAGTCGACAATTTTTATTTTAATTTATTAATTTAAAGCAAGCCCTTAGATTTATATTCATGATATTTAGCCATGCCTTTCCTTTTTTTAGACAAACAGCAAACATCCTCTGTCCCAATACCCACGATAGAGTCATTAAACAACTTTATGTTCTACATTGTATAAAGAGCTATACTAAACTATTCTTAACCCCAAACCTTACCCTAACCCATACATAAACCTAACACTAGCCCTAACCCTAAAACCTAACCATAACCTAAAACATACCCTAACCTAACCATAACCATGAATGAACCTTAACTCTAAAGTATAGGGACCATTAAAGTAAAAGAAGTGCACCTTGCATATTAAGGTTCATGTGGACCCATTGGCTAAAATGGCCGTATTTTCACCTCAAAATTTACTCTGAGTACAGACAAACCTGCACATCTGTAAAAAATTTCAGGCATAGCATGCCCTAGATAAACAAATTTCAAATATGTTTTATGTTTTAGAAAAATAAAAACTTACCAGAATTTTGCAGTGCACTTTTTTTCATTCCTTCAGAAGGTGCAAAAAGAAACTAAGTTTGGAAACAGGTTTGAGAACTTCCCCCCATGTAATAATTGAAAAGAGTGGTTTTGATTGACATGGACATTAGATGGACAATAGATACCTGACAATAATTGGTGATTTAAATGTGTACCTGAGTGGACCATATCAAGGGAAACTCAACTGTTTGTTAATTTTATCATCTTCTGCAGGGACGAAAAAAAGTGAACGGTAAAATCCAGTTAAGTTATGAATTTTCTAAATCATACAATGCATTTGAATTCTATTTGTCTAGGGCATGCTATGCCTGAAAACTTTTCCAGATGCACAGGTTTGTCTGTACTCGGAGTAAATTTTTGAGGTGAAAATACGTCCATTTTAGCCATAGACATGAATCTTAAGGACCAACCCTATTATTTCAACACTGTTTGAGTTTTCATTTTATTCTGTACTTATCATACTTGTGTTGCATACCAATGTATTTGCTTCATTTTATAAGGACAACAAAACATTGCTTAGAAAGCAAAATAAATTTGGTGTATGTAGTCCAACTGAAGAGAGCATTTCTCCACTTTTCTGCTGTTTACTATAAAATAGGTTTCTAAAGCGGCAATTACATGTAGAACAGTGGTTGCCAATCAGAGATATATATTTACGAATTTGAAAAAGCTGCACCAGCATATGGAGTATATGTGTCTCAATTGATACGTAACTCTAGAGCTAGCTCAAAGTACGTTAATTTTGTTGAACGAGGAATACTGCTTTCTCAAAAGTTGTAAGACAGCCGGGCTTTGAATCAATCAAATTAAGGTCATCACTCAAGAAATTTTATTGTCGCCATCATGAGCTGATTGGCCATTATGACAAAAGTGTGTCAGAAATCATATCTGATATTCATCCTTAGTCATAATAACCTTCCATCATTATCGAACTGAACAAAGAAATAACACAATGGGTGCAGGAAATGCTTACCCTTCCAGAGCACCTGATTTCACTCCCGGTTTTTAGTGGAGTTGGTGTTGTTTCTTATTCATTATTTGTATTGTAACTGTTGATCTTAATGTCTTTTGGTTTTATGAGTCTTTATTTACTCCTTGACCTTGGTTTTGATTGTTATTGTCTTATACATGATACCTTATGCATGTATTTACATGATATAAGCTTATTATTACACTTGCATATGGACCATAATTTGGTATTCAGCCTTTGGTTTCTTTTTGTATCCTTTTTTATAAGTTCTAAAACTTTAACTTTTATTTTGTGGGTTGTGTTGGTGTTAGAATAGTATTAATGGAACAATTGAGTTTTTCAAGAAAAAATTAATACATTTTGATTCACCATTTACGTGACAGGAAACCAAACAGGAAACCAATCTTTATTTTCTTTATTTTGCACAATATATTTCAAAAGACATAAATGAACACCATTACTAGTGTTACTTGCTTCATGTTAATATTTAAAATCTAATTTCAATGTTAAATTAAAGTTTTTTTTAAAGGCGACAGGAAACCATAAGAAACCGAAAGCATTTTTTTAGTTTTATTTTATTGCAAAATCTGCTTAAAATAATCTGAACAGTATACTTTTTCTTAAAATCCATCTTAAATGTAACAGTATTATAAAACTTCTAAATATGTGCTTTTTTTGAAAACAATTAGTACAATTTATTCAGAAATTTCCATATTTTCTTCATTGATACAGGATACCATAATCATTGTATCTTGATGTTTTAGCCAAAAAAAATGTATTTATATTTGGTTTTGAAATTCCAGTTAGATATAATTTATTCCAAATCATTGACAATGTAAAATTCTTTAAATCAAGTATAGAAAAAAACTTTTAACTTGTAATTAAAATTTTTAAAATAGGCACCATGTGATATTTGTGACCTGTACACCATCTACATGGTTTCCACATTTTAACCTACTTTAGTGGGCTAAAATCAATAAAGTACTTCCTTTCAAGTCATGCATGGTAAAAGTTTACTTCTCCTTTGACAAGTTTATTGCGTTTCTGAAAAGTGTTTGCAGAACATGAATAAAAAAAAATAATTAAAAATTGTGACAAAGATACCAACTGTGTACATTCCAAGTGTAACGGTATATTAACATATATTTTTTATTTAATTACACCTTATGTAAGAATCCGGGGTTTTGATTGGTTAATAGCCAGTGTATTTTTCACCAATTTACTGTTATCAAATGAATATCGTTCATTTTTAACGCCGCCGGGGTATTTGCTAAAAGGATATGCCTTTTTTACCCTCTCTGCCGTGGTATTTGCCAAAAAATACTCTATCCGACTGGACGCTTGTAACGTCACGATCATCAATGCGTTTTAGTTCATTAACATTCGGTGTAATTAAACAGATATATCATGTTATTGAGGGGTATTTGCGAAAAATACCAGTCTTGAGAATGAATTTCCCTCGCCTTACGGCTCGTGAAATTTAACATTCTCTCGACTGGTATTTTTCGCAAATACCCCTCCTTAACATGATATATCTGTTCAAAATTATCTTTATTCACCTAAAATATCCAGTAATATTTACTGCTGAAGCAAAATCAATCCAACGAGCATCGGCACAATGATAAGAGACGTAATGTCGATTGAATTTTCCAAGGACCCTTTACATCGTTATCCAGAAACGAAGTGTGTTATAACGTCTGTCAAATCTGAAATCGATTTTGTCAAGTCATTGGGCATTTATTTTCACACAAGATCGTATGTAACATTATGCACATAGGAAAAATAATAGACCCCCGGCACAATCTCTTTGACAATTGTATTTTCCTTTTTTAAACAAGACGAAACAAGTCTACAGATTATGTTTGCTAACATCCCGTTGGAAACAAAAACAATGTTTAGACCTAGTATTTCACATATGGACCATAATTTGCTATTGGGCTCGAAACGAGGTTTCCTATAACGATAGAAAAGTGATAAAAATGTGTATTACTGTAAGAAAAGTTGTAACTACATCTAAAGATGCCTTTATTTTTATCAACGTACAAGTGTATGCTACTCTTTGTTAGAAAAAAAATTGAAATTAACAAATTTCAAAGATTATACGACCGTATTTTTGTGTCGTTTCTCGCATTACTTTTCGCTTCTGAAGTGCATAACGCTGACTGATTTATAGTTAACCGTCACCGGCAAATTCATAACTTTTTCTTTCAAATAATAAAGAACATCGACCAATAAGAATAGTCAGAAGAAAATGCCGAGAACTATAAGTATTTCTGTAGCAGGTGTAAGAACACTAGCGTTACTTTGGTTTCCTATTTCGTAAAGCAAATTTTAGATGATGTAATCTGCTTTGTTGTAATAGAATTCTTTATAACAATATGCAAATATGAACTCTCGCGAGATGTTCAAACAGGTAAATCAGAGATGATTTACATTCTAGTTTTGTTCTTCGTAATAATTAAGTTAGAAAATGACGCTATCGTTATGCGTTACATTTCACACGAAACAGAAGTCCAGTTATTTCCTTTTTTTTTATTAAAATAGTTTTTGTTGTTAAGTTCTAATCATATCCGGTCATACGTGAAACATGTGACTAACATGTGATCACGCCCTTACGGCCAGATATATTAAATACTAGGTCTAAACATTGTTTTTGTTTCCAACGGGATGTTAGCAAACATAATCTGTAGACTTGTTTCGTCTTGTTTAAAAAAGGAAAATACAATTTTCAAAGAGATTGCGCCGGGGGTCTATTATATTTCCTATGTGCATAATGTTACATACGATCTTGTGTGAAAATAAATGCCCAATGACTTGACAAAATCAATTTCAGATTTGACAGACGTTATAACACACTTCGTTTCCGTATAACGATGTAAAGGGTCCTTGGAAAATTCAATCGACATTACGTCTCTTATCATTGTGCCGATGCTCGTTGGATTGATTTTGCTTCAGCAGTAAATATTACTGGATATTTTAGGTGATTAAAGATAATTTAATAATAAATACATGTTAATATACCGTTACACTTGGAATGTACAAAGTTGGTATCTTTGTCACAATTTTTAATTATTTTTTTTTATTCATGTTCTGCAAACACTTTTCAGACATGCAATAAACTTGTCAAAGGAGAAGTAAACTTTTACCATGCATGACTTGAAAGGAAGTACTTTATTGATTTAACCCACTAAAGTAGGTTAAAATGTGGAAACCATGTAGATGGTGTACAGGTCACAAATATCACATGGTGCCTATTTTAAAGATTTTAATTACAAGTTAAAAGTTTTTTTCTTTATTGGATTTAAAGAATTTTACATTGCCAATGATTTGGAATAAATTGTATATAACTGGAATTTCAAAACCAAATATAAATACATTGTTTTGGCTAAAACATCAAGATACAACGATTATGGTATCCTGTATCAATGAAGAAAATATGGAAATTTCTGAATAAATTGTACTAATTGTTTTCAAAACAAGCACATATTTATGAGTTTTATAATACTGTTACATTTAAGATGGATTTTAAGAAAAAGTATACTGTTCAGATTATTTTAAGCAGATTTTGCAATAAAATAAAACTAAAAAAATGCTTTCGGTTTCTTATGGTTTCCTGTCGCGTTTAAAAAAATCTTTAATTTAACATTGAAAATAGATTTTAAATATTAACATGAAGCAGGTAACACTAGTAATGGTGTTCATTTATGTCTTTTGAAATATATTGTGCAAAATAAAGAAAATAAAGATTGGTTTCCTGTTTGGTTTCCTGTCACGTAAACGGTGAATCAAAATGTATTAATTTTTTCTTGAAAAACTCAATTGTTCCATTAATACTATTCTAACACCAACACAACCCACAGAATAAAAGTTAAAGTTTTAGAACTTATAAAAAAGGATACAAAAAGAAACCAAAGGCCGAATACCAAATTATGGTCCATATCCGGCCGTAAGGGCGTGATCACATGTTAGTCACATGTTTCACGTATGACCGGAAATGATTAGAACTTAACGACAAAAACAATTTTAATAAAAAAAAAAAGGAAATAACTGGACTTCTGTTTCGTGTGAAATGTAACGCATAACGATAGCGTCATTTTCTAACTTAATTATTACGAAGAACAAAACTAGAATGTAAATCATCTCTGATTTACCTGTTTGAACATCTCGCGAGAGTTCATATTTGCATATTGTTATAAAGAATTCTATTACAACAAAGCAGATTACATCATCTAAAATTTGCGTTACGAAATAGGAAACCAAAGTAACGCTAGTGTTCTTACACCTGCTACAGAAATACTTATAGTTCTCGGCATTTTCTTCTGACTATTCTTATTGGTCGATGTTCTTTATTATTTGAAAGCAAAAGTTACGAATTTGCTGGTGACAATTATCTATAAATCAGTCAGCGTTATGCACTTCGGAAGCGAAAAGTAACGCGAGAAACGTCACAAAAATACGGTCGTATAATCTTTGAAATTTGTTAATTTCAATTTTTTTTCTAGGGAAGAATAGCATACACTTGTATGTTGATAAAAATAAAGGCATCTTTAGATGTAGTTACAACTTTTCTTACAGTAATACACATTTTTATCACTTTTCTATCGTTATAGGAAACGAGCCCAATAGCAAATTATGGTCCATATATGAATAACATGTGACAAGAAGGTTTCAAATGAAATAAAATTTTTAAAATAAAATAATCCCACCAGCCCCATTTTTTTCAAAAATTTGGATGAATATCTACTAATTAATTTTAGTTGGCCTTACCTAGTTTAATATTTTTGGGATACGATTGCTTTCAAGCAATCTGTAGACTTATACCGGTGGCTCAGAGCAATTTCCCTCTCGTCAATCGTTTTATTCTAAACATTAAGGAACATCTCAGATTCTTATGATTGTCTTGCTTTAAAAGGTAAAAACAAACAAAGGGATTGAACTTAAACAACTTTCCTATAATGTTCTTTTCATAATCTTCATGTTTGATAATTCCCTTGACTTCGATGCGTGTTTTTAACAACACGGAAAATCAGAATTAAGCAGTATTTATATTTAGTGTAGTTATAAATTTAGAAACACGTCAGAGGGAATTCCCAGTTTTGATAAAATGCGAGAGTTCTCTGAATACCGATAAATCTATTTCTGTCATATAAGAACTGAAGTGGAGTTTTTCTTATATGTTACCGTTATGAAACTGATATTTGAGATTGTACTTCCATAAAGAAATTGAGAACCATCTAGGTCGTTTAATAAGCATTTAATATATCTTGCCCCAGGGTTTGATTTGGAAATTATGCGCATGCGTATAGTTTTCTTGACTTTAAGGGGTTTTAGATTGAATGGTTGCTCTGGATTCCCCACTCAATTAATTAATTTATAACTCATGGGATCTTTTCTATGTATGTCTGCTATTGAGGGTTATTGTTGTTGCATAATTTTAAATCATATGCATCATTTAGATTAAAATCAATATATTCCACATCGTAGAACACCCCTTCAGGCGAAATGGAGTCTTCCATATTATCGTTTCGAGTTGTCTCCCCGGAAGGGAGTTCCGGCAGTAACTTCCGTGAATTCTGAATATAAACAAGACGTCGAGTATTAGCTCGTTCTGTCAATAAACGTCGTATTATATTAAAAACGAATGCAATTTAAACCGATAAATGTGTACGGAAAGGAGCCATGATGACTGACCCAAAGGAAATTAAATATTTAAAGAGTTAGGAATGGGGTTCCTCCTAGAATTAACGTAGGAAAAAAGGTGATAAGATACGAATTGAAATCTACATCTACATCATACGACGATCCATCAGCACATTAATGACTATACGTCAGCGCATCGCTAACAGGCACTTAATAAAATATAATAACCAATGAGTGAAATAAAATACCTTCTCTGACATCTCTCACTCTGAGTCAGTCAGTGACTGCTGTGGAAAGTAAACTTGGTATTGATAGTACAAAAATAAAACACAATAGACCTAATTACATTGTTCATACACTTTTATCCGGGTTTGGCTATTTTGTAACTATTTTACATGTCTGTTTGTCATTTGAATTAGTTTTGAAAATAATATTATCCAGCTACATGCATACATGTGTCAATGAAACAATGGCAATCGTATCCCTCAGAGCAATCTGCTCTTTGATATATTCACTGGGATTGACCTTCTTGTGATTCAAAATGGGGAATGTTGGCAGATTTGAATTGATTGTTTATCTTACACTTTTCCTCAATTGGATTAATCCTAATTGTTCATATTTTTTCAGTTATCCAGTGTGAATGAAGAAACCAGAGAATGTGGTTGTGCATCTCTAGCTAACCTTGTATCTAACCCAGCACATATAAACATACTTCTACAAAAAGATTGTATCAAGATATTGGCACCATTATTTGTAGATACCAGTCCTCAAGTTAGCATAAAGGCACTAGGAGCAATTAGGTACTTACATTTTTGTACATGTCATGAACATGATGAAAGCAATGTTTACAACAATTAAAAACCAATTGTTCAGAGAACCATTGATGGTCTTTCCACCAGTAAGGATCTTTTTAATATGAAAATATTAAAATTCGGTTTTAAATGTCAATTTTAGCGTCAAATGACAGCTTATTGAACGCTGATTCCCAAAATGTATGGTTTCTATACAAAAAGATATAAATAAGGAGATCATTTTTCACTTCCGGTTTAAAAGATGTTACTTTCGGTATGTTTTGATAGTTTACTTGACACTGACTCCAAAAATAGATGGTTCTATATACTTTTACATTAAATTAGTACAAAAAAATGGCTACTTCCGGTTTACAAAAGGTCACTTCCGGTTGGATTTTTCAAGGTCACATTGCTTGCAACCTTTTGCCAAAAGTCCCATGGCTTTATCATGTATATATAAGAGGAAAAAGCAAAGGTCAAAATCTAGAACTTTAAATTTACCTATGACCTTGAGCTCAATTTCAAGGTCATCAACCAAGGACCTCAAATCAAAAGACTCTACGCCTCTACTTTATATTGTTAATGAGTTATATAACAATACAACTAATATTAGATATAAAAGGGGGCAAAACTCGCATTAATTGTTATGTACCCTTTTAAGTAAAATTTACATGTTACGACATGTCGCAACTAACAATTGTCTGGAAATAATATGTCGATATCTTGTATGATTTCTGAAAATAAGAGATAACAAGCCAAAATCAAAAATTTGAACTTGACCTTTGACCTTGACCTCATTTTCATACTTTTTGACCAAGGGCCTCAAATCAAAAGACCCTAGGCCTCTATCACTTATGGTTTTCCAGTTACAAATTTATTTCACTTATTTCAATACAAAAGGGGAAATTACTCTCATATGGGGTCTTCGTAAAGCTTCGGTCAAAATAAAACGTAACATCCTGAGGATATAACATGCAATTTGGAAAAATAAATTTGTCGCTTTCTTTTACGGTTGCGGAGGAGATCTGATAACAAGAAAAACAAGAAAAACAGTGTTTGGGGAGATAACTCTTACAAAGAAAAGTGTTCGGTTAAACAGGGTGAGTTTCAAAAGCGTATAGACTGTATGATATCATATACAAAAAAACTAAGCGACATCTTTTGAAACATTTTTACACCGCAAGAAAAAAATTAGGCGGAAGAAAAAAAAAAAAAAAAATAATCAGAACAAAATCAATAGGTCTTTCCACGCGGAAAGGTGGAAAGACCTAATAAATAAACGCATAGCCATTTCACAATTAATTTAGAATGGCTTAGGAAGTTCAAAGGCCTTAAAAATTTCATCTTAGTTATCTTTCTATTGTCAATTTTGATTGGAAGAATTGTTATCTTTTACTTTGCAAAACAAAAGGAAATATTTTATTGAGTTTCCATTATGTCTATAAAAAAAAGTTATCACAAAAAAAAGTAGATGAAGTAAATTAATTATAAAATGTATTTATGTAAGCACACAAAACTAGAAAAGAAGATAACTTTAATAAGTTTTTGAATAAAGCTTCATTGAATACTAAAGTTGCAGAAAATGACTTGCACAATTACAAAAAAAAACATTTTATGATGCATAACCCTCAATAATACTTGATAAAACAAGAGTGCACACGCTGAAATGTCTCGCCTTCTTTACTAATCATTGATATTATGTTGATAGTCCTAAGTATAAAGCTTTATTAAAAACTGTCACATAAACTTAACATTAACCAAGATAACTAAACAAAGACCAATGAACCATGAAAATGAGGTCAAGGTCAGATGAACCATGGCAGGCAGACATGTACAGCTAAAAAAAATGCTTCCATACAACAAATATAGTTGACCTATTACTTATAGTTTAAGAAAAATAGACCAAAACACAAAAACTTAACACTGAGCAATGAACCGTGAAAATGAGGTCGAGGTCAAATAAAACCTGCGAGACTGACATATAGATCATAAAATATTTCCATACACCAAATATAGTTGACCTATGGCATATAGTATTAGATAAAAAGACCAAAACTCAAAAACTTAACTTTGACCACTCAACCATGAAAATGAGGTCAAGGTCAGATGACATCTGCCCGCTAGACATGTACACCTTACAATCATTCCATACAACAAATATAGTATGAGAAAAACAGACCAAAACACAAAAACTTAACTATAACCACTGAACCATGAAAATGAGGTCAAGGTCAGATGACACCTGCCAGTTGGACATGTACACCTTACAGTCCTTCCATACACCGAATATACTAGACCTATTGCTTATAGTATCTGAGATATGGACTTGACCACCAAAACTTAACCTTGTTCACTGATCCATGAAATGAGGTTGAGGTCAAGTGAAAACTGTCTGACGGGCATGAGGACCTTGCAAGGTACGCATATACCAAATATAATTATCCTATTACTTATAATAAGAGAGAATTCAACATTATAAAAAATCTGAACTTTTTTTTCAAGTTGTCACTGAAACATGAAAATGAGGTCAAGGACATTTGACATGTGACTGACGGAAACTTCGTAACATGAGGCATCTATATACAAAGTATGAAGCATCCAGGTCTTCCACCTTCTAAAATATAAAGCTTTTAAAAAGTTAGCTAACGCTGCCGCCGCCGCCGGATCACTATCCCTATCACTATCCCTATGTCGAGCTTTCTGCAACAAAAGTTGCAGGCTCAACAAAAATCATATTGTTCATGAATAGATCGAGATAATGCTTTTTGTACCGGAACTGCTGTATCATAACAATAAAAAAACAAGCACTTTTTTGTAGAAATATAACAGTAGATGGAGGCATTGATGCATGTGAAGTTCTAGTCAAGAAGGATGTATTGACCCCCCTTGTGGCCTTGTTTTCACAGGTTTGTTTAAACTTTATTAAACATGTCGATTGACTTATTACACTTTTTACATTTTTTAGCTCACCTGGTCCAAAGGGCCAAGTGAGCTTTTCTCATCACTTGGCGTCCGTCGTCCCGCATCCATCGTCTGTAAACTTTTACAAAAATCTCCTCTGAAACTGCTGGCCCAAATTTAACCAAACTTGGCCACAATCATCCATAGGGTATCTAGTTTAAAAAATGTGTCCGGTGACCTGACCAACCAACCAAGATGGCATAGAAATAAAACATAGGTGTAAAATGTAGATTTTGGCTTATATCTCTGAAATCAAAGCATTTAGAGCAAATCTGACATGGAGGTAAACCCCTTAAGGAGTTATTGCCCTTTTATAGTCAATTTTTAACAATTTTTCGTAAGTTTTTGTTATCTTTTACAAAAATCTTCTTCTCTGAAACTACTAAGATGAATTTAACCAGCTTTGTAAACAATCATCATTAGGATATGTAGTTTAAAAATTGTGTCTGTTGACCCCGTTCGCGAACCAAGATGGCAGACATGGCTAATTTTAGCTTTTGGTTATTATCTTGAATATTATTATAGATAGAGATAAACTGTAAATATCAATAATGTTCAGCAAAGTAATACTTACAAATAAGTCAACATGACCAAAATGATCAATTGACCCCTTAAGGAGTTATTGCCTTTTCTACCTCAGGCACAGATTACCTTAGCTGTATTTATCAAAACTTTTAGGAATTTTGGTCCTCAATGCTCTTCAACTTTGTACTTTATTTAGCTTTTTTAACTTTTTTGGATTCGAGCGTCACTGATGAGTCTTTTGTAGACGAAACGCGCGTCTGCCTTATACAAAATTTAGTCCTGGTATCTATGATGAGTTTATTTTTAACCACTGGGTCGATGCTACTGCTGGTGGAGATTTATTTCCCTGAGGGTGTCACAAGCCCAGTAGTCAGCACTTTTTGTGCTGACATGAATTGTCATTGATATGGTTATAATTATAAATTTACTGTTTACAAATTTTTGATTTTTTTGAAATACTAAGGCTTTTCTACCTCAGGCATAGATTACCTTAGCTGTATTTGGCAAAACTTTTAGGAATTTTGGTCCTCAATGCTCTTTAACTTCGTACTTTATTTGGCCTTTTTTAACTTTTTTGGATTCGAGCGTCACTGATGAGTCTTTTGTAGACGAAACGCGCGTCTGGCATATACTAAATTTAGTCCTGGTATCTATGATGAGTTTATTTATAATCAAGGCCAACATTAAAAATACCTTTGTTTCCCCTCCCCGACTGAGGTTATTAGGGTATGGGTAGGTAGGTAGGCAAATTATTTTATTTTATTTCTTGATATAATTTTTTCTGTATTGAATTTTTACAAAATTCAACAGGTAAGATAAGTCAAGAAAAGTGGGGTATTCCCTGATTTCAGTGTACATCCCATTTTTCTGGTGTTAAAAACTGTATACAGGGACCTCCTTTTTTTCCTATTTATTTTATGGTATGAAATCTACAAAAGCACACATTCTTCATGTGATAACAATGTTTAATGAAAGCAAGTGTTTAATTAGTTAAAATCAAGCTTATTTCAAGTCTAATTTGATGCATAACTCACAACAAAACAATTCCTACATGTTCACCAATTCATACCTTGATCATCAATTATGAGATGACAAAAAGATATGTTAATGACTTGGGAATTATAATTCAATGAATAAAATTTTTCAATAGAAGTGAACATAATTCAGTTATGTTCAGTTACACCTGGATCATGCAGCTTGGTCAATTAATTCCTAAACAAAAGATTTGTATGTTTTTTCTAGTTCTAGAAAGAAAAAAAACAAGGCTTCACTTATTCATGTTTTGTTGTTCCTAGAATACTTTTGAGTATTTACAAATTCAACTGATGCAGTAATAACGTAAAACGTGCCCTTTTGTAAATTTCATGCCATAAATTGAAATAAAAACACATTTAAACTGGTCTTGTTTACACCAGAAATCAGGGAGGTTCCCTGAAAGCAGGGAATTCACGTCGTATCCATCATTTTCTGACTTGACTTATGCCCAACCTGTTCGAAGTGAAGACAAAGTAGATTAATTTCAAGCACGATTCAGACCATTTTTACTCAAAAGATTTTATCCCTTAAACAGGAAGAGATAAAAGACAAAGCCAATCAAGGTGCACTCAGTGGGTTGAAAGATTCTTCAGATTTTTTATTTTCAAATATCACACAACACAAATCGTGTGGCAATGCATGTTTGTTTTCCTTGATTCATACGTATCATATAGACGCTTCAATGCAAAAATGCCTTGATTTAAAACGCTTGTTGACTACAGCATCGGAAAGGTATGACAAAAAACCAACGCACGTTTACTACAGCATCAGAAAGATATCACCAAAACCCAACATAGCAACAAACAAAAATTTTGGACAAGAATGGCCAATAAAAATTTTCGAGTCATGACGATTTTACTGGGTCGGCGGTGGGAGGGGAAACAAACAATATTTTGTTTTTGGCCCAATTCTTAACAATTTTTATAAATTTTGTAAATTTTTACAAAATAATTTCCACTGAAACTACTGGTCCAAGTTCATTATAGATAGAGATAATTGTAAGCATCAAGAATGTTCAGTAAAGTAAGATCTACAAACACATCACCACCACCAAAACACAATTTTGTCATGAATCCATCTGTGTCCTTTGTTTAATATGTACATAGACCAAGGTGAGCGACACAGACTCTTTAGAGCCTATAGTTTAAGGACTTGAATGAATTATTTGTTAATGAAAAAGTATATTTAAGAATATGTAGGTATCTGATATAAGGTACACATGAAAAAAACCTTTGAAATAGATATAAGAAGATGTGGTATGAGTGCCTATGAGACAACTCTCAATCCAGGTCATAATTTTAAAAAGTCAACCCTTATAGGTCAAAGTATTGTCTTCAACATGTAGGCTTGGCTCACACCACACAGCAAGCTATATAGGGCACCAAAAATTACTAGACTAAAGTGTAAAATCATTCAAATAAATGTAGGAAAAACAATGGTCTAATGGCCTGTCTCAACTATTAAAAAACGAGAAATCTCTTTTTGGCATGGGAAATCTTGTCACTTCATACACATTTTATGTAACATCTATTTGTGTGAGGATTTGAAATTAACATATACAAAGTAATTTCGTAAAACATCTGTTTGTGATTTCAAAAAATGTTGAGACAGGCATACTTGTATTATACATTTTTGTTAGTCCTATAAATGATTCTATGTGTCAAATTTGCAGTCATAAGTTAAGATTTCAGGTAACATCTGTCAGACATGAGGTAATTGAAATATGTAATTGTAATTGACTGTAATTAATTACAATTTATCATGTAATTGAATGTAATGTGTAATTGAGCATTTTTTCAATTACATGTAATTGAATGTAATTAATTACATAGCCAAAATTGCCTGTAATTGACAATTACTTTTCAATTACAAGTCAATTACATTTGAAATTTTGGATCAAAAGATTAAATCTTGTGTTTTCCTCAAAAAATTATTAAAAGCAATAATCTTAACAAATGTTGTAAGCTGACAAAGAAAAGCCTTCACAGTATACTTTCTGTATTAACACAACCATGGTAGATTCTTCATTTTGTATTGAATGATAAAAAAAATGTAGACACATGCCATAATTTTAAAAGAAACCACTAGGAAGTCACTGTCTTGACCTTAATTAGTAGATTTAGATAGATATTTTAAGACATTGATTTAACATAATTAACTTTATTCAAGGACTTAAATAACCAATAAATATAACCTCTGGCTATTTGTTTTATTACAAACTATATAATGACTGTTTTTATAACAGTTATGTTAAACAGATATAAGGCTAATTAGAGAGAGATAAATATACCCCTAGGGCCTATAGGTACATGTTTAAATTCTTGAAGGGATAATGCATATGACAAAATCTCACTTGCAAAATTTGTTCACTATATATATGAATGTTGAAAGAAAACATTTTATCAGATTTAAAAATGAGCTCCAAGAGTGTACTGGAACATTTTACTGTTCCTGATGACTTCCAAAATGGAAATACTTTCAAAGGAAAATGTATGCATTGTGGCACCCTCATTAGTGGAAGTTATAAAGTTACATCCAACTTTGTTACACATATGAAGGTAATACTATATAAGAATTTTAAAAATTAATAAATTCATAATGCTTCTTTTTCATTTCTAATCAGATTTCATTTATCTTATATCCTCTAATAGCTTACATTTAAATTTGGAAAATATTTTGTTTATTAAATTAATTAGTTGTGATTAAAACTAAAGTTTATTTTTGTTTTAAGAAGTCAGATTTCTAAATCACTTATTTAAGATAAATAATTTGAATAAGCTGGGATAAAAATGAAAATCATTTCAAAAAATAAAAAATAGTGCTCTTTTTTTGTATCATTTACAATCAAATAAATTTAAATAAATGTAAAATTTCAATAGGTAAATTAAAACAATTTAATATTTTCAAGATTTTAAATAAGGCCTTTTGTAATTTTCAGAGAAAACACAGAGATTTGTACATTCTGCATTCTGAGAATAAAGAAATTCAACCAACATTGACACAATGCATAAAAAAAAGTGTAAAATATTCACCGTCTGATCCAAAACAGTTAGAAATGACAAATGCTCTTATAATGTTCATAGCTGGGGATCTTTTACCACTCTCTATTGTCGAAAGTGAAGAATTTAAAAACTTGATGGAAAAAGCTGACACTAAGTATCAAGTGCCTAGCAGAAAGCATTTATCTTCGAAACTTCTACATGAAAAATCGGTTGAAATAAAAAATAACCTTGTAAATACTCTTAAAAGAGCTGAAAGTGTGTGTTTAACCATTGATCTCTGGTCTAGTAGACAAATGAGAGGATTTTTGGGAATCACAGGCCACTTTATTTTGGACTGGGCTATGAAGTCTGTCATGATATGCTGTAAACGATTCAAAGGTAGACACACAGCAGAATCCATCAGGAGTGAATATGAAGAAGTTGTTACTTCATTTGAAATAGTTTTAAAATTGCTGCACTTTAGCACTGCTGGAAAAACATTTAGGCCGGAAAGGTGCAGACTGGCTGATGGAACATTTGAAAAGCTGATGATGGTCAAATGTAATGGGAAAATGCTTAAATAAGTTATATGACACAATACAAAAATGTATATACTAGTTGAACACTGTCTAATTGTTATAACTATAGAGCAATGTATAATACTTATGTACATATCATATAATAAATGCATGTTTTCAATGTTTTATCTTAAATTTCCTTTCAAATGTAATTGAAGTAATTAATTACATTTGCCAAGTAATTGGAATGTAATTAATTACATTGGTAAAAAAAGTCAAATGTAATGTGTAATTTAATTGAAGATTTTGTAATTGTAATTGAATGTAATTAATTACTTTCAAATGTAATTGACCCCATGTCTGACATCTGTTGGTGCCAAAAGATTTCCAATTGTCTTGATTTATCCATTGTCCACCATTTTCAAGGTGACCACCAAATTGCATTGATACTGCTGGTAATAGTGCTCAGATTTATCTATGTAGAACTACACCTAAATGAAATTGTAGAGTCAAAATTTTACAAAATGTTTACGACATGAACATGTGCTGCTTTGTTTGCATTAATTTAATTGTTTATTTCTGTGTCTTGTACAAGCCTTTACTAAAGTTTTCTTTTCTTTGCCAGTTTGAAGTTGGATGGAATCCTGATCAAATTAGTTTGAAAAAGCTTCGGGATTTGAGAATAGAAATATTTACAGAAGCAACACATATATTATGGAATTTGTGGTAAAGTATAATATTAAGCAAATACATGTACTTGCAATTTAAATTACTGTTTTCTTTATTGTGGGTATAAATAGAAAAGTGTATTGGGAAAATCATAGGCGGATCCAGGGGGGGGGGGGGGGGGGAGGGGGGGCCCCCCTTTTGTGGAAAAAATTTGGTTGATTATATAGGGAATCACTGAAGCATGACTGGAGGGCCCCCCCCCCCCCCCCCCCCCCCCCCCCCCCTTAGGTCAGTCGGCGGGCCCCCCCCCCTTAGGAAAAGTTCTGGATCCGCCACTGAAAATGTTTTAAGATACAACAGCCTAATGAAATACTGTATAGCAATTTTCTGTGTCACTCATATTAAACTCAAAGCATAAACAATGGTTTTAAAGATCTCTAGCTTTTTTGGCTGGGTTGCTGAATATACAAACTGTTGTTTAAGTATGGTTGTGTTGGCCCAGCAGATAGATAGACTGAATCTCAGAACATCAAAATGATAAGAAATTCAGGATTGATATGACTCTTTAAAGAAGTTGTTCCCCTTCAAAAATAATATTTAACCAATTTGATTGTTGTTGCCTTTAAGTTTCTATTGTAAAGGTTTAAGGGTTACTAACTCATTATTAGACCCATACTAACATTGGTGTTTTAACTTATCCATTAGTTCTGAAATTTACCTTCTTTTCAATATGTATATACTGGGCCACAATTAAAAATATTTCAGTTTGCCCAAACCCGACCCATGATGACTGGGTGTGGGTAGGTAGGTAGGCAAATTTTTTTTTTTTTATCAGAATTTGCATGAAAATATTAAAACAGTATATATCTTTTTTTTCCATCAAACCTTTGCAGAGACAATCAAAAGCCATGAATTAAAAACCTCTATAAATTAGTCTACTATATGATTTGTATCCTGAGATGTTTATAACCCTGACAATTGCTAAATGTGTGAAAGGGCTGGAGGATTAATGAAGTGATTTTCAACAGTTACATCAACACGATGTTTGTGTAAAAAATTATCAGCTGATTATGTAATGATTAAATTTCAGCGCTCTAGCTAGAAATCAAAAGGGGCAGGGTGCCAGTGGAGGGCAGGGCACTTTTTATGATAAGAAAAGGCACTGCTCATTTTTATGCAGTTAATCTGCATTATGCGAGCACCCTAGATTTGTGGTCTACCCAATAAATGCTAAAATACTGGTCATTGTTATTATCTAGCTGGCTACTATGTTATATATAACTATTTGAACACTTTTTTAATACTTTTAATTCTGGATTACAAAAAATATGACTAGAAAAACCTTAAATGATCGTCGAATCACCCAAAACTTTTGAAGTTGCACATAGGAAGTAGTGCTCATTAGGAATTCTTATGTAGTTTATTATCGCCTGTGCTTTTGGCTAAGATGTCAAAAAACAATAGTACGAAATATTTAATCGCCGAAAATCTTTTAAGACAAGTAGTTTAGATTTCCCAAATGGCAAAAGTCGTAGGAATATTGTTTGTCGTCAATACGTAGTACAACTACGTCAGTAGTCTATTATATAATAAGTTCAACTGTTCATGCTGTTGGCGGCAATTTCAAATTAGAAGACGGAATTCGTATCTTTTCAATTTGGAGGCAGGGGTTCAAATTAGCGGTGGTCCGAGGTCCGCGACCTTCCACTCTGAGACAACTATATCACAGTTATAGTAGTCTCAGTTCCACTTGAAAGAAAATAAAAATAGCTTTGCAAACCTTTTCGCCAAAGTCTCCAAATAAACGATCTCAAAACTTATTTTAATCATTATTATTCATGACAGCGATGTCAATTTTGTTCAATCGCTAGCTATATACAGAAAATCGCCGACAAAAAATGTGTTAATACGAGTAAAATCGTATCTGACTGACAAAAACAACATTGGAACACAATGACAATGGCTACCGTGAAAAGACAATTACAATTTCCGATTCCGGAAGCGGATAAGGGTATTTTCGGGTTTTGGGCGAATCCAGGCAGGTGACAAAATACATCTATGCATGGTAAATGAATATAAACACTAGAATTGAAAACCAAAAGATATATGTAAAAGAAAGAAAAAGTAGAAAATATTTTAAACAGAAACTCAAAATTACTTTTGACAAATTTTAATGTCAAAATCCAATACAATGTGACAGCTGGGAACAGTATATCTAACATTATATATGTTCCTGGTCACAGTATAAATTTTCTTTATTAGTGATAAATGTTGATAATGCATGTAAGATGCTTTTAAAGTGTAAACATATTACTGCAATTTTGAAGGGGTATTTTTTTTTTCTTCTCAATTTTGAAGGGTCAGTTAACTTGAAGTAGCTGGAAGATTCTTACTTTATTTTCACAAATAACTACCTGAATGTAGGCAAATCATATGATATACAGGTGGCGTCCTTTGGGCCACTCTACCCCGTCCTGTTTGATAACTTTGAAACGGATGAGATCCCCACCTCTCAACCATATACATTCATGTATGGGACTATATATATAACTAATCAAATGAAATATAAGGGGAGTCCCCCTACCCCCTTCTGTTTGAGAACTTGGAAACCGATGAGATCCACACCCCTAAACCATATATATTCATGTATGGGACAACATAACAAATCAAATGAAATATAGGGGAAGTCCCTGGGGTCATATCCTATCCCTTCCTGTTTGAGAACTTGAAAACCCTCGAGATCCCCACCCCTAAACCATATATATTCATGTATGGAACAATATAACAAATCAAATGAAATATAGGGGAAGTCCCTGGGGTCATCCTATCCCTTCCTGTTTGAGAACTTGAAAACCCTCGAGATCCCCACCCCTAAACCATATATATTCATGTATGGGACAATATAACAAATCATTTACATTTACTATGGGCAGGTCAGTCAGACCTCACCTTTGATCCTTTCAGTAGTGAACATTTGTCTGATTTGTGTCGCATAACTATTGTACTATAGAACACATACTCAGTTTTCTTTACAGGGAAAACAGTCCATTCATACTATTACATGTTCGTACTAAGTCAACACGTACTACTAGAACAGTCAACTTAAACCAACGTTAACTACCAACTAGAACAACTACAATCATTGCGAACTTGTACCACTGCAGACTCACCATAAAAAATATACATTTATATATTTATTGCTATTGAAACCTTGATAACATATAAATTATTTGCCTTAATAATTAATTCATTAGATAAACATAAATGTACAATATACAATATATGAATGTTTAATGCCACATCAGAGGCGGATTTAGAGGGTTTTTCAGTGCCCCCCCTTCCATTTTTATGCCCCACCTACGATAGTAGAGGGGCATTATGTTTTCTGGTCTGTGCGTCCGTTCGTCCGTTCGTTCGTCCGTTCGTTCGTCCGTTCGTTCGTCCGTTCGTCCGTCTGTCCCGCTTCAGGTTAAAGTTTTTGGTCGAGGTAGTTTTTGATGAAGTTGAAGTCCAATCAACTTGAAACTTAGTACACATGTTCCTTATGATATGATCTTTCTAATTTTAAAGCCAAATTAAACTTTTGACCCCAATTTCACGGTCCACTGAACATAGAAAATGAAAGTGCATGTTTCAGGTTAAAGTTTTTCAGGTTAAAGTTTTTGGTCAAGGTAGTTTTTGATGAAGTTGAAGTCCAATCAACTTGAAACTTAGTACACATGTTCCTTATGATATGATCTTTCTAATTTTAAAGCCAAATTAAACTTTTGACCCCAATTTCACGGTCCACTGAACATAGAAAATGAAAGTGCATGTTTCAGGTTAAAGTTTTTCAGGTTAAAGTTTTTGGTCAAGGTAGTTTTTGATGAAGTTGAAGTCCAATCAACTTGAAACTTAGTACACATGTTCCTTATGATATGATCTTTCTAATTTTAAAGCCAAATTAAACTTTTGACCCCAATTTCACGGTCCACTGAACATAGAAAATGAAAGTGCATGTTTCAGGTTAAAGTTTTTCAGGTTAAAGTTTTTGGTCAAGGTAGTTTTTGATGAAGTTGAAGTCCAATCAACTTGAAACTTAGTACACATGTTCCTTGTGATATGATCTTTCTAATTTTAAAGCCAAATTAAACTTTTGACCCCAATTTCAGGGTCCACTGAACATAGAAAATGAAAGTGCATGTTTCAGGTTAAAGTTTTTGGTCAAGGTAGTTTTTGATGAAGTTGAAGTCCAATCAACTTGATACTTAGTACACATGTTCCCTATGATATTATCTTTCTAATTTTAATGCCTAATTATATTTTTTATCCAATTTCATGGTCCATTGAACATGGAAAATGATAGTGTGAGTGGGGCATCCGTGTACTTTGGACACATTCTTGTTGAGAAAAAATTTGGTTGATTATATAGGGAATCACTGAAGCATGACTGGAGCAGGTCCCCTGTTAGGCAGGCAGTGGGCCCCCACTTATGAAAATTTCTGGATCCGCCACTGCACATAATTACGTTTGCCTGGTTTTTGGTTAACTGCCTTCAGCGCTTACAGCGCTTTGATTTTGTCTACGTTTCTGTGTGTATCTCGAGTTAACGAATCTCTTTTTTTTTTTTACTGTATATGTTTTTTTTTTTTAAATAAAGATGCTTTTCAACTATAGTCTTTATTTCATTGTTTGTGTAGTTATGAATGATATTGTACATCTTCATCATCATATTATGTTTTTACAGTTTAACTTCACTCTACCCATTATCAAAGAATATGTGTTTTTTTTTGTTTTTTTTTATCTATATAGGAATTATAGCTTATAATGATCTGAAACTAAGAGCATTACTAATCTAACAATGTTTAGAACATGGATTGCTAAAAGTATAATTATCAAGTAGAAATTGCAATATATATTTTTTAATATGTTCAAAGACAGTTAATATCTTTAAGGTAACATTATTATGTTATTATATATTCAATTGGTAATTTATTCCTTTTTTTGATACTGGATAATATTTTTAGAGCACAAATTTGTAATAAGCTAAAACAGGGCAAGTAACTCCAAATCAATTTCCACCATGTTTGGGTTAATTAAAAACTGTGCTTGTCGCTAACAAGTTTAGATGGATTGCATTTCTGTAAAGGCATAGTTTTATTTTGATGACTTAAATTCAATTCTAAAGTCATGAAGTCTTCATTTATACACTCTTCCATTGTGACTTGGAGATCGAAAATACCTACCCAAGCTAAACACACTGCTGACACATTCATCAAAAGTATGACAAAAAGATACATTGTCCTAATTAAATTACCTAGTTATTAACACCTTTGAAGTCTTTATCATTGTAATTGATTGTAATGGCATGATTAACCTGGGGGCAATCACATTAACTTGGAGATCAGAAATCGATGAAACAAAATTTTACCAAAACGGCACAAGATAATTTTGGAAAAAGACGTCAGGGCAGAATGGGCGCGGATGAAGGCACCCAGGGCGTGGCGCCCTTCTATTTTGGGCTAGCGAGACCACTGAATTTGTTTTCAGGTTTTAAATCCTATATCTATTAAAATAGATTAAATGTCCTAAAATATTTATCTACCATCAATAGTTTGTGTCTTGTTTTGTTTTGAAAACAAATTTATATTTTACATTGTCACACAGGTAAACTAATTTGGCTATAAATAGATCAAAGCATGTTCGTGTAGAACCTCCAAACTAAAATCGTATTTGTTATAATTTTATTTCTTTAAAGAATCAAGTTTAAATTTTTGAAAATAATCATTATTGATGAAATATAATTGCATAAAGTTAACGTTTTCTGAAGACGATTTATTTTTAGGTCATGAATATCTTTGTTTCCCCTCTCCCGACTGAGGTTGTTAGGGTATGGGTAGGTAGGTAGGCAAATTATTTTATTTTATTCCTTGATATGGTTTTCGATATTGAATTTGTACAAAATTCAACAGGTAAGGCTCAAGTCAAGAAAAGTGGGGTATTCCCTGTATTCTAATTCAGTGTACACCTCAGTTTTCTGGTGTTAAAAAAAACCAGTATACAGGCCGGGACCTTCTTTCTTTTTTTTCCTATTCATTTAATGTAATGAAATCTACAAAAGCGCACAATCTACTTGTGATAACAATGCTTAATGATAGCAAGTGTTTTTTTAGTTAAAAAATCAAGCTTATTTCAACAAGTCTAATTTGATGCATAACTCACAACAAAACAATTCCTTTGTTCACCAATTCATACCTTGATCATGTTGATCATCAATTATGAGATGACAAAAAATTACATGTATGTTAATCACTTGGGAATTAAAAATTCAATGAATAAAAATTTTCAATAGACATGATAGAAATGAACATAATTCAGTTATGTTCAGTTACACCTGGATCATGCAGCTTGGTCAATTGATTCCTAAACAAAGATTTGTATGTTTTTTCAAGTTCTAGAAGAAACAAGGCTTCACTTTATATTCATGTTTTGTATTTCCTAAAATACTTTTAATAAGTATTTTCGAATTCAACTGATGCAATTATAACGTTAAAACGTGCCCTTTTGTAATTTTCATGCCATAAATTGAAAAAGGAAATCCCATTTAAGGTGGCTCCTGGGTATAAATCTTTTTTTTTTTCTAATATAGGATTTCGCTATATTTTTTTTATAAATGAGCTTAATCATATACTTTAAAGAAAAATGAATTAAAAAGATGGGGTCACCGTTCATTTAAGCTCACAATCTGCCTGTGGAAGAAGCATACATTTTTGTTAATGTCCTTTTTTAGCTCACCTGGCCCGAAGGGCCAAGTGAGCTTTTCCCATCACTTGGCGTCCGTCGTCCGTCGTCGTCGTCGTCCGTCGTCGTTAACTTTTACAAAAATCTTCTCCTCTGAAACTACTGGGCCAAATTAAACAATACTTGGCCGCAATCATCATTGGGGTATCTAGTTTAAAAAATGTGTGGCGTGACCCGGCCAACCAACCAAGATGGCCGCCATGGCTAAAAATAGAACATAGGGGTAAAATGCAGTTTTTGGCTTATAACTCAAAAACCAAAGCATTTAGAGCAAATCTGACAAGGGGTAAAATTGTATATTAGGTCAAGATCTTTCTGCCCTCAAGTTTTCAGATAAATCCGACAACCCGTTGTTGGGTTGCTGCCCTTTAATTGGTAATTTTAGGGAATTTTTGCTGTTTTTGGTTATTATCTTGAATGTTATTATAGATAGAGATAAACTGTAAACAGCAATAATGTTCAGCAAAGTTAGATATACAAATAAGTCAACATGACCAAAATGGTCAGTTGACCCCTTTAGGAGTTATTGACCTTTATAGTCAATTTTTAACCATTTTTCGTAATTGTTAGAAATCTTTTACAAAAATCTTCTCCTCTGAAACTACTGGGCCAAATTAATCTAAACATGGCCACAATCATCTTTGGGGTATCTAGTTTTAAAAATGTGTGGCGTGACCCTGCCAACTAACCAAGATGGCCGCCACGGCTATAAATAGAACATATGGGTAAAATGTAGATTTTGGCTTATAACTCAAAAACAAAAGCATTTAGAGCAAATCTGACATTGTTTATCAGGTCAAGATCTATCTGCCCATAAATTTTCAGATGAATCGGAAAACCCGTTGTTGGGTTGCTGCCCCTGAATCGGTAATTTTAAGGAAATTTTGCTGTTTTTGGTTATTATCTTGAATATTATTATAGATAGAGATAAACTGTAAACAGTAATAATGTTCAGCAAAGTAAGATTTACAAATAAGTCAACGTGACCGAAATGGTCAGTTGACCCCTTTAGGAGTTATTGCCCTTTATAGTCAATTTTAACCATTTTTCATAAATCTTAGTTATCTTTTACAAAAATCTTCTCTGAAACTACTGGGCCAAATTAAACCAAACTTGGCCACAATCATCATTGGGGTATCTAGTTTAAAAAGTGTGTCCTGTGGCCGGGCCAACCAACCAAGATGGCCGCCATTGCTAAAAATAGAACATAGAGGTAAAATGCAGTTTTTGGCTTATAACTCAAAAACCAAAGCATTTAGAGCAAATCTGACAGCGGTAAAATTGTTTATCAGGTCAAGATCTATCTCCCCTGAAATTTTCAGATGAATCGGACATACCGTTGTTGGGTTGCTGCCCCTGAATTGGTAATTTTAAGAAAATTTTGCTGTTTTTGGTTATTGTCTTGAATATTATTATAGATAGAGATAAACTGTAAACAGCAATAATGTTCAGCAAAGTAAGATTTACAAATAAGTCAACATGACCGAAATGGTCAATTGACCCCCTAAGGAGTTATTGTCCTTTATAGTCAATTGTTAACAATTTTTATAAAATTTGTTAATTTTTACTAACATTTTCCACTGAAACTACTGGGCCAAGTTCATTATAGATAGAGATAATTGTAAGCAGCAAGAATGTTCAGTAAAGTAAGATGTACAAACACATCACCATCACCAAAATACAATTTTGTCATGAATCCATCTGCTTCCTTTGTTTAATAGTCACATAGACCAAGGTGAGCGACACAGGCTCTTTAGAGCCTCTAGTTTCTGTTGAACTAATAGGAGAAATAGATGTAATATCGAAATAAAAAAATAACCCAATTACAGAAATCGCTTAAATTTTACAATTATTTAGTTTATGTACAGCTTATTTGAAAACAATAATAAAAAATATAGGTCACCGATGAGTAAAATAGGATATTTCAAATTTAATGCCAAAAAATGGCATTTTTGCACCAAAGGGAGATAATTTGGAGCTTTTTCAATGATATAAACATTTTAAAAGTCATCTGGGCCCAAACTGAATCAATTTTTTGGGTTGATTGTTTGTACCATATCATAAAGTAATAACTAATAGTGTAATAAATAAAACTTGTAATGAAAAAATAAAGGTTTAATTTTTTGCTGAAATTTTTGTACCCAGGAGCCACCTTAAACTGGTTTTTTTTTACACCAGAAAACAGGGACGTTCCCTGAAAGCAGGGAATACATGTATCCCACATTTCCTGACTTGTGCCCAACCTGTTCATAGACAAAGTACATAGATTTTAAAGCACAAGTCAGACCATTTTTACTCAAAGTCTTTAAGATTTTATCCTTTAAACAGGAACAGAGGTTAGACACAAAGTAAATCAAGATGCACTCAGCGGGTTGAAAGATGCTTCAGTTTTTTTTTATTTTCAAAAAAAGATCACCATTGCTCACAAACAAATCGTGTGGCAAAGCATTTTGTTTGTTTTCCTTGATTCCGAATCATGTTGACGCTTCAATGCAAAAATACCTTGATTTAAAAAGCTCGTTGACTACAGCATCGGATATGTATCACTAAAACCCAACGATCGTTGACTACAGCATCGGAAAGATATCACCAATAACCAACATAGCAACAAAAAAAATAGTGGACAAGAATGGCCAATAAAATTTTTCGGGTCGCAGGTCAGTCGGGTGAGGGGAAACAAACAATATTTTATTTTTGGCCTAACATGTGTTTACTTTTGCACATGTGAAAATAATATTTCTGACAAAAGTCAGATTTCTCTTGTCAAAAGGGATTTATATTTATATTGCAATAAATTATTCAGAAGGAGTAACTAACATTCAGTTAAGATTATATTTCTGATTCTGTGAGCAATAATAGTTTTATCAAATTCTCCCAAACAGCAACGTACTGATCTTGTCATCTGAGAGTCGTAAATTTGAACTATAGTAATAAAAAGGGCATCAAATTCACATGATAAAGGAATATTATAATTAAAGACAACAATTTTATATCAAGAAATAGTTCCTATTCGGTAAAAACAAAAATTATCTTCTTGTAAGATTGTAAATTCGCAACTTCCGGATCATTTCCTGTCAGAATAACATTGAAAATATTTGATTGCACATGGTTTTGAACAAATCTACCTGAATATTCTTATTCGATTTGCCGATATATTCTTTTATCGGATATTTGATTACACGATGAAATTAACATTGAGCATATAGGTAAGGGTTTGGGAGTACAGATGATGACAGCGTATAAAAACTGTGACATTTCACATGTTTTTCTTCTTCACTTTCGTTAAATGAGAAGATAAAAACAGAGAACATCGAATATCCATTAACTGCATCTCTTACACGCTTTCTTTTAATCTTATTCAGTTACTTTCAAACACAAAGACGACAAACATTAATTTTTATAAGATGACGGAGCGGACACGAAAAAAATCGGGGAAAAAAAATTCTTTATAAAAACGGCAGAAAAAGAATTTGAGTCGGCGGGTTTTTTTTTGGGTCGGTCGCGTTTGGGCAAACATACAATCTTTTTATTTTGGCCCTGTGGATTCATTTATTTTCTTGGGTACCAATTTTTATGGATTGACAAAAACTTGCGTTTTCGTTGATTTTTAATTTCATGGTTTTTGCAAAGACTGCATAAATTCCTAAAGTAAATTTGTATTTCGTTGAACATTAAAATTTGTAGTTCCCCAGTACCCACGAAATCAATCCACAGTAACTTATACTAAACATTTGTTTTGTATTCAAACCATAATTGCTTTTATCCAAATGATTTATTCTGAGATTTACTTGATATCAGAAATTTGAGCAATATAGATATATGTTTTGGAATAAAATTAAAGAACAGGGCAGTTCTCTTGCAAGTATAATATTTCAGTTCTGATTATATTTTTCAGTGAAGCTTCAGATGCGGCTGTGAAGATATTCAACAAGGAAAATTTGGTTCATTTGTTGTGGCCGTGTTTACAGTATAAAATATATAGCTATGAATTGTCTATAGCTGTTGGTAAGAATTATATTGTTTGATACACAAGTTATGAATAAACCGCATATTAAAATACACACTTGTTTCTCTATAGAAACATGCATCAATAATTTAAAGAATTAAAAAATTAAGTGTAAAATATTTCAAGTAAAGTTTAAATAAACTGCAATTGAATAATGACCTTTTTGTGTTGTGTGTGCTATTATCTTATCAACAAATCTTAGCAATTTGAGATTATAAGGTTTAATCTCATAGTACACACTTACCAAAAAATTACCAAAATCACTTAGAAAGTACTGTATAAAATAAGATTAGTGTTTAAATCAATGAGGCAGCAACCAGAAGCCATTTAAAGGTCAACACATATTCAGTAGCTTTATACCTTATTGCATCCACTGTCGTGCACTGAAAGTAAAATCAAGTGTTCCATATTACAGCTCAGTGTCTCCAGACTGTGACAGAGGAGAATGAAGGACTGATTGCTATCTGCAGATTACCAGATAAAGCTAGTCTATTAGAGAGTGTTATAGCTGATGATGCCTTGTCTTCCCAGCATGCATTGCTCAAAACTTTAGTTGTTGGTAAGGTTGGTGATAAGTTGGCTTTTATAAATTTACAGCTGATGATAAATGTTGAGCTCAATATGCTTTGTTGAAAATCAAATATATAGAATTAGAATACAAATGGCAAAAACTTTTAATAAAACCTTTGAATTAAAATAAATATGAAATAATTTCTCTAAAACTTGTAATTTCTATTGTGAGAAAAGACAACTAGAGTTGAACTCATGCATGGGAGAAACTGAAAAGAAAAAAGGTAATGGTTAGACTTTCAGATGTCTGGTAGCTTTAATCTGTTACTTGTAAAAGTTGATTGTTTAATATATTTACTTGTTTCCTTACATCAACAAAATTATTGTCTTTTAGAAAATATTTTACTCGATTCAACAAATAAACATGATTTGATTGCAGGTATTATAACCAATATAAGTGATGATGACTTTACTTCCAACAACCTCCTGACAGTAGTTGTACAAACTTTATCACATGTATTAATGGTTGATGCTGTGGAAGTTCTCAGAAATGATGTACAGGAAAATAGTCAGGTAAGTGTTTGTGATTAAAAAGGTTAAATGTGATCAGGATGTTTTTGTCTTTCTCTGGGAAAACATTCACCGTAGGTTTATAGTATTGTCTATAGTCAATAATTGACTGGAGACAATTGTTTCAATACAAAATTTTGAAAGTGCTTGTTAAAAATTTAGTCTTTTTAGTACTATATCATATGTATTAGAGACTAATCTGTTCTGATGAACAAGTCTACTAAAAACCATGATATTTTCTGTACATCATATGAAAGTATTAAATCCACATAAAAGTCCTTTTCAGCTATGAATGGACATTTAGACAAAAAATGAATTATGCAGGATACATGTATGTTTGTAAAATGCAACCATTTCCAAGTCTTTCTGACCACATATTTTAAAGATAATGATTATTCAGGGTTACTTCCCTTGTAAAGTATTTAACGAGTTCATAGTATTAGATGGTATATCAACTGACTAAAGTGTGAAGATTCATTTTTATAGGAGAGAAAACTTCTATTGACATCTTTTATTAATTTAAAGCTTATGGTGAAAAGTATAATTTTATTTTCCACAGGAAGCAACAAATGGCCATTCTGAAAAACAACAGGAAAAAGAAAAAGAAAAGACAACGGTACTTAGTTCATTGATATATATATTTATATTTATCATTCTAATGCTGTATGAATTAGTGAGCAATTTAATGTGCATGAAAGACAAAGAAAGTACAATTTCTTTCTAAGATGCCACACACAAACAAAATTTGTATTTATTATATTCTGTGCTTCTCAACACAAGTACAGCTGAAGTCTATAGTTGGTAAAGCACTCTGGTTAGATCTCTTTACATCTGTTCTATTATCCAAAAAAAGTATCAATATTCTTTATGAAATTAAGAATGGAAATGGGGAATATGTCAAAGAGACAACAACCCAACAAACCAGAGCAGAAAACAGCTGAAGCAACCAATAAGTCTTCAACAATTTTGATAAATTAAAAAAAGAAAAGTCTTCAACACAGCAAGAAAATCCTGCATCAGGAGTCAGTCTTTAGCTGGTCCTTAAACACAATGTGCACTAGTTCAGTGAAAATAGACGTCATTCTAAATTTGAAAACAAAAAAATCAACTAAAGTTAAAAAACATACAAGACATAACAAAGGCAAGACACTCCTGACTTGGGACAGGTGCAAAAATGTATTTTTTCCCATTATTGTCATAAGCTTGGGTTGACTTAAAGAAATATACTTTATGTTTATGGGGAAGGGATTTTCACTTTAATATGTATACTTGATTTCTTATTTGATCCAATATAAAGATTACTAAAAATGTGTATACTTGTATCTTCGTCAATATCATCAAATTAATACGATGCATCTATGTCATTAATATATTACAGAAGAAATCTATAGGAAGTACTGACAATGTCACAAACATACTGAAGGCTCAACAGATTGCTCTGGAGATTATAACTAACATTTGCTGTTCAGAAGGTATATACTGTAATCTTTTGATTGGTGGCATAACCCAAACATTTTGCATATAATATGAAAATGGAGAAAAAAAATAACATTCAGCTTAAATTATATGCAAATTGAGATTCAAACAAGAAAACCAAAGGTCTGATTTAAATACAAAAGAACAAACAAATACCTAATTTGATCTTTGTACGGCAACAAACAACAACCAATGCTGATCAAATTTCCTGTTCTGTAATTATACCCCCGCTTTAAAAAAGGGGGGCTATACTGTTTTACCTCTGTCCTTCCGTCAGTCTGTCCGTCCGTCCCATGAATATTTTTCGTCACATTTTTCTCAGGAACTACAATACAAGGATTTCTGAAATTTGGTTTCAGGGTTTATCTAAGTCTGCTATACCGTGTGATGCGTTTTCAGATTGATCACTCGACAACTTCCTGTTTACCGAACACTTGTATGATTTTACACATAATAGCCAAGTTGAAAATTTTCGTCACATTTTTCTCAGGAACTACAATACAAGGATTTCTGAAATTTGGTTTCAGGATTAATATAAGTCAGCTATACTGTGTGATGCGTTTTCAGATTCATCACTCGACAACTTCCTGTTTACCGAACACTTGCATATTTTTATACTATTAATATTATCCACTTGCAGCGGGGGTATCATCAGTGAGCAGTAACTCGCAGCTTCACTTGTTTAACATAAAACAGATAGATTGATTAAAGTACTTACTATTCAACAAAATGTTAAGATATTTTTGTTATTCAACTGTATCATATTTTGTTCATTATCATACACTTAAAAGTATGTTTAATCACAGAAAAGAAATAAAGTTAAATTGTTGCTATTTTAGATGATTGGGAAGAGGTTGACACCAGTGAGTCAAGTTCTGATGAAATGTCAGTAGATGTAAACATGGAGGAAACAGCTGACAATTTTTCAGTAAGGATTATATTAATTGGGTTATGATAGAACTTACTGCTTTGTTTATTGTAGAATTTAGTGCTTTGTTTTGTTGGTATTAGATACTTTTGAAAAAATATCTGTGACCCTCATTTGACATTCTAATCTCAAACTAAATGTCTATCCAATTTGATAGATATGCATTACATTTACTCTTGATATTTAATTTTTTCCTCAGTTCCATGAAGCATAAATTTTTTTGTTTAGATAAGTGAATCTGTGCACTTTATATTAATGAAGACTTAAGTATTTAAAAGAATGTAATCGTGATAATGTAAGAATTTATATAAATGAATCAAATATAAAGCAATGCTGATAAAAAATTAACAGCCCTTTGTAGCATGAATAATATTTGATTGACTATGGATTAAATTTACTTTTTACTTGTGTATTGAATTTGTAAAACATGAATTCAAGTATCAATGAAAAGACTTTTTTTCTCAACCTACAAAATCGATTGAATGTACAGTATGTCATTGGGGTCCAACAAAACAACCATCTAGAAATCAACATAATGTCTTCAATAAAAGACAACTGTTAAGTGAAATGTCAACCATCTAATTTTTTCACCGGATGAGTTATAAAGAAGTAAGCAATGTCTATGAATGAATATAAAGATATTGTCTCTATGGGCTACTCTTACTTCTTTGTCTTTGCAGTCATCAGATGTATCAACAGAAGTGCAAAATGCTATAACATCAAACCATATATTTACAAAAGTAAGTTCTGTTTTCACATATTATATTACTTTAAATAACATATATAGATATCTTTGTTGGATATATAGCAAGATATAGATGGCCATAAACACAAAATTATCTTCTGTGTCATGATGGAAATTCTTATGAACTCAGCTCTTAGAACTTAACTTACAGTGAAACATCAATGGTATTATAAAATGCTAGTCCCAGTAGTACAAACTATTTAGGCATTGGTAAAAACAGTAGATTTTAACAAAAAATTCTGCACTTACAAATCAAACATACACACCCTCCAATTCCAATTAATTATTTTTCAAGTATTTGTGAGTATTTAAAAAAAATGATTAAACAAAGAAGTTGTTGTTAGTGGGATGAATAGGGTTATTTTACACTATAAACTAGAGGCATTGACTCCAATTAAACTTTTTCACCATTTGTTAACAGGTATTACAGAAAATAGAGCCAGTTGAAATTGTGCCATTATTACAGAATATAGACAAACAAACTGATATTTTGAAAAGGTAATGTAACTTGGACTTATTATCTCTAAGTACTCTTTTTGTGAGATAAAAAGATAAAACTTTACAAGTTCATATGAATAAATTTAAACTAAGTAAAAATAACACTATCAAAATAATGTTTTTGCATCCAACACACTTTGGTCAATTTCTGACAGGCACACAATACATGCTGATCAGAGCTCATTGTTTTTCATGCTCTGAATTGCAGTGAACAGAAAACACTGCTATTTATGTGTTTAAGGAACAGATCTTTTATTGCTGTCCTCCATCTTGACAGGTACTTAAAAGTCTTCTTTGATGATCATGCCTTGCATCAATTTTTAGACAACCACCAGCCTTGAAATGACACATACTGCAACCATATGCATATTGCATCAAATTAAGTATAGTACACACATATATAAAGGAGATTAACAAAGATCACCAACAAATGAGAAAATGATCACTTTGGACAGCTACCATAGCTACATTTAAATATGATTTAATATGCAGATTTTGCTTTCATGAGGTTTACGAATTAACTATCATTGAAAAGAGTAAAGGAATGAATATATGATTAGTCCCAATTAGACTGCATTTCTTTTGAAGGCATATGATGTATTCTACATAATTCATGGTCTATTCCTTCAGATTTATATGTGCATGTTTTTTGGTGATCAATATATTAAAGGAATACCAATTATTCATCTTTTGCATTTTAATTTTCTTTTATAGTTTTGAAAGGTTACAGATTTATGCATTGCTATGTTGTAACAACTTAGTCAGTTCTTTAGAGATCACACATCTTGGAGGAATGGATAATCTTCACACGGTCTGGAGTGGATTAGTCAAATTGTCATCATCGCAGATTGGTAAGTTCATTCCATGGGTTTCCTGAAGTGTTTTTAATTAATTAAGAATCCTCACAAATTGGTTTAAAACTATGTAGGATGTCATTTATAGATTGGTAAAATTTGGGTAAAATTGATGGTTAAGGAGGCTCGCGGGTATAAGATTTTTAAATTAATTCGTGTTGGCCCCAGGTGACTTTTAAAATAAAAAAAAAAAAAAACATATCATTGAAAAACTCCAAATTATCTCCTTTTGGTGCAAAAATGCCATTTTTTTGCATTAAAATTGAAATATCTTTTTTAACTCATCAGTGACCTATATTTTTTATTGTTGTTTTTGAATAAGCTGTTCATAAACAAAATATTTGTAAAATTTAAGCGATTTCTGTAATTTAGTTCTTTTTTTATTTCGATATTACCGCTATTTCTCCTAATAGTTCAACAGAAAAAAAGGACATTAACAAAAATGTATGCTTCTTTCGAAGGCAGATTGTGAGCGTAAATGAACGGTGACCCCATTTTTGTCGAGCCTTCGACTTTAGTCGAAAAAGCGAGACTAAGCGATCCTACATTCCGGCGTCATCGATGTCGTTGGCGGCGTCCACAAATATTCACTCTGTGGTTAAAGTTTTTGAAATTTTAATAAATTTCTTAAATATACTGAATTTCTACCAAACTTGGACAGAAGCTTGTTTATGATCATAAGAAAGTATCCAGAAGTAAATTTTGTAAAAATAAAATTCCATTTTTTCCGTATTTTACTTATAAATAGACTTAGTTTTTCTGCGAGGAAACATTACATTCACTCTGTGGTTAAAGTTTTTAAAATTTTAATAACTTTCATAAACTACTGTAAATTCAGAAATTATTGCGAGGTTTTTATTATTGCGAATAATGCGTCTAAGTTGTAAACGCAATAATTAAAACTCGCATTTTGTAATATTTTAACTGAATTAAGCATGACTTTTCTCAAAATCGTAAAAATTAAAATCGCATTCAAGTGTAAATTGACAGAATCGCAATAATAAATGCACGCAATAATTTCTGAATTTACAGTATCCTTGATTTGTACCAAACTTGGACAGAAGCTTGTTTATGATCATAAGATAGTATCAAGAAGATAATTTTGTAAAAATAAATTTCCACTTTTCCGTATTTTACTTATAAATGGACTTAGTTTTTTTGCCAGAAACAAAACATTCACTCTGTGGTTTAAGTTTTTAAAATTTTTATAATGTTCTTAAACTATCCTGGATTTCTACCAGACTTAGACAAAAGCTTGTTTCTGATCATTAGATATTATTCAGAAGTAAATTTTGTAAAAAAAAAAATTCACTTTTTCCGTATTTTACTTACAAATGGACTTAGTTTTTCTTCCAGTTAACATTACATACAGTCTGCAGTTAAAGTTTATAAAACATTTATTAGATTCATAAACTATCCTGGATTTTTTACCAAACTTGGAAGCTTCTTTCAATCAAAAGACAGTATCGAGAGGGAAATTTTTATTAATGTTTTTCCTCATTTTTGTTGAGTCTGCGATTAACAGCAAAAGTAGGCGAGACACTGGGTTCCGTGGAACCCTTACAAATTTTTTTATTTCATTTTTCTATTAAATATAAGATAAAGTTCATTTATAGACAAATATACAGAAGTCCTATATTAAATTAAAAAAAAATTATTTAGACCCGCGAGCCCCCTTAAATTGGCTTTCTCCATTGACTTGAAAATTGGAGTTATATCCCTTTGTTGAGAGAAACGTGTATTATTTCATATGATATTTACAAAACATTTGTCCATGTTGTGTCATGACAATTAAGTTACTGAACATATTCCCAAGCAGTCAAGTTTAAAATGAAGTTTTAGTTCTGTCATTTCATTTTTTCTATCAAATCTATTTAGAATGTTTTCAGTATAAATTCTTCTTTATGAATCATTAATTCTATGTACAAAATTAAGTTTCAATAAGTTGAAGCAATGTCTGCCATTTAGCAAATCACAAATACCAGTTAAGGTGGTACCCAACACTTTAACTAAAATTAATTTGGCTCGTTTAATTTTCTTGAAATTTTGACAAAGTATTTACTTTGACCCTTTGACAAAAATATAAAAAAAATTAAAAATTTAAACCAACCGTTTTATCAGAAAAAATACATTGGTTATATAGCAGTTTGACAAACACTTATTTTGATCTTTGAGAAGCTTAATATTCCCTTAACAACACAACGTAATTAAAACGTAGCTGATTTTACAGAGTTATCTCCCTGTAGTGTTAGGTACCACCTTAAGCTTCATAATTTCTTTTAAGTTTGTTAGCAGAAAATTAATTCTAGTGTAACTAGTTCTTACAGTCAGCTTTTCCTGAAAGCTAAATGAAATTGTCTAGTTTTATCTATTATTTGTCATTTTCAAGAAAATGAATTAAATATCTGATATCACTCTGGTTGTATCATTTGCACAAGTGAAGGCTCTTTTTGACAATATTACTTCTAGATTTAAGGGGGGGGGGAGGATATGAGTTCTTTTGGAGTAGCTTTAAAAGCATTCACTTCTTTGTTTCAGTAATGAAGAATCTTGAATTGTTAGAAGCTGTTACTAGTTGTATGAGGGCTGTTGTCCAAAAACTTGCCGACCTGGAATCACCTAAGGTAACATTACCTTCAGTATATTCCTTGTTTTTATAGTTATTAAACTTTTGGTAGTGTAAAATATTAATTTTCATAAAGGTCTGGGTCAGAGTGAAGTACAAAATACGATAAGAAAAGCAAACCTATATTTTTTGGACCAAAAAACACTGTCCGAATAACTGTTCTGTAATTCTAGCAAGGTTTCGTTAAAAAAAATCAACTTTCTAAAGTCTGTATCTCAAAAAGGCTATTTTATTTCAATCTTTAGAAGTGAACAAAATGTGTTGTTAAAATTAAAGTCGATTGCATTGAATTTGCAGATAAAGGTAATATCTTTGCTAGCTGAACGGCGAAGTCATTATTTCTTTTAAAGTAGCCTAGTCCTACTGACAGATAGCTTGGTTATCTGTCGGGCTAGTTTTCTCAAGGAGGGTAGTTTACCAAGCTAACAAAAGATATTACCTCTACCTACAAACTCAATGCAATCAGCATTTATTTTTCAGCTGTTGGAGGTTTCACCACAGGATTTACAGTTTCTATATGAGATGGAACAGCAGTGTGGACAGTCAGACATTAAAGTTAATGCTGTTAGGATAGTATCTACCATTGGTTGTGTGTTTGCTAAACAACTTCAACCTAATTCATTTCTTAAGGTGAATCAACATTTTATTATATTAAACTAAAGGTTTCCTTTTTATGCCAATACAAATAAGGGCCAACACATATTGTTTAAACAGGTGTTCATTTTTCAAGCTATCAGTTAATATGTAGTTATATAATGATCTCCTCAGAAACCAACCAAGGGAAGTAATACATTCATGATAGCATTTGCAAATGGTGGTTTGTTGGGTTTGTTGGGTGGTTGAAAACCATAACAACTATCCAACACAGTAGGTACATATTTGAGTGATATAAAGTAAGATTGGATACCAAAAACCCTCTAATAAAATCCCTGCCTCTAAACATAGATCAATTAACACACAGACAAACTAATGAGATAAGTCTGATTAATCCTAGCACTGTCAATTGCCACCGACTCAATCCCTTTGTGAATCATTTCTTATGACAATAAACTGCTTGCAAACAAGACCAAACAAGGTAACTTATTTAAAAATTGGAGTAAATTCACTTTAATTGACTTACCAAACAGAAGCCAACTGCTGCAAAATTAAGGACTTTTTATTCATTTAGTCTCTCTATTTGATATCATTGTTGACAAGTTATGTCGCAATGTAACATGCCTACCACCCTGTGCAATATTATAAATAGTATGAATGTTTACTAAATAATATGTGATATGTTTTTACTCGTAACTTTTGCAAATGCTTGTAAGTTATTAAAAAGAAGGCATTTGACTCATTAGAATGGGACTTCATGTTTGAGACTTAAAAAAAATTTGGATTTAAAGATAATTTTATAAGGTGGGTTCAGACAATGTACTCTGATATTAAAGGATGCATTGTTAATAATGGATGGGTTTCCTCCCGTTTTAGGGCATCTCGCGGGATCCAACAAGGATGTTCGTTATCATCGTTACTATTTGTTCTAGCTGTAGAAGTTATGGTAATAAAGATAAGGGAAAATAAAAACTTAAAAGGACTAGAAATAAAATTAGACGGTAAGAGTAATACCCTGAAAATCTGCCAATTAGCTGACGACACTTCTCTATTTCTTCAATAAAAAAAAAGATGTATCTCTAGTAATTAATTTAATAGAAATATTTGGTACTCTCTCGGGTTTGAAATTGAATAAAACAAAAACTGAAGGAATATGGCTTGGTCGATTAAAACACAGTCGGGAAAAATTTGAAAATATAAATTGGTGTACTGCACCAATCAAAAGCCTCGGAATTTACTTTGGTTACAATAAACAAGAATGTCAAAAACTTAACTTTGAAAAACAACTGTTAAAAAGTAAAAAAATAATATCTGATTGGAGTAAAAGAAATCTTACTATCATAGGAAAAATAGTTGTCATCAAATCTTTAGTTTTGCCAAACCTAACATATGTTGCATCAAACACTATTATTCCTAAGGAAATGTTGCAAGACTTTAAAACTTTAATATACAATTTTATTTGGAAAGGCAAAAGAGATAGAATAAAAAGATCAACACTTTCAAATGATTTTCTGGAAGGTGGACTTAAGATGACAGACATTGATGCTTATATAAAATCACTGCATATCAACTGGATTCTTAAAGTGAAAATAAAAATAAATACTGGACAATTATTCTCAAATTTTATTTCAACAAATTAGGAAAAAATCTTCTTGTATTTAAAATGAATTTAAAGAATATAAACGACATTGATAAAAGTAAGTTACAATATTTACCGGACTTCTATAAACAACTAATTAAAGATTGGATAAGTGTAAAGGGAGGTAATACAAAATATCCCAAAAATTTTCTTGAAATTAGAAAACAAGTTTTGTGGGGAAATGATAATATCCGGTTTAATGGAAAATGTTTAAACTTTGAAGATTGGATAAAAAGTGACATTATCAATATAAATGATGTAATTGATGAACAGGGCAATATCTCTGAAACTATCATTTTAACTAAACTAAAATATAAACAAAATTGGATAAGGCAAATATATATGTTAAAAAAAGCAATACCAATTGATTGGAAAACAATTCTTTGCACTGAAGATTCATTCAAAACTAAAGTTAAAGTTATAAATGACTTAAAAATTATGCACAGGACAATTACTCCCTTGATGAGTACAAAAGAACTCTATAAAATATTCACACTGAAAGATAGTTGTGATAAACCAAATGGTTTTCTTATGTGGGAAAAAATATTTGAGAAACACTTAAATTCTAAATTGAAAAATATTTTTGTTTTTATTTTTCAATATCTCACTGATAATAGATTGAAAATATTTAGATGGAAACTTATTCACTACATACTGCCAAGTAATGAACTTTTAAAAAAGTGGAAAATTACTGAAGACAACTTATGTAAGCATTGTAAAAAAAAAGGAAGACTATGAACATTTTTTTGTCAATTGCTGTTATAATAATGGCTTTCTAAAAATAGTAATGAAATTAATGAAATTCCTAGGTATTGAAAAAGATATTATAAGCCTTGAAAATTTAGTAATAGGGTACAAAATTAAAGATTCAGCATACTTTGATATTAATTACATATTAACTATAATATCCTTCTCAATATACAAATCACATTTTGTCTCAGAAAAGAAGACAAAATAAATAAACATTTTTAAAATTTTCCAGAAAGAAATTTCAGAAATTATTGAAATAATAAAAAAACTAATCAGATAATTCTAAAAACAAATAGATTCATTGCAAAGATTCAATTGAATCAGGACTAATCTATGTACGAAGCACAAAACATTGTGTACAAAATTGTTTATTGTACACAAGCCAAATATGGTAATATTTATAATCAAGTTCAACCATGCATGTTCAATGTTTGTAAGCATGTTCAGCCATGCATGAGTCACCGCATGTAAATATTACTGCATTTTTTATGTTTTAAAATGTGTATTTACAAAAGATAAAAAGACTTGTTATGGTATAAATGTATCTGTACGTTTATTAATTAATGTGGAAAGATAATGTATCATTTCGGATGAGTGTTCCAACTTGTTAAACTTTAATTATTTGTGCATTACACATTTATATTTCGACGAAAAAAGATCAGTAGATAACTAAAGAAAACTTGAATAGTAAACTCACCATATATAATCGTTAAATCCAGTGGATAATATTTATATTTAGACGACACACATCAAAACTATACCCGATAACGCACATGCGAAAAACAACACTGTGCCCAATATTAATGGAAACACGGATCATACCGATAACAGAGTTGATTCCGGAAAAAATAAATACTATGAAAAAGAGAAAAAGAAACAAAATGTAATGTATGTGCATAATCACAATAATTTATCAAATATATTTTGTGAAATGTTTTATGTTATGAATACTAATATTATGAATAAATAATATCTTGCCAAATAGTGCTTCCCTTAACTATTAGGTAAGCGAACATGAGGGATACTAAGTTAAAGCTGTAAACTTAGTTAATTGTTACAGCAAATATGCAATAAAGATATTGTTACGTTGAAAAAAAAAAAAAAAAAAAAAAAAAAAAGAAGGGCTATCAAGTCCCTATATATTTGTTTACTATAAACATCTATAACAAATATTCCATGTATATTCATGATACCAATAATACAATCAATAAATCATGTTTGTTGATGTTGATAAGGATAATATGAAAATCTTGACTGCCTCAGAAAACTAAGGGCTGAATGGGTATGCAAAATATAATACCAATGGACCTGTGTCTTAGAATTTTGTGTAAGATTAAAATTTTTCTACAGTGTACATCTGTTTGGCTTTGTAGGATGTTGGTATGTTTTTGTTGGAGATATGTTGTAAAGAGAACGATTTGAGGGTGATAGCAGAATCTTTAGATGCCATGTTTGATGTTTTTGGAGAAGATCATTTAGACTCTATAGTTAAAGAAATACAGATGGTAGAAAAACTAAAAACATTACTGCCTTCATTAAAAACACAGGTGAGACTATCTACATAAATATATTTATAGCTATATACAATAGTAACAATTTTTCCAGTACAGATAATGCATAGTTTGATGATGAAAGAGACTATTTGCTGCCCACATATTTAAAGATGAATTGCAGAATAGACAAAAAGGTTACTTCTACTGTTGAAACAGTATCTAAACATTTCCTCTTAGTTTAAAAATCTAATGAAATTCAAATTTTAAATTTGTGACGATTTTTCCAATATTTTGGTTAAACATAATTCTGAATACCAAGGAAGAATTTCATATATATATATTGAATAATACTGCAAAAAGAATATATTAGTAAAAGATAATTCTATTATTTCAAATCACCAAGCTACATTTTTGTAGTGCACCATGCAATGATTTGGATGATGCGTAAAAAAAATTAGCAAAAATCTTTATTTAAGAAGACTTATTTGACCTCATAAGACAGTTTCACAAAAATTACAAGTTATACAACATAATTTTAAATTTTCTCATTTTTGGGCCATGGTACATATACAACTTTATTATCATACTGAAAAATGAAACCCTGACCTCAAATTTGAAAAATTGAAAATGTAGATCTTTGTTTACTATCAGCTGACATTTGAAACTTTAAAAATAAAAATTAAAGTATTGTTCTCCAATTTCAAAAAAATAAAAAATAAAACATCTGATGAGCAGCCAAAATAACAGACAGACATACAAATAGAGATGGCTATTAAAAGAAGCAAAACTTTTATGCCAGTAGTAAACCTGAATATGGAAGAAAAGTTAAATGTTTATGAACAAGTTACAACACTTATGCTTTATCTATGAATTGACAATATCATTATCACCAAAGGATTTTGTTTGTTTACTTTTCGATGAAAAATAAACACTTCTATTATGAATAGCGTGATTACAGATTTTAGATTGATTTTATAAGTTTCTGTAGTCTTGCAGGTGATAAAACATTGAAGTATTCAAAATGGACCTTTTCAGTTCTAGGGCTATTCCATTAAAATGTATGTGGGAGGGTAGGAAGTGAAATTTAATGATTGAATGTGGGTCATAGGTCTTTTTTTAGTATGCATCTATTACCATTATGCAAAATTATCTAAAAAATGGTTCTTTGTTGTAGGGATATTTTGAAAGTCCCTTCCTACCCTCCCACATACATTTTAATGGAATAGCCCTAAATAATTTGATATCTTGAATTTTTGAATGAAACATCAAGATACAGAAAGGTTCTTAACTTCCTCTTTACCAATTTCATAACAGTTTAAAATGTAGAATTTTCTCAATGATAAAATGTATACCTCTGATTGGTCAGTTGAGAAAAGTCATCCATAGATGAAAGTAAACTTCAAGATTAAATAATTTGTCCTTGCACAGTTCATAATATAGAACATTCATGCTCTAGTATCAAGATTCTCATTATATATTCACAGATACAGAATAAGAAGAAGAGTCTTGGTGAACATTACCCGGTAATTTCTACAGCTCGTATTAACTTGATCAGGTTTATCAAGTACAAAACACAGTCATCTTAAAATAGTTCTTTTATGGAATGTTTTATAGTGCAAATGTTATACAAATATATTATTTTACAAGCTTATTTAAAATTAGTTGTTCTCGTTTTACTTTGCAAAAGAGAATAATCATGAAATGAAATATTGATATTGCCCTTACATTGATAGTTTATTTAATGATTGGTTTGTTATGCCAGCGACTCAGTCCCTTTGAGAATCACACATGGATTTCTGGATCAACCTTCATTTCAAGTGTTAGGAGCCTAAAGTCTTTACTACCAAAGATGTATAAATACAAAGGATCGAAGGATTTTAAAAAATTTAAATTTAATTTTGCAAAAGTATGATCTGCAAAGAAGGAGATATAATAAAAAACTATAATCTGCTCTTTTTATCATTTACTTTCCTTAATGCAAAACTTGATCACAAAGCTCAATGTTACACGTTTCCACTAATAACATATTTATTATTATTGTAAAATATTTTCAATAGATTTCTTGGTTCACGGAAATCAGAAGCAAATTTTCTTGGTCCTGTTTTGCATACTTCTCTAGTTCAAGCTAGTTGCTTCTCGTTGGTCAGAGAGATTGTGACATAGTTTGGTTGAAATACTTTTACACTAGGTAACAATGACTTTTCTCAATTTTGAAGTGTTTTTTTATGCAATTGCTATCTCCATTTACCAGGAAACATATTTAGTAATACATATATGTGCATGTTTATATTTAGTTCTGATTTCATTCAATCTAAAAACAAAATTCTTGGAAGTTTATAAAGAACAAAAAGACCTTTATGGAGTCCCTGGTTTTGAACTTATTCTGGCTACAATCATAATGATGTTCTTAAGGAGTCTTAATAACCTAGTGGTCTAAGTAGTCAAACTACTGTACCAGGAGCCTGTCAACACTGAGGTTGTGAGTTTTAAACATGCATATACATGTAGCATGCGCAGGTGTGATCGACTCCAATTTTGATTGACTAAGAATGTCAGTTTTCCTACTGAAGGTTAGTGGTTATCACTGGGCACTCCAGCTTCCTCTACCCCAAAAAAAAACCTGACTGCCTTAAAATAACACAATAGTGTTGAAAGTGACATTAAAAATTAAAAACGAAAATGAGATACAATTGAATATACCTGGTAAATCATTGAATTATACTCAATATAGCAAAATCACATATATATATATACATTGTACTGATGTTATCCCAAATGGCCGAGAGATTACTATACCTTATATAAATAAGCTTTCGAATTTTCCTGCAACACGACAAAATGTTTTTTTAGTATTATAGCAATATTGTAGCGCATACAACTTGGAATTTATATGTTTCATAAATGGATACAGTTTTGATACTAAGAAAAGGCTGGCATAAAATTGTCACAATCATAAAATACAGCCTTTTAATATATGCAAAGCTGCTTGATTTCAGACTCATATCAACACTTACAATTGCTTGTAGTGTTATTCTATACTGAAGATACTAGATGAAAACAGAGACAGATTTAGGGGGCACGGGGGTGCCTCCCATTTTGTTGGGAAAATAATGTTGAATTTAGGGAATCAATGAAGCATGTGAAGCCCCTCTTAAGCTATCAGTGGGCCCCACTTATGAAAATTTCTGGATCCGCGACTGGAAACCTATGAGGTGAATAATGTCATCTTAAGATTGAATAAGCATTCTTAAAAGGTGTGATATTAATACAATAGATATTGTGAACATGATTGCAGTTTATGCTGTCTGATATTGTTATCTTATATAAACTATATTTAAGACAGTATACAAGAAAAAAACAATTCATAAATAGAAGAAATTTCTTCTTTTTTGTCATGATTGCAAAAAACATCCCTAGTTTACAAAGTTAATGCCTGGTAGTCTGAAATCAATCCACATAAAAATATGCAAATTAAGGTTTATATTTCAGAATGTAGAGGACCTGGATGCTTGTATGAAGATACTGTATGGGTTCAAATTTTAAATCTCATATGTAAATTCATTGTTCAGCGACCGCTAGGATCAAAATTGAAGGTTTTTTTTGTCATGCGAATTTCTCACTTATTATGAATAATAATAGTTTGATATTTGGTATATGGATTTCATTGCAAGGTTTACATGTCCATTAGACAGGGTTCACCCATCCTCCACCTTATTTCATGGATTAGTGATCAGGGTTAAGTTTGTGGTCAATTAGATACTTTAAGCAATAAGTCAATTTTTTTTTTGGTGTATTGAATGATTGTAAGGTGTAAAACAGTGATGCAAAAATGATCTATGGGACAAGATGTACAATGTATCCACCCTGAACATTGGAGAAAAACCTTAATTTCTGATTCTTTGTGTTATTTGCCCTGAACTATTCAATTATTCCATTGTAGCAGTTGTTGGCTGTTTGGGCTAGGTTCTAATTGTTATTCTAATATGACGTGCTTCTTTCGCTTTGTAAACAACACTGTGATAAAATTCTCGATATATCTATACTTATCGCAGACTCAGAGATATACATAATAATGGCTGTTACAATATACTTCCCACGTAAATCTACATGTATTGGAACCTATTTGCAGACCCTTTGCCGATTTTATTGATTTAAAAAGTGCAGTTAAAAAAAGACAAAAAAACTTTTATTCTTATTCGGATGCATAACAAAAAGAAGTAATAAACAAGAGCTCGGAGAAATCAACAAAATAAAAATTAAATAAAATTCCGCGAAAGACTTTTAATGTTTTTGACGCATTTAAGTCATTTCAAAACATGACGTCATACAAATGAAAACGCTACAGTTGAACGTTTTCTGATACGTGTACCATCGAAATTCGCATTATATTGTACTAAAATTGGTTTGTAAGGTAGGTTTTGTTTTGTTTTCTATTCTATAGCATTTTTTGCATATTTACTGATTTCTGCAAGTCAATATGGCGGCTCCCTAGTTACGAAATGTCAACTTTGAATTTGACGGTAGCTTACGAGAAAAAACATGTAAATTCAAAATGGCAAATGTTGGGTTTGAGAATTTAAAGAATTAAACAAATTTTTTTCTAGCTGTTATTCACGTAACAATCCACGCAAGCTATAGATTTTATGAATGTTTGAGCTTTATTGAACCGGGAGTAAAAAAATAACAGCCACACACACAGCATTCCTACCATCGCTTCAGTTTTTTAATTACCGTATTTGACCTATTAAAATCGAAATAATTCATGGAAGCCATAGATTGTTGGAAATTTACACATGGCCTGGGCCATGTGTAAATTTCCATAATCTATGGCTTCCATGAATTATTTCTTAAATGGCAAAAATGATCAACTCAAGACGTATCTAAGCTGAAAAATCTGTCAAGCTGTTTTGTTGGAGTTATTGCCCCTGAAGTATCTATTTTTGCAGTTTTGGCTGTTATGAAAAATATCAGGGCTAGGTTCAAAGTGTAAATTGCAAATTATAAACGTTGCAAGATATATCAATTCTGTATAGCTGCATAGTTGGTTACTTGTATCACATATATGTGCTTTTTGACGATTTATGATACTTTAAGTCGGTATTTATTTTTGATTCAGAACAAGCTATGCTTTCAAGTTGTCATAAGTATTCGAGCACACATTTCATCCACACTTTGTCAGTAGACCTTTTGATATAGGATTGTTAGTTTGGTGTGAATGCAGTTATGTAAAGCCATACATATTTGTTCCGAGTTTTACAAATGAAATGCAAGTTCACTTATTGTTTTTCAAGTTATACAAATGAAATACAAGTTCACCTCAAAAGCTTACAAAACCTTTAAACAGACTTATTAAGAAGGGATATAGTTACGATACTGTTGTCAGGTCATTAAAGATTGCATATTTTGGCTTTAATATTGATTCACTTATAGGGTCCTTGCATCGGAACTAAACACATTTATTTAAAAAACAGTTGTTGGCATGACACGGGTTATGTTCTTCTCATATATTTTATGATAGTATGAAACTAAACCCCTAACGGGAGGTATTGTGCCTGATATTCATATGATGAAGACATAATCTTTTAAACAGTTTAATTGAGGTCTGGAGCTGGCATGTCAGTTAACTGCTAGTAGTTTTTTGTTATTTATGCATTATTGTCAGTTTATTTATTTTCTTTTGTTACATCTTCTGACATCGGACTCGGACTTCTCTTGAACTGAATTTTAATGTGTGTATTGTTATGCGTTTACTTTTCTACATTGGCTAGAGGTATAAGGGAGGGTTGAGATCTCATTAACATGTTTAACCCCGCCGCAATTTTGCGCCTGTCCCAAGTCAGGAGCCACTGGCCTTTGTTAGTCTTGTATGATTTTTAATTTTAGTTTTTTGTGTATAATTCGAAGTTTAGTATGACGTCCATTATCACTGTACTAGTATACATATTTTTTAAGGGGCCAGCTGAAGGACGCCTCCGGTGCGGGAGTTTCTCGCTACATTGAAGACCCATTGGTGGCCTTCGGCTGTTGTCTACTCTATGGTCGGGTTGTTGTCGCTTTGACACATTCCCCATTTCCTTTCTCAATTTCACTTATAATAGATTTTATTAATTTTTATGATATTTTTTATACTGTGTATTTAGATGACTCGTTTATTGCCAATAAATGTAACTTATTTCTGTTGAATTATTTGCATTGATTGTGCATTATCATTGTCATCAAATGTAACTGTCAGGGTTTTTTATAAGTATTCTGGATATAAATATAATTATATATTTGGTACGTATTTATGTACTAAAGTGCATTATCATCATTGCCACCAAATGAAGTTGTAAATAAAAAAAATTATGTATTCTGGAAAATGATATATTTTGGTACGTTTTTATGTACTTAAAGAAACAATTTTATCATTTTCCTATCTTGTCCAGTAAGTGGCACAACATTGAAGATGTGAATTCCTTTGTTGCTGTAGTATCAGTTAATTTATATTCGACCTTATTAAGCAGAAAAAGGATGACAAATAAAAATGTTTGTCTACAGATTTGACTGTCGCTCTGGTGTATTGTAAGAGTTCAAGTGTATTCATCATACCACCTGACCCCAAGCACTTACATTTTATGTAACACACGAAGGTCAGCGAATATTCTGTATCAATGAATATAAACTACGTGTACAGAGTCCCCTTTAAACTGAGTGGAGATTGCCGAAATGACTATTAAGTGAATAAGTATAATAACCAAAATATTATACCTCTAGGAGTGAAGTCCAAATTGCATTTACCTTTGTCAGTCCGTCCGTCTGTTTGTCCATCTTTTCGCCCAACAAATATTTCAGTCACTTTTTTCTCTGGTACTGGTGCAAAAATGAACTTAATATTTGGTCAGCAGTTTAACAGTGATGAGCAGTTTTAATCGTTTCTATAAAAAACAGTCAATGAGAAACAATCCGCAGGCATGAGTTATGCACTGTGATATATTCATAAGGAAAACATGGCTATTATGTTCTGTAAATATAAGTTTATGCTGAACATACTTATTTAATACATATATTCTGAGGAAATTTCAGCATAGACGAACTAATGGGTAATAATTCAATGAGAAGACTAATTTATGGCATTGAAAGAACAATAAGCACCTTAAAAATAGCAAAACTATATGATCTGTATGTGATGTTTCCCCGCAAATAAAAATCCAAGACACAAAATATCATTTCACCTGTGAAAGATTGAAAAATCACAACATTTGTTTCAGGTTTGAAATTTTTCTCGCTCTTAGTCAAATAACTGATTTCTTGTATGATGATTGCAAGTGGATCTTCTGAAATCTCAAAATTTTATTTCTGATAAATTAAATGTCCTACTTTTGAAAGGTGAGATAAGATGTCCTTCGTAACAGGAGCATTCCTGAAATTAATCAGAAATATATATATACATAAATATTTGTTTAATAAATACTTTAAATAGATATCTCCAACTAATTATATACAATAATTCCCCCAAAAGAAGTTCCTTTTCCTATTTAATATCAAACACTTTGGAAGAACTAATATTTTAATATTATATTCAGCCTTAATCTTTGACATAATTCAAGTACGAAAACTATCCGAATTATATATGAACAAACTGATGTAGGGTATGCTATTGCCAACAATGGAATTTATCTCCTGGTAAAGGTATATCACTGGACGTTATCACTTAGCTCTGTGTTAAACTGTTTACATTGGGATATCACAAAGAAAATTACTTTGACAATATACATCCTGCTTTCAAGGTAGATGTTTGCTACCTTTAAAGCACTGAAGGACTTATCTTCGTTATGGAGTATTCCGTCAAAGTAACTTCGCGAAAGGTTAAATGTGGACTACATGTCAAAGACGCAACACCACAATACAGGAGGACGTCTAGAGGTCACCGTATCCAAATAAACTCATCACAGATACAAGGATTGTTTTGCTTTTGCACCAGACTCGTGTTTCGTCTACAAAAGACTCATCAGTGATGTTCGAATAGAAAAAGTTAAAAAAAAAAAAAAGCCAAATAAAGTACGAAGTTGAAATAGCATTGAAGACCAAACATTCCTAAAAGTTTTGTCAAATACAGCTAAGGTAATCTATAATGAGATAGAAAAGCCTTAGTTTCCAAAAAGTAGTTTTGTATATTGAACAGTTACATGTATGATCATATCAATTATAATTCATGTCAACACAGAAGTGCTAACTACTGGGCTGGTGAAACCCTCGGGGAATAAAACTACACCCACCCAAGTTACATATGGGGGGAGTGGAGAATATACCGAGTAAAAAACGACAAAAAAGAACAAACAACTGTTACTGTACACAAAACAATTCACAGGAAACTAAAGACTGAACAATACGAACACCACAACAACAACAAAAAAACGTTATACGGAGTTTTTTTCTAAACGCTTATAGATTTTGGGCTGATTTTTGTTATGTGAGTTACCCATGATGAGTTACAGATCAAGTTTAAGTTTCGTTCCGCTCGGCTTATTTTTGCTGATCGAAACTTCGGGGTTTGGACTTTGATAATCTTTTGAAAATCGCAGTTATACGGACCTTTTTTCTAAATGCTTTCAGATATTAGGCTGATTTTTGTCACGTGAGTTAACCAAGATGAGTTACAGATCAAGTCTAAGTTTTGTTCCTCGGCTATTTTTTTCCGAAATTACGAGCTATACGACTTTGATAAATTGTTGATAATCACAGTTATACGGACCTTTTTTTTTAATGCTTTCAGATATTGGGCTGATTTCTGGTATGTGAGCTAACCATGATGAGTTACAGATCAAGTTTAAGTTTCGTTCCGCTCCGCTCCGCTGATTTTTGTCAAAATTAAGGGTTTACAACTTTGAAAATTGTTGAAAATCACAGTTATACAGACTTTTTTTCTATACACCTCCAGACTTTGAGCTGATTTTTTATATGTGAGACAACCATCATGTTTGTGTCCCCTGACATGTGTTATTGAAATTGCAGATTTTTCAACTTAGTGAGACGGAGCCATTCGTGTCACTTTGACACATCTAGTCTTGTTTAACCTTTAACAATACAAAATTTATTAACCATCCGTCAAAATTCTTGAAACCTTAAATTGAACGGACTGTGAAAGTTTGAAATGGAAGTACAAAATGATCTTCAATTCGATAAAATCAGTATGGACATTGAAAAATCAAAGACTAAAAATTTAACACAAAAGCAACACGAACTTTTTAAATACTTAACAAAACTCTCGGGTGCTCCCAAAACACAAGTATGTTCTGTTTCACTAGGAATACTCGTTATGTCGCCCATTGGGAGTATAGAAACTAGGTGATAAGTCGCACTCGCTTAGTCCAAAAGCGAAGAACGGGATTATGTTTTTCATAGGTTTAACAGATCCGTGGTCATCTATGGCGCAGACATTCGATTACTGCCAATCAAATCTCGTCCATGAAATTTTCGAAGAGACAGCCTCAATCTTATTATCGATAAAACCGATGTTTAGTTTGTTCCATGTAGAAGCGACTATCGTGATGGTAAATGCAATCCATTGAATGTTGTGTCGACTAGGAGATATATACGAAAACTCTGGTGGAGTGTTGCTTCCTAGTTATGAAAAGTTAACAATCGGGAAAATGCTATTTCTACAGTTCTCCTCTATATCTTACTCCAAAAACACATTTTTTAGCGTTCGGGTCGAAATGACGAACATTTTACGCTTGGAAAATTAAAAAAAAAATATATTAGATGTGCTATTATTTCAATGAGATAAATCTCCACCTGGAACCAAATAACGTAGAAGTTAGCAACTATAGGTCACCGTATAACATTCAACAATGAGAAAGTTATTAAAGGCATCCAACAAAAAAAATAATGATATACAGCAATCACTGAATTACAGGCTCCTGACTTTGGACAGTCTTATACAGAATGTAACGGTGTTAGTTATGTTGGCACGCGCCTATCATAGGACAGTTGCATTACAGCAGTTGAAAAGGGCTCAACTCATCAGATGGACACAAACACATATAAAAGGCACGAGGTACAGATCTGAGAGGACTCGCAGTTTCTAGCTAGTTCAAAGTCATAAAAAAAATCAAGTATACCTAAGACTTAAATGTTAATCAGTACACATACAACATCCGATGACTTTATTGCCAAAACGTTATTAATGTTGGCTGAGTTTAGAGTTTATGTCCATACTAATTTATAGGCATTCATAGTGGTATGTAAAGATATCACGAGCACTTTATATTAAAGCATGTCAAGCCCACCAGGCCCAAAGTGCCATGCAAGGTTTTACCATTACTTTCCGTCCATCCGTCGTCTGTCGTTCGTCTTCTATAAACTTTTCTTTGAAGATCTCTTCTGCAACTGCTCGATGGATTGAAACCAAAGTATTATATCTGCTTCATCTATGAGTTTCATCTACTAGTGTTAAGTTTGAGATTTTCGACCAGGTTGATTATACTCAACATGTCTGCCTTGGCTAACAAAATAACATATAGTGATCAAATTACAATTTTAGCTTATATTTCTATAACTATGGTATTGACAAAAAAAACTGACAGGAAACAAACAATGGTCATCAGAACAAGTTCTTATCATTCTGAACATTTTGGAAAATCTGTCCACTTATTTATGGAGTTATTGCCCCTGAAATGTTTATTTTTCACTTTTTTTTTTTTACATTTCCTTCCCATTGTTTCATAATGAACAGAAGCTAGGATAATAGTGTAAATGTCAAGATCTATCTTCTTGAATATTTCATATAGATATATAACCCTTTGTTGAGTGAAAGCTCCTTAAATGTTGATTTCAGTGGTTTGGCTTTGTATGCGCTAGGTTAAACAGGCAAATTACATCAAACAATTTCAGCAACACAAAGAGTAACTGCAGAATGTGCATATGAAAGTAATTAAAATGCATTAGCAAACTGTCGATATGTGTCACAAGGTGAGCGATACAGGTTCAGGCGTGCTTCTTGTTATGATTTGCAGTACACGTGCTTTGATCTACTTTTTCGCTTCACACACTCGTTTGAATTTATAAAGGCAGACCTTTCTTATCTAAATGCATATAATCTAGTTTTTGGATTTTATATAGTTTCACTGATATAAGGTCAAATAACTATGATATCTTAACCTCCGAGAATGACATTTCCGGTCAAGGATGAAATAAGAACAATCATAAACATACATTTCTATAGTTTTCATGCATGTTACTTTACGGTCATATAAACAATGATCATTAATGAAGAAGTTCACGTGGGATCTTTGATTCTCGGTCGTAGTAATATAAGATTGGTATTCCATTGATAAGATTTCCATTCAAGACACTTCGCCCACAAGTCATATGTCAATGTTTCCAAACAATCCCATGATGTCAGGGTCTTGCACCTTCAGATAAGTAAAATTTGACAAACCAAATGAGTTTGTTGTAATAACTAGACAATAGTGCTTACTGACCTGTAAGTCGTGTCGCAACATATTCACTGGTCACTTGCATGTTTGCCTTTTGCCTGTCACCAGGATTGTATCATTGTTATACTATTTATACGGCCTGATTGCTAGCAAAAAAGTCATTTTCGAACCAAACTTAGCATAAATCATCCTTAGGGTAAAATTAATAGTTGTCTCTTTCGTTTTCTATACTCCTTAGAGACAAATAACGAGTTTTCTCTCTCGTTTTCTATCGCCCTTCGGGTAAAATAACGAGTTTTCTCTCTCGTTTTCTATCGCCCTTCGGGTAAAATACAGAGCGTTCTCTCTCGTTTTCTATCGTTCTTAGGGTAAAACAGAGTTATCTCTCTCGTTTTCTATCGTCCTTAGGGTAAAATACAGTTTTCTCTCTCGTTTTCTATCGTCCTTAGGGTAAAATACAGTTTTGTCTCTCGTTTTCTATCCTTCTTAGTGTAAAATACAGTTTTGTCTCTCGTTTTCTATCATCATATATATAATTTAAGGGCAAAATAACAAAATTTATCTTTCATTTTCTATCATCCTTTGGGTAAAATAACTAAATTTCCCTCTCGTTTTCTGATGGATATACGAATGTTTCAGGTATTATATTTTCTACTATATGTAAAAGAAGAGAGAAAAAGAGTTTAAATTGTGGCAAATGACATATAAAATGTGTCATTATGATTGTATCTAAGCAACACGCATTAACAGAACTCGCAGATTTGTGGAGAATTACTATGAAAATTTATTTATTCTTAACGTAACTTAGCAGTTAATACCCAGTCCTTCTGTCATTTACAACAAATACTGCACTGGATAGTTAACTTAAAGCATCATTTGAGCCTCTATAGCCTGAGAAATCAAAAGTCGAACCATTACAAAAATAGAAACAATGTTGACGTCAATAAATGATAAAAATATCCTATTCTGTATATGGAAATAGTGATAACGAAATGAAACAAGAATGTTTTGTCTATGTAGTGTATACATGTTTGCACTTTCATATTCTTTTAAAATTAAGTTACGTCTTGTTCTCTTTTATGGACATGCTTTGAATTGTTCAATTTAAGTCTTTTTACTATTTGAAGGAACATTCTTGACTTTAGCTATACTTAACTACGCATACGTATCTTTGGTCTTTCTTGGTGAACTTGCACTGTTATCTTTGATCATTAAAGAGTAAAGAGAAGTGATGATACGGTAACTCAACGACACAAGACAACCCACAATAAAACATACAAATGTCAACATTTCCTTCAACATTAGTTCTACGTTATCCCGAGACTAGAAATTATGTATTTACTGAATAGATTTAACAGAGACTATCAACTAGCACCCACTCTCAATACCAAATATTTTTTTTGAGATCTCAATTTACTTCTTTGAAAACCTATCGATTAACAGAATGTGTGAAAAGGAAATCAGAAATTTTAATTATTTAACTATATATTACTGGAATAATATAGATAACAAAATCACAGGGATTAGCAATAGAACAACCATCCACTAGAAACCAAATGTCAGAGATAAAAGCCACAATATTTTTTTTTTTTTTTTTTTTTTTTTTAATATTTCAACTTTTAAGGTGACATCAAAAACAATATGTATGTGTAACTGCATTGATACACGATTTCAAATGACGCAGGTTTCTAGACATTTTTGATTGGGAGTTTTTGAATTTTAATACTTATTTAATTATCAAAGCTTAAACATGTAAAATGAAATGAAGTTTTACATACTAGTATAATTAAGAATATGTAAGAATCAGCATGTTTATAAACTGGCTTTAATGTTATTCTTCGGAGGGAATTACTGAGATAACAAAATGAAAGTTTATTTACTTTGGTAAATCTGAAGGGATACACAAATGACCGAATAAAGATGAGAGAGACAACTTTGAAGGTGAACTTAAGTTTCCGTAAACTCGTTTTAATGTATGTTATAAAATCAGGTCATAGGTTATAGGTTATAGGTCATAGGTTATAACGAATTCATAGTTGAAATAGTTACTATTTATTTATTTTTAAAGAAAATTCTACGTTTGACGTTCAATAGATTAATTAAAAACTGCGTATTTTTATAAAATTTTATAATATCTTTAATCTGTACCAAATTGTCTTCAACAATGAGCAAAACCTAAACCGTATAGTTAACCTTTAAATGTATAATAGATGGCTCTGTTATGACAAAATCTAAAATAAAAAAAATCAAACGAAACGATTCTACTAAAAAATGTACCCAATAACAAAACAAGCATAAAACTTATAGGTCAACTTTTCTATAGATATGTATATATATAATGCTATAGCTAGCTGTGAATTGTTCATTTTCTTGGCTAGATGTGAAAAATTGAGAATGGGAATATTTGTATAAAGAGACAACAACCCGACCAAAGAACAGACAACAACAGAAGGCCACCAATGGGTCTTGACGCAGCGAGAAAATCCCGCACCCGGAGGTGGTCCTTAGCTGGCACCTAAATAAAGAGACTACCATCGAAGCCAAATTCTTTTTCAATGACAAAAATTATAGGATGTAACTAAAAAAAACGCCAACTAACAGCGTTAAACACAAACTGACTAGTAGGTTCCTGACATGGACTAGGTATATGTACCTGATTTAAACTATTTGCTTCGACTGCTACTCGTATTCCGTAATTAGTTACTGTACATCCTGTTTGTTCAAAGGCTTTAGCATAAACTGACCACATAACGTCACGAACACTCAAACTTCTCAAATGCTTATAAGCTGTCGACCATTTCATGATACGTATTAATTTGATAGTACCAGCGAAGGTTGGAACTTATTGAAACGCAAGCTGGTGGATCAATTCTTCTAAAGTTTTTTTAAACGTCATTGGCAATGGAACTCATATTCTTTTCCTAAACATGGACTTAATATCAGACTCGGACGTATTGTATATTTACTTGTCTGTTGTGGAAGACTACATATACTGCTTCGTAAATGTCTTTTGGTCAATTCGTACTGAATATGCATGTGACATTTGCCACTGAACATTAAGTTACCATTGGCGGATCCAGAACTTTTCCTAAGGGGGGCCCGCTATATGACCTAAGGGGTGGCCCGCTCCAGTCATGCTTCAATGATTCCCTATATAATCAAGGCCCGGGCCCCCAGCCCCCCCCCCCCCCCCCCCCCCTGGATCCGCCTATGGCTACCAATAATAAACTAATCAATTTTTGGTTGGTCGTGTCTCGTGTCTTATTTTAGGTTTGATGCATCATTGACTTTTACCACACATTTTTTTTTGTATTCGGAGCGTTAAAAATTATAAATTGTGACAGAGGACAAAGCAGATGAGATAGGAGACTTTTAAATATTTGTTGGTCACTTTATTCTTATCTCTTTCACAAAACAGGGTAGTTCTACTATGTATATTACCTTAGATATCCAGGTATTTTGACTTTACCATCATATAAGGTGATCCGTAAGACTTTTTGGTCAGTCGAGTAAAGGTTATTGAATCAAAATAAAGTGCCATCATGCGCGTAGCCACGTTTACTGTGGCGATTTGCGTAATTGCAGGCCTTAATGTGATTAATGCTGCTGTAACTCAACCCCCAACTAGTAAGTATGATGTAGACATTTTTCAGCTGATAATCATATACGCTAAATGAATGTAAAAAAAACTAAAGACATACAGATAGAAAATACTATATGAAGTTGTTTGAAATAAATGTTTAACAGTATTTTTAATTAGCTCAAGTTTAAGATTATTTTTTTTACAAAAGTAGTGACCAAGACAATTTGAAAAAACTTATAAAGATACATGTTTCAGGCTTATCAATTGTACGCCGGACGCGCGATTTGTATATTCAAAAGACTCATCAGAGACGTACGAAGTAACAAAAGGTTATACCTGCCTTACGAAATTAGCAAAAGTATATCTAGCTTAAATACATGTCAATATTGTTTGTTTGCTGGTTTTGTTGGTTGGGTATTTTTTTCGTTCTTTTTTATACATTTTTTTTGTATTTTGAGGAAAGGGTGTTTATATATATATATATATATTTACGATCATGAATCGTAAATCTGTATATTTAATAAGACAATTCGTTTCAACTTTTTGTTTCGTTTGGTTTTTATTCAGATGATAAGCGTTTTTCTTAGTAATTCTCGTTTAGACAGAATTTCTAACCAAAAACAAATGTTAATAGTAAAAAAGAAGATAAAAATTGACAACACTCTGATGAAATTTTGACCCGAAGATAAGTTATCAAATATATAGAAGCACTTCAATTTGAAAAAAATATAGCAAATACAATCACTGACGATATGACACGGTAAATTAAAAGTATCCAAATACAGTATAACCCGCATACATTGTCTTTGTTTTATATTCGTCATATTTTATCATCTAGGTTATCATGGTATTTTGAACTTAGGGTTGATAAGAGGTAAAATGTAAGACCTTCTTCAGTCTTGACAATTCATTTCGAACAATATATACCATCATGCGCGTTGCCGTCGCTTTTACGGCGATCATAGGCCTACAATTGGCCTATGCTGCTGTTACTCAGCCACCAGTGTGTAAGTTTTATTATATTCTTTAGAATTTATACTTGCATGCAGATCTTTTTCTGTTTTTTTTTCGTCTTAAAATAATGTTTTATGATGTAATATTTTTGTCTTTATATTTGTTCATGTCATCGGGAGTTTCCAGGGTAAACGTTAAACAAAATTTAAAAAAAAATTAATTTCATTTAAAATTTTAATTTTTAAAATATATATATCTTATTATAATTAATTTTGTAGCATGTGGAAATAACCCAGCTGATATACATTTCTTACTGGATTCATCTGGTAGTGTAGGGTCACCAAACTTTCAAAAACAAAAAGACTTTGTGGCAAAATTTGCAGATCAATTCACAATTGGACCAAAAAATGTGCAAATAGGAGTAACAACATTTGCTACCACATTTCACCCACAGTTTTACATGAACAAATACCATGATAAAGCTTCATTAGTGAGTGCGATAAAAGCAGTTCCTTACCAATCTGGTAATACGCACACTGCTGAAGCCCTTGAATGGGTCGATCAACATGCTTTTACCACAGCTGCTGGTGATAGACCGGGTGTCGTAAACATTTTAATTGTAATGACCGATGGTCAGTCAGGAAATCCACCCCAGACTGTTATCGAAGCTGCCAAACTCCACGGACATAACATACGTGTGTTCGCCATTGGTATTGGAAACGGTATTAGACGTACAGAACTTGAAAAAATAGCTTCCGATAATGCTCATGTTTTCACAGTGACGAATTTCGATGCTTTATCGACACTGCAAGCAGAGTTGAAGAAAACAGCATGCAAAGGTAATGAAAATTTCATTTATCTAGTCATTTACTTCAAAAAATGTTTATTAGACCCTATTTTGATGGTTACAATTTTGGATTTTTAAACTCCGTTACTAGAATCGTGAAACACTTTCTTACAGTTAAACGGATAGTATGAAAATATATATTGATGTATAAAGTCGGCCCATCTGATACAGAAACCGAATCACTTTATGCTAAGTTTTTGCGGGAGAAAGGCCGAATCCTTCTTGAATTTGTTATATCTTTTTATAAAAAAAAAACCCATTCTTGTGTTAATGCCAAATTACATTTAATGACAATTGAATTTGTTGTAAAGTCATTTTGATTGGCCAAAACATAATATTTGGTAATGTACTTGAAGAATACAACGCAAACAGATAAAAGAAAACCACATATATGCAAAAGACAGAAGTAACTCATGAAGACACAAATTAATTAAAGGAGATAAAAAACACAATTATATATCAACGAATTCTAAATACATTCAAATTATTAAAATTCTGAACGTAGAAAAAAATAAAGTACTAGGCTTAAAGAAAGCACTGGCTTAGGACGAAAGCAGCAATATAACGGTATTTCCATTTCGATACGAGAATTTGTAACACTTCTGCTTCGAACAATTAACAAATAATTTCATACCCGGAATTGGTATTTGAATAATATACCTTATCGTGTATGGACCTTACATTTTGAATCGGTTTAAGAATTGCGAGGAAAACATTATCCCTCCCCTTTCTTGTAAATTATGTAACGGTATTTGTAAATTGATATTACTAGTCGTAATAATATACCATTGAAAGTCAAATCATTTGATCAAAGATTACCAAGTAAGAAAAAAACAACTACAGAACAAATATAAAAAAAAAAAAGATGTGGTATGATTGCCAATGAGACAACTGTCCACAAGAGACAATAACGACACAGACATTAACAACTATAGGTCACCGTACGGCCTTCAACAATGAGCAAAGCCCATACCGCATAGTCAGCTATAAAAGGCCCCGATAAGACAATGTAAAACAATTCAAACGAGAAAACTAACGGCCTTATTTATATTACAAAATGAACGAAAAACAAATATGTAACACATAAACAAACGACAACCACTGAATTACAGGCTCCAGACTTGGGACAGGCACATACTTAATGATGTGGCGGAGTTAAACATGTTAGCGGGATCCCAACCCTCCCATAACCGGGGACAGTGGTATAACAGTACAACATAAGAACAAACTATAAAAATCAGTTGAAAAAGGCTTAACTCATCAGATGGACAAACATACACTGTAACGAAGTCATCATTGGATAAATATATTTTATTATGTAATTACAAAGTCAAGAATGTTTCTAAAGTTCAAATGTTCGAATGTTCACAAACTGTCTTTAAAGTTGAATTGTTCGAATGTTCAATATCTCACACGGACACGTGATCGTATAGTATATAGTATAACTGCTCAGTCCTGATGGAGTACGTTCGGATATTAAGCGCATGAGTTCCAGCCTACCCACGAGGGGGGGGGGGGGGGGGTGGAGACCTTGGCGGAATCTCCGGTACCAATCTGTCCTAATCGAATTCTCGTCTAATCGAATTGTGTCCTTGAAGTCCATTCAGAGATCTTATATAGTCCAGTGGTCTATACACACGGTCCATAGCTGTAGGCCGGTTACGTAGTCGTCTGGTTGTGGAGTAATAAATAGTCTGTGGTTTATTGTCAAACTATGCAATTAACCCCTGACGGGTACATGTTATTTCACAGTAGACTTGGTCATTTATTGGCTGCATGTTATATGTCTATAATATTCGTACAGATCGTTATTAAGTGTCCAAAGAATACATTTCATTGAATGTTCGGTTATGCTGTAATTAATTCCTTTTTAATGAATTTCCTAATTAATACTCCAGTAATAATAATAATAATTAATGATATGAAACACAATTGTGTTACATATTATGCCTTCCATCCAAAATAGAACGAAAGTTCAATAAAATACGGTAGTTTTTCTTCCTGTAGATTATCCTAATAGTTCATTGTAAGGTTTCCGGTAACCATCACCACACATCTAAAGTTTATAAAGTTCTATAAGTCCAATATCAGGATATAATAAGTTCATTACATTCATCAAGTCCAATAGCGGGATATAGTTACACATACATGTAGTTCATTCGAATCATAAGTTCAGTATTTCGGTATACATAGTTCATGTTTTATTTCCATCACCATCATAGTAAGTTGTTCCTCAATACTGGGTAGGAACGCAAATGTTTATACAATTCTATTTACACAGTTCATATGGTCACTTTAAAATTATTTACACGGTGCGTCTTCTGCTAGTGGATTCGGTCGTCTACGTTGTATGGTTTACAATCCAGTCCTTTTACGAAGTAGTCGACGTATCTAGCTCTTGGTACATCTTTCTCAAGAGACTGGTTGCATCGGTCTTCGGTTTTGCATCGTCTTTGAGTAATGGTGCAGAGGGAATCTTCTCTCTGGAATCAGGTACTTCTGTCCCAACCATTTGCGTTGACACCATTTGGTAACAATTGTTCATGGCATTAGAACCAGAACTCACAATTTCCTCTTTGGCTAACCAAGATATATTCTAAATGAATTAACAGTACAAACATATGGCTATTCCAATGAAGATCGCACCTTAACCCCAATAACAAACTTATCCCAATATGGCAAAACTTAAATTCAATTTCTAGGTATAATCAATACGTTCTCTTAAATATCGAATTATCTGGTTTGAACAAACCAAAAAAACTGTCGTATACAACTTCTACAATTTTAAGAATCTTACGTAATAAAAACAAAGATTCGTTTATCAACACAAGACATAAGCAATATATTTAATAATTTACAAAATAAAAATCAATTTGATCATTTTATATAACCCCTACACCTACATGATACTAAAATTATATGTGTTACTTTGTTACCAATTGTAATACTTTTACTTATTTAATTTTAGTTCCTCATTAATTAATTTTAACGCTAAACATAAAATACAGACCACAGATTTATTCTCATCACTCTTAAAAGAAAATTAAGATTCCATTGATAAAATTTTAACTATATCTTGCGCAATTGGTTACTGACTATATTTCATATTTGACAGCAACAACACGTTGTTGAGAAAAAAAATGTCGTTCTCTGTAATCTATTACATTTTTCCAAAATTAGTATATAGTTTCCTCATCATAATGATTCCTTCCTTTTTTATATATCTAATTTTTTTTTTCATTTGTTTTAAAATTTCAAACCTACTGCCTATCCTATTTATACATTTCAATACGGCTCAGTGTTAGGGTATAAGTTGAAATCTGATTTTAAAACTTAACTAACATCTTAAAAACTAAAACAATTAACAAAAATCTATGCCTACTAATGAACAAAACACATCGTTAAGATTCATTTTTCAACTCCTTAATGAATTATTTCCTTATTCTTATCTTAATTTCTAATAATAATCCTCATATTAAAGTGTTCATGAAAAATTTCAATTTTACTGTAAAGCTAGTTTTCCGTTAATATCAATTATCTATTTCACTTAAATTTTCTCGTTACGTTCGTATGTCTCTCTTTTTTTTAAAATTTAATATCAATCTACCACAACAATACTAGTATGTAAATCCCTTAGGGCAAAACATATTTATGTGCTATTTTCTGAAGATACGTCTCTTTTCCTATTTTAAAACAATATGTAAATATGGCGTAATCTAACACCATAAAAAAAAAACTTGCACCATTTAATTACTAACATCACTTATGTTAATTAACCGAAGAAGGGGTTGGAATCTAAAATTATAGACTATTTGTTTTCTCTAAACAAATGTGCGTACACACTACCAACCTACGTAAACCCATAATCATCAATGGCTAGAATACGCAAACAATGTATCCTCAATGTACCCTTAACTTCATCTACCAAAGGTTCTAATTCAACCTTCATTTACACCGGTGCTCTACTAATTTTACGTAAAACATATGTTTTCTAGAATAATTGAGTGCATCTTAAAAAAAACAACCCATAATATGACCAAAAACCACCATTAAATACGGAACAAAATATGCTAATGTATCAGACATTTTATCTTTTTTACAAATTTACTTTAAACGAAAAACTAGCTTCTCTAAAACTTCACAAAAAAAACGGTTTATTTTTTTAAGAATCATATGTGTAATCTATCCTATCTCTTAAACAACACGTACTGCATAAAAAATAACACAAAAAAAATAACCTTTCATTCTGATAAAAAAATGTGTATAATATTCATAATTTTTAAATTGACCTATAATACCTTAAAACACTCAATAAAAAGTTTTATTTGAACCACATCTCGTGAACAAACTTCAGATTTTCAGCCTTTTAAAAATACGGCCTCAATTCCTTTAAAATCAAAACTTAACTTGATATGTGTGCCATCCCTTGAAAAGCCATTTCTACTTGTTGTACTGACATGGAAATATCTTGATTTTCCATTAAGAAAAATGAAAGTAACTGAGTTCTTACCTTTTATATTCCTTCGCGTTATTTTAGACAATCCAAGTCGATCCTGGTCACAGCACCAAATTTACGTCTTGTAACGAAGTCATCATTGGATAAATATATTTTATTATGTAATTACAAAGTCAAGAATGTATCTAAAGTTCAAATGTTCGAATGTTCACAAACTGTCTTTAAAGTTGAATTGTTCGAATGTTCAATATCTCACACGGACACGTGATCGTATAGTATAACTGCTCAGTCCTGATGGAGTACGTTCGGATATTAAGCGCATGAGTTCCAGCCTACCCACGAGGGGGGGGGGGGGGGGGGGGGGGGGAGACCTTGGCGGAATCTCCGGTACCAATCTGTCCTAATCGAATTCTCGTCTAATCGAATTGTGTCCTTGAAGTCCATTCAGAGATCTTATATAGTCCAGTGGTCTATACACACGGTCCATAGCTGTAGGCCGGTTACGTAGTCGTCTGGTTGTGGAGTAATAAATAGTCTGTGGTTAATTGTCAAACTATGCAATTAACCCCTGACGGGTACATGTTATTTCACAGTAGACATGGTCATTTATTGGCTGCATGTTATATGTCTATAATATTCGTACAGATCGTTATTAAGTGTCCAAAGAGTACATTTCATTGAATGTTCGGTTATGCTGTAATTAATTCCTTTTTAATGAATTTCCTAATTAATACTCCAGTAATAATAATAATAATTAATGATATGAAACACAATTGTGTTACATATTACGTGGCCGGGTACTTGTACATCCCGACAAAAAAGACACTAGGAACAGATCTGAGAGTACTCGCAGTTATATGACTGCTAGTTCAAAGCAACTAACAACTAATAAAACAAATCATGCATCTAAGACTAAACTATCAATCCGTACACATCCAACATCCAATGCACGTTTTCCACTTTTATTGCCCTAAGATGATTGACCGGAATCAAAAAGACTCGCGATGATTGTTTTGTAAATAATAACTCTCACTTCAATTGTAGGAATCATTTCCAAAGAGGAATGTTGTTCTCTTTTTTATTTTTATTTTATTTATAATCAATGATAAACTTTCAACGGTATTTTTGCTCTTTGTATAACAGCAGTAGTCTCAAGGTTTTGGATAAATGGTGAGACAATATAGATCCTAACACACATGTTGTGTAACGTTCATGTTAATTCTTACTTTAATTTATATGCAGACAAAGATATGGGTCTCAGAATAGATATGACGAAGGATTGCCGGCAACTTTCGTGATTCTATCATTGATAATTCTATAGTCATATCCAACGCATTCAAATTAATTGTATGTTTACCAACTGTTTTGAAATCTGAAAATTAACCATTGACTGCTAACATTTTGTTTCACCTCGAAAAATCTAACAAATCATATTTTTTTAAAAGTAAATGGAAGATGGAGATAACTATCAAACTGGCAGGATCCGGGAGTTTTTAAAGGGGACATACTTCCCAATAATTGAAGATTTAAACAAAAAAATGTATACATATCGTGTAAAAAAACATGAGACCCGCCACTGGTAAACAAAATTTGTATATCATGGATGATGTCACGAATTTTGTTAAAAATAGATTATCTTTAAAATTTCATTCCAACAATGACTTTTTTTTTAAATTCGATATGTTAATGCCATTTCATTTGCCTTTGAACTGATGTAAAATCATCTTAAAATTCAGGGGCCGGTTTCACAAAGCTATCCTAAGACCTGTCCTAAGATATGTCTTTTGATCCGCTTATGACTATCCTAGGACATATCTTAGACCTCGTCTTAAAACTGTCTTAAGATGATCTTAGCTAAGATATCCTTAACCTGTCGCAAGATCTATAAATTTTAAAATATCAACATGGATTTATTGAAACATTCATGTAAATGTAGTATGTGTTTCCCATAAATGACTAATATATTGATTAATAATCCATTATCAGATAATTTGTAAAACTAATATAAAATATTAGTAAAATATATATAAATAATCTATTGATAATACACCAATTTACATATAAAAATTTAAATACAAATTTAAGGAAAACAATTTTCAAGTGATGATCTTTTTTTTTTGGTTGTAAAAGTGAGTTGGATTCATTTTGTCACTGTATCGGTTACAGTAAATGCATAAGGTTAAATGAATCAGGTTAAAGGATAAAATCGTTCATCCTTCCTATAAATAAATCGAATGTTTTTTTTTTTATTGATGAATCATTCTTGAGAATTCGTCAACCCATAAAGATTTTGTTATGAGCAGTAAAGGGAGATTTGCTAATTAGATAATACATGATAAATAATTTGAAAAATTAATATAGAAAATAAGTGTAAATTATATAAATAAACGTATGACTATCCATTAACATTTCCAGAAAATGAAAGAAATATATGCTCAGATATTGAAGTCACGAAAATTACATAACTTTTACAATATCTGTTCTAAAAATATCAAGGATGAAACTTTAAAAGTCATCTTTAAAAATTAGAGTTATCTTCCTTTGTCCAGAATTTTAGTTGGATCAACTACAACCAATGCTTTATACAATGCAATATTTCATTTTAATTCCAACTGATAAATTAAAACAATCTTTACCCTTCAGTGCTTACAAGCACTGTGATTACATTTTTTGACAGCGATCGCTTATCTTGCCATCAAGCAATTCATTTTAATGGGTACTTTTCCGCAAATAATTTGATATGTCTTATAATGTGTTTTAAATATCTACAGTCGATGGTGTATACAGTAATTACGGCGGCTTCAGTAAATGCTCTAAAACATGCGGTGGTGGAACCAGACACAGAGATAGAACATGTACAAACCCAGCACCAGCCAATGGTGGAAAGAATTGTGTAGGACCTGCTCGAGATACTCAACCATGTAACGCACAAGCTTGTCCAACACTGCCACCCCCAACTACCACTCAAATCCCAACAACGACACTCAAATGTAAGTTTTAGAATAAAGGTGTCAGACCACCAATTACTCCTTCCAATTTAGAACGTAAAAGTAGCCCTACTCTGACACAAAATAGTGCCTTTGATGTACATGTTTACTTATACTAACCAACAAATTTGTAAAAATGAAACTTTTGGTGAAAGTGAAATATATTTAGACCATATAGAGCTAAAATTTAGTTTGCATTAAAAATTGAAGATTAATGCGCTCTACAGTATACTAATTTAAGATTTCCAAAAAAAAAAAAAAAAACAGAGGTTATTTTTGGAGTACCTCTATTTGAAGGTTAAGTTTTTTCTTAGAAGGCTTTAAACGTATGTTGAAAATTGGCATGCAGAAAGCTAATACATGTACAATTCAGGATATACCTGATTGTTATGAAGTTAAACTTAAGGTACAATATTTATAAAGCTGTGAAAATTGCAAATTTTGGTTAAACAGATAAGAATATTTAATTGGTGGTCTGACACCTAAACAAAAATATAAGTATATGGTCAATTTCCCTGTATTTGCTTCAATCATAAGGTTAAACTCTGAATTAGTAAAATTCTATTGAATATTGAAGAGTCTATGCTCATTTATTACAATGTTATATTCAGTGTTTCGTGTTGCTGATGATGGTATTTCGATACAAAATTAGATTTGTAAAATCTCTAATCAAAATGAATTATGCATTCGAAAGTCAACATAACATCTTACTTTCAACATAATTTTGGGTTTCGGACAAACATGCATGTTGCATACAATTTAGTAGCACTGCTCGAAAAGTGAAAATAATCTGTCAAAATTGCGGGTTTCAAGTAAAGTGAAGAATTCAAAAATATTTTGAATATGACCCTCGCATGACATAAAAACATGGAAAATTAGTCCGACCTCTTTTTGAAGAAATTTGAAAAAGTACTCTATTTAAGGAGGTAGACCTAGATTAAGGGAAATAACTCTTAAAATCATCAGTACGTTTGTGTCAACCATTTTCAAAAATATATTCTAAGCTTCTAGGTTACATAGATTATTTCCAATCTGTTTCAGGTAAATGCTTAAAATTCATTGATGAAACTTGACTTTAACAAACACATAACTGATTTAAAGAGTTATCTCCCTGAACCAAGGTCTACCCCCTTAATGCAACGTATTTGTAATTCATTGTGAAAATACGTTTTCTTTAAATTTTGAAAGAGTTATATGTAAACGATGGGTTAGCTCGAGAGAAAAAAAAACTGAATTTCTTAGGATTAACTCGGAAAAAAAACCCCCAAAAAATGAAAATAGTCAATACCGTGCAATGCTGTGCTATTAATCTTTGACATATCTGTTTACCTATACCAAGTATGATAACTTCGTAATACCAACTCAACTTTTCGTCTCAAATATTCCCTGGAATGTGTCATAGCACAGATTTCTTATGAATAATTATGGTATTTGACTATTATTTGAAATTTCAATGACAATTTATTACTGAGTATTCATTTATTTTTGTTGGTATCAACCTTCGTGACTTGAGGAAAACTAGCATTTTCGTGAATATTTGATTTTTTGGGGTTTTCCAATCACTGCATTAAAAGCCTATAGAATTTTTTTTTAATTTGTTGAACATTCAAATTCGTAGTTCACCTGTACCTACGAGACCCATTAAAATGGGTAACCAACAAATAATAATGATTCCACATTATTGACTTTATATATTTTTTTCTAGCTTGCGGAACAGTACCTGCTGATATACACTTTCTACTGGATGCCTCTGGTAGTGTAGGGTCTTCAAATTATCAAAAGCAAAAAGATTTCGTAGCCAAATTTGCAGAATCCTTTACGATCGGACCACAAAATGTTCAAATAGGAGTAACTACATTTTCTTCCCAAGTTCACAATCAATTTTTCATGAATAAATACAACAGTAAAGCTCCTTTGGTTAGTGCTATCAAAGCCATGCCATATCAATCAGGAGGTACCAACACTGATACTGCTATCAAATACGTTGATGGTAATGCCTTTACTAAACCACATGGTGACCGAGACCACGTTGTCAACATTTTGATAGTCATGACAGACGGACAATCTGCTCACCCAACACAGACCGCGGCAGAAGCGAAAGTACTCCATGGACACAACGTTAAAGTTTTTGCTATTGGAATTGGTAATGGAATTAAACGACCAGAATTGGAAACAATTGCCACAGATAGCGCTCATGTATTTACTGTATCGAACTTCGACGCCCTTAATACACTCCAAGCTGAGCTAAAGAAAACAGCATGCAAAGGTACATTTATAAAAATAATAATACAATGAAACCGAACCTCTTCGGGACTTATGATTTTGTTCGGTTATTGACGATGTTCGGTTTTATCAGGTCCACAACGCACATAATTTTATATGATGGTGCTTACGAACATGTTTAGTTTATACAGGTGTTCGGTTTATACAGGATTCGGTTTAGTCAGGTTTCACTGTAGTTCATTATTACTTTTCTTCAATCCCTTTTGCAAACAAATATATTCGAAAACAATTAGTTCGGCTATTGATTTGGGTTTTGAGTTGGTAACATGTACAATATCTGGGTTTTTTTTAAACATGATTTGCTTCAGCAAAGAAAAAATAACACATCGACGTTTTGTCGTATGAAACTCTTGTATATTAATATTAGAAAGCATTCGTAAAAAGTTTCTACAGAAAACACTAGTTCCATATCATGTGTTATAATGACCCATTTAAAGGACGACATCAAAAGTTCAATGTAGGATAAAAAACTTAATTCACAGTTTTTTCACTAACACCCCCACCCCCCTCTTAACTTAATTTGGGAAAAATTGACTACCAATAAGGATATATGTAAAAATCGATTTTAGATATACAAAACTTGTAGAATTTTAACCCCCCCCCCCCAAGCTATTTGATTTAAGTTTTTTATCCTACATCGATCTTTTGATGTCGTCCCTAACATTTCCATAAAAAAATATATTCCAAAAATCCCATCTATTATGCTCAGCTATTATCATATATATATATTTATGAAAAATATCGATTCGTGAATTTCTTAAACGTATAAAATATTCAAAAGAATTAAACAAAAATGCTAAATACATTTTATACTGGAATTTACTTTGTTTGTAGTTGATGGTGGCTGGACTAAATATGGTTTCTGGAGTCCATGCTCCAAAACTTGTGGCAGTGGAACCCACTACAGGGAAAGAACCTGCTCCAACCCACCTCCAGCCAATGGTGGAAGGAACTGTGTAGGAGGTGCCAGAGATACCCAACCATGTAACACACAAGCTTGCCCAACCACTCCCCCACCAACTACAAGACCACCAACAACACCATATATTGCAACCACAACTTTGGGAAAAAGTGAGTAAAATTCATGCTCTCATACAACCCCATATATTGCAACCACAACTTTGGGAAAAAGTGAGTAAAATTCAGGCTCTCCAACAACCCAATATATTGCAACGACAACTTTAGGGAAAAGTGAGTAAAATTCATGCTCTCATACAACCCCATATATTGCAACAACTTTGGGAAAAAGTTAGTAAAATTTATGATCTCATACAACCCCATATATCGCAACGACAAACTTTGGGAAAAAGTGAGTAAAATTCAGCAACTCAAATATTACAAAACATGATTTAGCTAAATAAAATCATTATTAACAAGTTTTTAACAAAGAAACATGAACTACAAACACTCCTGTTATTTTTGGGGTTTTTTTTTTCTTGTCTAGTTTATGTTTTTTTTTTAGGGGTGACTTTTGATGCTTAATCTGAGTTTTCTGTGAAATGATTTATGGGCTGTGCCATTTCCACATTGTTCTCTTGGATAAGATGTTTGTCTGTAATTTAACTTTTAATTTTTATTTATTCTACGTCGTAACTATGTGCTTTATATGACCGTTTTACCTTTCATATCATAAGGTCGATCGCAAGATAACAATTTTACCTTGATTAAAACAAACTGAAGCAAATCTAGGACGTTTTTTTTTATTTCTTTATTGTGAAAAAAATATGAACGGTGCTTTTTATGAAATCGAAAAATTGAACCGACTTGTTTATATGGTACTAGAACACACCCGTGATATCACGGGTCCGTGACTGAATTAAAGTATATAACTATGCGCAAGCCTTATTTTAGTATTAGTATTGTCATCTGATAAAGTCATGCCGATTATAAGATACGCAGTTTTTCTCTGCTTTCAAGTCTTTCTGTTTGAACCCGTCGAACTGAAACAATAATATTAATTATTTGGAAAACAAAAGGTCATGGAATGGAGTATTTTCTAATCAACAGCATTGTCCTATATAAGTTATAAATAAAGTTGAATTCTTTGCTTCGCTGTTTTACGTCATGCCCACTAACAAATTGAAAACTGTACCTATACGCCTTATTTTTAGTCCAGATTTTTAGTATTCGTATTGTTATCTTAGAAAGTCTTACTGATTAAAATACTACAATAGGTAACAATTTGACAATTTAGTAGTGTCAACCCTGTGGTTATGACCCGTGTATATAGCATATTCATCCTGAATACAACGTTTGGTGGTGCGCCTGTCAGATGCGGAACGTACAGATAAGGTAATGGTGGCACGGTAGTATTTGCATTCCAGAATTTAGGTTGCTCTTTTGTGTACCCTACTTAGGTTAATGTATCTAAACAGTGCGATTGGACAAAAAATACAGTATCAACTGAACTTACTTTCCCAAACTGAGGGATGAATCAGGTGTAGAAAAATATGAAATAATTTTACATACAGATGAAAATGAATTTTTGAGAATTTTTTGAAATTTTGTATTCACTGCACCATAAAAGACCTAAAAGTACTAGTGGCCTTAGGTTTTTAAAAATAGCAAAAAAAAGTAAACGGTCATGATACATATTCAAATTCATTTGTGAATAGTAAAATGAAAGTACTTCAGTTAACTGTGAATGTAGAATTTTTTGCAGTGTTAGAAAGGGGTGAAAATTCTAAAAAGGCTATCATTATCCCTTATGGGCCAGGAAATACTACCGTGCCACCTAATAGGTAACAGGTGAATATACTATTGGTATCGGTAGCGGACTCGACCCGGAACTTCTTAATTATTGGCAATATTAATTACGTGGAAAACAAAAGGGCCTGGAGTGGTGTAATTTTTAATCTACACCTTTGTACTATATTAGTTATATATAAAGTTGAATTCTGTGATTCGTCGTTTTTACGTGATGACGGCTGACAAATTGGGCCTCGTAATTTTAGTATTATAGATACAAGTAGTTCACTAAGTTTCAGTTCGCAGGAAGACAGGTCATCCTTCCCAGACATATCATTGTAACTCCGAGCCGACCAGTCTTTCTTTTTCAATTAAATTATTACGCATGATTCACGAAGAAGCAACAAATACAAATTTTCAGGTTACTAGTTAGAATCGACCGGGAGTTGAATACACACCATCACAAACTCTAGACGAACACGCTACTTCAAACCAACCGAAGCGGAATTAGTTCTCAATAAAAAGAAAATGCCGAAAAACGAAAAAAAAAAAAAAGAAATATTTTCATTCAAATATTTTACTGCAGCATTGAGGACGTTATTTTAGTCCTATAATTATATAGAAGAAGATTTTTTTACAATCAATTTTAAACCTCGGATATATTATGTTCACTATCATTGTTGAACCTCGAGGTTCAACATTGATAGTAAAAAAGAAAAACGATAAAAACGTTGAATGTATAAATGATATGAACCTTCAAAGTCTTATATTATAGGACTAGACCTCATGTATAAAACTCGCTCAATGAATATAAGAAGATATTTTTCTTTGTGTCTCTTAACTCATTTTACAACTGCAATTTTCAGGCTGTGGAGTTGTTCCAGCTGATATAGTTTTCATTCTTGACTCATCTGGTAGCGTAGGATTACCGAACTTCAACAAGATGTTAGATTTCGTCAAAAATATGATCAAAGGTTTCGACATTGGACCAACTGGGGCTCACATTGGTCTTGTCACTTTTAGTTCTAAACCTCATAATGAGTTCCATTTGAATAAATTCAATGACAAAGCCAAGACAACAGCTGGAGTAACAAATATCCACTATATTTCTGGTGGTACCAACACTGCTGATGCTCTTAAATATGCCAGAACAACAAGCTTCTTACCTGCCAATGGTGCCAGAGGTAATGCAGCTAAAATTGCTATAGTTATTACTGATGGTAAATCACAGTCTCCTCCAGCAACTGCCCAAGAAGCACAGAGATTGAGAGACAAGGGAGTAACAGTCTTCTCTGTTGGAGTCGGAGCTGGACCTAATTTACCAGAACTGAATGCCATGGCAACAGACCCGGATAACCAACACGTGTTTGTTGTAAACAATTTCGATGCTTTAACACAAATCAAAGGAACACTGCAACAGAAGGCTTGTGAAGGTAAGCAAGACTTGGCCTTTTCAGAATCTAAAGTATCATGGATAATTTCATTGTTCGTACCCCAAAATGAAAATAACGTCACGGCATTGGTTGAATTTCCATTGTTTATGACATTTTTAACCAATCACGACGTTTTGGTGTACACTTTTGAAAATATTTCCCAGGATGCATTAGATTCTGAAACGCCGAATTATAGTTGACGAATGAATGATATAGTGAGTCTGATTGCAGTGTATTATAGATAGTTATCAAAGGTACCAGGATTATAATTTCACACACCAGACGCGCTTTTCTCTTACATAAGACTCATCAGTGACGCTCAAATCAAAATAGTTTTAAAGCCAAACCAGATGAGGGAATCTTTTTTTCGAATTATATGTTCATTTTTCGTATTCAGTAATTTCTTAGTTCAGTAAAATGCATTGAGAGTGTAGTTAAAGGTAATATCTTAAGATAGGTAGACTATCCTCCTTTATATGTAGACTAGTCCGACAGATAACTAATCTGTCTTTCTGTAAGACTACACTACTCCGAATTGAGGGTAGTATACCTTACCTAATAATGAATTCACGGTTCTGCTAGCAAGCAAGGTAACCAAAGATATAATTTTATCTACACACTCAAGTCATTTTGCTGTAATATACTTTTATTCGTTATTTCATGGTGATAATGTTCTTTTATTAAACCCCGTTTGAACTCTTATATTGTACGCAAAAGCATTTATCTTTTGAAATCAATTACATTTTGAGATCCTAACAATATATGGCATCCCATGTCTATCACATTTAGATGTGACGTGATTAATTTCCATCGTAATATGATAATCTCTTATGAATATAGTCTACATATAGTTACTTTTCATTTCAGTCAAAGCAACTACCATGCCTCCACCAGTTAAAAGTAAGTTTTTTCTTAATAATTTCTTACGAATGTTGATAAAACGTTACGGCATGTTGACTACCTCAACATTTTTTTCGTATATTTACCTGAAAGTATGTAATAATTGATTATTTTCCTTTATAAAAGTTACAAAGTACATTTAAATAAACATAATTATAAATAATCACATTTCTAGGGGAAAAAATAAATCTTATCAATCATATTTTTCAAGCTCGAGTCGTCTATTCTTATCGATGTGCAATAAAGTAAATAGATGCGAATTAATAAATTTTAAAGGAAGACTTCATAGAGAGTACGAACTAGAGATTAGGTGGGCTCCAGTCTATTGTTGGCCTATCTCTACGCAATTCCCAAGAAATGGATAGGATTTTCAATTTTGAAACCTCTTCTTATTAAATGTGATCGTTTATTATAAGAACTGTATTGCTGAAAATCAGACATTATTTCGTCCATTCATTATCACTATTTTATGAAATCCCGCATACAAATGATTCTATCAAATTCTAACGAGACCTATCTCGTCACAGTTTTTGAAGTAATAAGAATATCCTAAACCTTATTTATAATTATATATAACTTTATATATATGCCTTTGCACGGATATGTGATTTTATAGCAGAATCGGACTGGACATTATTCGATACAATATATTGTTATGTTTCTTACTTTTTTAAGATTGTGGTTCTAAAGCTGACATTGTATTCCTGTTGGACTCTTCCGGAAGTGTAGGATCCAAAGACTTCACGAAAATGTTAGGATTTGTAGAAGGTGTTGTAGACAAATTTACAATTGGTCCAAACGATATCCAAGTTGGTGTTGATACCTTCCAAAATTCAGTAAAATCAGAATTCAATATGAACAAGTACGCCGACAAAAATGCCATGAAAACTGCAGTTAAAAATATTGCTTACCATAGCGGTGGAACCAATACTGGCCCAGCTATCAAGTTCATGACCGATACCAGTTTCAGTACAGCGGCAGGTAAGGAAACAATAGATAAACATGACTTCGGGCGATTGTCAGATTGATACATTGTAGATACACTTGTCTTTTGTGTGTGTGTATGTTTGTATATTGACCTCGCAAGTCTGCATGTTGACTGTCAATTCTGTGTCTGTATGTTGTTCTCTTGAGTTTGTATGTTGACCTCTTGATTCTGTATGTTGAACTCTTGATGCCTCTTAGTTATTTTTGTCGCATTCCTTTAAATCACATATTTAGGCCTCATGCATGTGCCAAATAGTATGGTCGTTAGCTAAAATCGCATGTACTAGTAACATACAGGACTTATGCTTGATTTAAAATGGCATAATCGTCATATATCTATTATTATGTTTAATTTAAGATTGTGTCGTCTGGCTTGATATGAGGGGTTTGTATCCCTTCTTTCCACTATATTTGAAATTGAATTGCCAGAAAACAGTCTTCAATCTTGACAATCTCTGCTACTGATATTGAAGTCTATAATAAAAGATATTAAATAAGAACGTTCAATTTTTTTTTTAATTTTTAAATCAACTCACGCGCGTTGTAGATAAAAGTATTTTGAAATTTCTGCTGTAATCAAAATCAACTTTTCAATATTCACTTTTCATATATAAGCATTCATCTGTCACAGTTCATATTTTGAGTATAGTTTGTTCAGGAATTACACCTGATTGTAAACCATTAAACCTTTTATGTTACACAAATTATAAATGCTGAGAGCCAAAAAGTACGATAAATATCACTACATCCGTATACCTGGGTTGCGTTCAATATCGTAGCGGCTACGTAGTGCTACGTAGATTTTGACTATTGAACGTGTTGCTATAGACTAGTTGTTACATAGATATTGATAGCAGTTACGTAGCCGCTACGTAGCCACTACGATATTGAACGCAACCCAGCTGAATTTGAAGTCTTCAAAACGGGTTGAGTTCAATATCGTAGCAGCTACGTAGCTGCTTTCAATATAGATCTATGTTACAACTAGTATATAGCTACACGTTCAATAGTCAAAATCTACGTAGCACTACGTAGCCGCTACGATATTGAACGCAACCCAGGGTACCAGACTCTCGATGGGAACAAACTCACCATAGATACCAATGTGAAAAAATGTGAGACTGATCATGCAGTGACGCTCTAATAAAATAAGTCGAGAGTTAAAAAAAAAGTACGAAGTTGGAGAGCATAGGGGAAACACATGTATATTGTCAAAAACGAAGGTTTAAAATGTTCTTGATCATCTTTTCCTCAAAAGAGAGGCTAATCTCCAATTTATTTATTGAATATTACATATATTGATTTATAGGTCACAGAGCTGGCGTTCCTAAGATTGCCGTCGTTATTACTGATGGTAACTCAGCAAACAGAGCTAGTACTTTGGCAGAGGCACAGAAAGCACGTGCAAGCGGCATGGAAGTTATTGCCATTGGTGTCGGTCATGGTATTAACCAAGGAGAATTGGAAGGTATTGCCAGCAAACCAAAAAGCCAGTTTGTCTACAATGCTGAAAACTTCGATGTATTGAACACACTACAAGCATCTTTGTCTTCTAAGACTTGTGAAGGTACGTATTTTTCGAATGATTAATGCAAAAGGGTTCAGAAATGAATAAAGGGTTATGTTGATTCAGAAATAATCAGAATTACAGCATGGCTTGCAGCAAAAATCTGCATAACTGTCGGCTTTTAAAAGAAAAGGCAATGATTTTTAAATTAAATTTTAAAAAAAATATCTTTTTTTAACTGCACGAAGAAGAAAAAACACGTATTAAAGAGGTAATCATCAAATTTGAATTTACAGCATATTGGTGTCTTTAAAATTATAAAATTTCTTTTTTTTTCTTGTAGTATCCACTCCACAGAATGCAACTAAAGGTAAGATATAGATACTCTTTTGTCCAATTTATCTTATTTTCGGAATTTATTTGCTTTAAACACATCGCATCTGTAACTGAATCATTTGTAATATTGTTTTTATAGTATCCATTCCTTTGATTTGTTTGAGCTTTTTATTTTGCCATTTGATTAGGGACTTTCCATTATGAATTTTCCTCGGAGTTCAGTATTTTTGTGATTTTACTTTCCACTTGCTATTTTTATGCCCCACCTACGATAGTAGAGGGGCATTATGTTTTCTGGTCTGTGCGTCCGTCCGTTCGTTCGTCGTACCGTTTGTTCGTCCGTTCGTTCGTCGTACCGTTTGTTCGTCCGTCCGTTCCTTCGTTCGTCCGTCCGTCTGTCCTGCTTCAGGTTAAAGTTTTTGGTCAAGGTAGTTTTTGATGAATTTAAAGTCCAATCGGCTTCAAACTTAGTACATATGTTCCCTATGATATGATCTTTCTAATTTTAATGCCAAATTAGAGTATTTACCCCAATTTCACGGTCCACTGAACATAGAAAATAAAAGTGTGAGTAGGGCATTCGTGTACTGGGGACACATTCTTGTTACTAATATCTTTATGATGATAAGCTGATTGTCAAACAAAACAAATCGTTTCTGTAATATTTCGTTTCTCTTGGTGTTTAAATTTCAAGATCATTGTTAAGAACCTTAGACTGGTGTGTTTATAGCAACAATAAAAAAAAAAGGATAACAGCAAATACACAGTTGCTTTGATGAAGAAGATTTTCAACAGAATTGCCGACTAAAATGTGTCGAAGGCATATTGCACCTCCTTTTCTGGGAAAAATTTGGTTGATTATATAGGGAATAACTGAAGCATGACCGGAGCGGGCCCCCTCTTAGGCAGTCAGTGGCCCCCACTTATGAAAATTTCTGGATCCGCCACTGGAGATCTTAAGCATTCAAAATTAAAACTGACCCTTATGCAAATAAAAAGCTGATTGATAAACTAACCTTTTCGATTTTTTTTTTTTACAAAATTGATCAAGAAATGTATGAAAAAACATCGTCATTCGATTTATGAAATGATTTACATAAATACGATCTTTTTGTTAATTTGACAAAATGTTCTTATTTAATTAATATAACAAGCATATCTCATTAAGACTAGTGCTAGAAATAAAATCATTAAATTTAACAAATATTTCTAATAAAACTTAAGTCTCTTGTATAAGCTTTGCTTCAACAAAATAAATATTGCCTATTTTATTCTTGTAGACTGTGGAACTGTAGCCGATATAGTTTTTACACTTGATTCTTCTGGTAGTGTTGGTAAAGCTAACTTTGACAAAATGTTAGATTTCGTCAAAACAATGGTCAAGGGATTCAACGTAGGACAGAACAAAATCCGTATTGGTATTCAAACTTTCAGCAACAGGGCTAAAGTAGAGTTCAACTTGAACAAGTTCGCAGACAAACAAGCAGTTATGACAGCTATTGACCACATTCCATATGTATCTGGTGGCACAAACACTGGAACTGCCCTTAAAACCATGTACACCAAAATGTTTACTCAGGCTAATGGTGACCGTCCTGGTATTCCTAATATTGGTATTGTTCTCACCGATGGACGATCAAACAACCCAGTAACTACTGCCAATGAAGCCAAAAATCTACACAAGCAGAATGTTGATGTGTTTGCAGTTGGTATTGGTAAAGGTATTTCCCAAACTGAACTGAACACCATTGCTTCTGATCCAGATAGTGCCCACGTAATGACTGTGGATAACTTCGACAAACTTCAACAAATAACAGCTGGCTTCCAAGCAAGGACCTGCCAAAGTAAGTACATGTATTAATACTAAAGATACGGAAACAAACATTTCAAAAACTGTAAACCTATTTTATTAAAGAAATCATTATATATATATATACAAATTTAGCTACAAGAGTAAAGACATAAATATTAAATAAACAAAAGATTCAATAATTGGGATAAGAAACAAGAGCAGTGCTCTTATATAAATCTGTCTCTCTTAATTCAAAAATAAAATTACAAGCTATGAATAAATGCTGAACAGCAAACAAGTGTGTATGTAACAAAATACAGTCAATTATTACAATATCATAAAGAAAATTCATAAGAAAAAAAGATAGCAATTTTTTTTTTTTAGAAAAATGAGAGTGTTATTAAAGAACGAAATAATATTTCATAATAAACATTAATATATAGCACCGTAGCTGTAACTTAAATATTACGTATATAGATGTTCTTTAAATAACATACTAGCTTCCAGGCAAGAACTTGACAAAGCAAGTACGGTACTGGAAAATATTTTTTTAAACAAAAACTTCAAAGCCTTGTTTTTAAACAGATTAAGTAATCATGACAATCATGATATCTTTGTGTTTCCCTGTATGTGTAAGTTAGATTCAACGTGCAGGTATTCATGGTTATTATGATATACAAACGGATAGTTATTCACTTAAGTCTGATATTTTTATGTTTTTCATTCGCCATATTTTGGTAAAAATTGTTTACTTTAAATTGAATTAACGCCAATATTACAGAACCGAATAATACTGTGAAAAAAATTTGGGCGGTCATTTTCAACAAATCCCCTTTCAAGTTGGTTTTCATTTTGAGCATGCGACATTTATGTTGCGAACGCGAGATATAGCGATTCTAGTGTCCGTCGTCGCTGGGGGTTAGGTCTCAGTTTGTGGTTACAGATTATTTAGATATCAATAACTTTGTCAAACCCACATTGAACTTCATGAAATTTGGACAGAAGCTGGTTTATGACAAAAGACAGTATCAAGAGCAAAATTTTGAAAATATTTATTTTCATTTTCCTGTATTTTAGTTATTTTTCAGTTCTGCATCAACACAATTTTTTTACAGTTAACATTACAATTTCACGTCGGAAACAGATTGCAGGCGAGACACATGATGCTATAAAACTCTTTACGAATATGAACTTTTAATAGCTCATAGAAATATATCCTCGAAAACATCTGTTACACATGCAGACAATAGTAAAAAGGGGTACATGTTCAAATCGTCTGAGGACTTGTGTTATCTATATACGAACGAAACGTTGTTCAATTTGAAAATTTTTTATTTCAGACATTCCACCAACTGCACCTGCATTCGTACCAACAAGTAAGTTTTACTAAGATCAAAAGAAATATCATAATAAAGCCAAGATTCTAGATTTTGAAACTGACACATACATGTACAAAAGTAACCCATCGAAACGCAACATCTTGATAGGTTAGAACTAGTATAGTTGTTGTCTAGTAGTTTCAGCTTTGAACTACTGTGTCATAATGCAGCCACTGTGTCAATTCTAACCTGTTTTACAGCATAAACTTCCAATTGTATCTACAGTCTGTATCAGTCATTTCCTTATATAAATTACATTGCATAACGGTGCGTTCCATTATATTACGTTATTTTGATTGGCCAACAGCAATATCACGTCCTTCTGAAATTGACATTCGGGTGCGGGAATTTCTCACTACATTGAAGACCTGTTGGTGACCTTCTGCTGTTGTTTTTTTTTTCTATGGTCGGGTTGTTGTCTCTTTGGCACATTCCCCATTTCCATTCTCAATTTTATTCATTACACAATGAAATTTAACATTCATGATGATACGAGGTCCCACATAAAGTGCACATGTAAATTAATGAAAAACTTAATAGAAATCGCATTTTCAGGAGCTTAGCTAAAAATTTAGTTATTATATAAGCTTCCGCGCTTCATACAAAATGTACTTCAGTCAACGCTTTTACATCCCAATGAATTTACAAAAAGAAGCATTCAATTCATATTTTTATCCTGTTATTTTTAAGCGGAACGATGTTTCGAGCATGCAGTCATCAGCGAATTGTGGCAACAAGGGTTTAATTTAGTTTATTTTCTGTCACTTTTCGCCAAAAACACCATGATCATGATTAGTTTCCAATATCAGTGAACCTGTAGCCTTCTACATAAAGCGCAAGTTCCGGCATATGTGATCAAAGTTAATAATACACTTAGTAATTAACAGTTCACGTGACAGCATGCATGCAGACTATATTGAAGTATATATATGTCATGTATATACTAATATTAAAGCGACCGACCGTGCGAGGGATGTACATCCAGTCAAGGTCGTTAAACGCTCCCATCATCATATTAAAGCGATCATAATTTTACTGTTCTCGATCGCTCTTGGGTTCGCAATATGTTCTACAGATTTGTACCGGTCAAAAATTGATTTGAAAAAAAGTATGGAGATGTGGAATAATTGCCAATGAGACAACTACCTATAAAAGTTCAAATGACTGAATGGATGTAAGCAATTCTGAGGGCAACCGTACGGCAGTTAACAATGTGCATATTCATAGCCATTTAAAAACTGAACAACTAACAACTGGAAATTATATTAACAGTACAATTTTGGATTTGTAAATCACAGATTTAATTGAAGGCGCGTGGAATTATTCGAATAGCACACCTGTGAAACAATGTTTTTTTTTCATATCGAGCATGACAAAATGATATTTTAATGATAAATTAGAAAAATTGTCCGTTAATTTGTGTTTTACTTTGATTTTTAATAGAATCTCCTCGTCCAAACCTTGACCCATGTCAAGATAAACTAAGCAACTGTCAACAGTATGGATTAAGCACATGCTCAGATCCTAACTACTCCAAATGGGCAAATGAAAACTGTGAAAGGTTCTGTGGCTTCTGTACAAGTAAGTACTATAAGATAAGATAAGAATTTTATTAATCTAATCAAGAACCCATAAAGGGCATTATTTTACAACACAATATGATTGGAAAAAGCAAAACAGAAAACTAATACCATACTATACTTATTGTTGTACGTTGAAAAAGGTGACAAACTCTCAAATTATCCCCTTACTCTGCAGCTGTTAAAAAAAGAAAGGAAGGATATAATGGACTACATGTACATTTAACTTTGTCTTGCTGAATTGACTGCTAATGAGTTCTATTAGAGACCTTGTCTCTGATGGAAACCATTAACAGTCAGTGTAATTATAATATGTCTATGGTGTTATTGATAATACCAAAAGGTAAACGGACAGAAAGTCACAGGACATAAAGTCCCCATAAAGTCACAAATTTGGTAGGAAAAAAAGTCACAGGACAACTGAAAGTCACAGGACATAAAGTCACAAATTTGGTAGGACAAAAAGTCACAGGACAAAAAGTCACAAATAATTTGTTGACAAATTCAATTGTTTGAATATATAAGAGAAATATCTTGAAAGATTTACTTTTTAATACATCTCATAAATTATGTCAGGGTTAATCATTCGGAACAATTTAGGCAACTTCCAAGCAGTGGCGGATCCAGGGGGGGGGGGTTGGTTCCGGGGGTGTGCACCCCCCCTTTATTTTTGCCGATCAATGCATTTGTATCGGGACATATGTTTTGCACCCCCCCCTTTGCCCTGGGTGCCCTGGGTTAGCACCCCCCCTTTCGAAAATTCCTGCATCCGCCCCTGCCAAGCAAGGACCGAAGCCCATAAACTCGGCTGTTAAAGCAGGACTTCGGAAATGTCCGGAGAGCCGACATCCTTGCTTCGGAAGTTGCAATTTAGGGTAAACAACGTTTTTCGTTACTTTCCCCTTCCCTTACAGTCCCCAACAGTGGAACGAAAATGCAAAATTGTGTGCCCTTAAATACAAAAACATGACAATAGAAAGCCAAATGGTCATGATAAATTTTAGATTATTCTTTACTTTTAATTGACTCAGAGTCGGAGTTAGAGGGGGTCAACTGACTAGGGGTACCACCCCCTTTTTGTGGAAAAATAGTCAGTTGCTTATATAGACAAGTCAAGACAAATACTTTATTAAAGTCTCACCACCATATAAAATATACAGCTTTTTAAAACACAAGTTAACAACAAGAGCCACTCTATAAAGAGTTATGAGAGACTATAAAACAATTTTTCTTAAATTATAATACACATACAAGTCGAGGCCGTAGTGATAGTCCGACGCTTCATTAGTCCGACAGTTGGGTGGTCCGACAGTTCAATGGTCCGACTGTTCGATGGTCCGACAGTTCAATAGTCCGACAGTTCGATAGTCCGACAGTTCATTAGTTCGATAGTTCGATAGTCCGACAGTTTAGTGGTATTTCTACTTCATACGTATGTGAGTCGGAAGTTATGTACTGGCTTTAAGTACTGCGTATATATGATGAAAGCAGTGGCGGATCCAAAAGGGGGGTCCGGGTTGGAACCCATCTATTTTTGGACGATCAATGCATTTGAATGGGGACTTGTAGTTGAACCCAACCCCCCTTTTGTCCTGGGTTAGGACCCCCTTTTAAAATGGCTTGATCCGCCCCTAATGAAAGTATCATGAACTGATTTAAAAGTAAAAAGATCATACCTACCAACTGGAGAAAAAGCTGAACATGACTTCTGGTCACTTGTGTGGTTTTTTTAAGGTCTCCACTAAGTCAGTTCTGGTCACACATGACTGTTTTCACGTATTCACACTACTCATTTGACTGGCTAGTGCTGCCGCCTGGCATACAAATGCTGCACTATTTAAATTTTAAGATGTCTTTTTTTCTTAAATGTTCAAGACATCATTTGTAAGCCAAAGTTCAAATTGACCCCTTGGTTTCAGACGACAAAATCTTTTAAGTTAATTCCTAAATGGTTCAATATTACTAAGTTCACTGTGGCAGCCATCTTGGTCAGCGGTCCGGATCATTGGACTCATTTCTGAAACATGACCACCCAAGGACCATTGCTGCCAAGTATGGTTCCATTTTGCTAAGTCATGTAAATTGTTTCAGACAATAAAATATGTAAGTGAATTTCTCATAGGGTCCTATGTTAAACTAAATTTGATTGTGGCGGCTAGATCTTGTTCGCAGTTAGAGGATGTTGGAAATATTTTTGGAAGGGGACCACCTAAGGACCATTCAATCAAAGTTTTGTCCCAATTTGCACACTGGTTCCAGACAAGAAGATCTTTATGTGAATTATCCATAGGATCCTATGTTTAGGTTAGTTTAGCTGTGGCGGACATCTTGGTCAGAGATTGGTTATGTCGGACATAGTTTTCGGAAGGGGACCACCCAAGGACCATTCTACTTAAGTTTGGTCCCAATTAACTCAGTGGTTTCAGACAAAAAGATCTTTAAGTGACGTTCCAATAGGGTACTAGCTATATGTTTAACTACTAGTAAGTTCAGTTGTGGCGGCCATCTTCGTTGGAGTTTGGGGACGCTGAACATAACTTCTAAAAGGGACCACCCAAGGACCATTACTGCAAAATTTGGTTCAAACTGGCTTAATGGTTTCAGACAAGATGATTTTGAAGTGAACTTTCCATAGGACCCTTATGTTTAACTATGTTCACCTATAGCGTCCATCTTGTACTACGGATTGGGGCATCGAACACAATTCTGAAAGAGGACCACATAAGGACCATTGCTGCCAAGTTTTCAAATTGGCCCTGTGGTTTTAGAGGAGAAGATTTTTAATTAAAATATTGACAAACGAACACCAAGTGATGGCAAAAGCTCACATGATCTTTTAGGTCAGGTGAGCTAAAAAAAAAAAAGGGTCCCGTGTAAAACAATTCAGACCAGAAAAACCAATAAAACGGAAAACAAGTGTGAAATTACAGAAACAAACAAAAACAACTGCAGGGTTAAACTTTTTTTTCTGGATCCAAGTTTTCCGTAGACAGTGGTGAAACAGCACAATAAAAATCAGTTGAAAACGACCAAAATTGTCAATTTGATACTTGCCACAAAAAAATTTAACAATAGTATATATCAAATAATTTGATAAGAGTTATACAATAATACATTAACGGTACCAATTTAGTCCGCTTTCTGGTGTAGGTGGTATTGCGTTATCGCAATACGACATTTCTTTAGTTCTTTGCTTTTTTGGTTCTTTATTAGGGGGTAATGTATTTAGTTCTTTTATTGGTATAAGTACATTGTGTAACAACGGATAATCCGTTTGTATTTCTGGCGATGCATTGATTTATCAAATACTTATATTTTCATACAAACCACTATGATCAAATTAAGAATTATTTGTTTATGAAAAAATATCACAGAATGGCATGCAGCCAAAATTCAATAGTATTCATGAAACTAAATGATTTTTATCAAAAATGTGCACTTTAATTTTACACTATGTTTACATAAAATACAACAAACTGTCAAAACTGAACCACTCCCAAGTTAGGTCTGTGGCATCTCGACATTCAAGTATTTCACATGAAAAATGTGAAATTCTAAAGTAGTTTAAATAGATTAGAATATAGGTTGAAATATAAAGGGGGGAGGGGGGTGTTATATGTGAAATAAGTTAAAAACAATAACAGGGATTCAGTTTTGGAAAAAAATAGGTCTGTCCCGTCTTGAAAGCCAGGTAGAGTTTTGGAAAAGTTAGGTCTGTCGCGTCTCAAATGCCAGGTAGAACATTCAATTATTTCATGTGAAAAGTGTGAAATTCTAAAGTAGTTACTGTTTAATCAGATTAAGATATAGGTTGAAATATAAAAGGGGGGATTATCTGTGAAATAAGTTAAAAAACCAATAACGAGGATTCAGTTTTCGAAAAGTTCGGTGTGTCCCGTCTCGAAAGCCAGGTAGAACGTCTTGTGCCTGTGATTAGTCTATATCATATCTGGTTGTATTTGTCGGACCGTCGGACTATAGAACTGTCGGACTATTAAACTGTAGGACCATTGAACCGTCGGACTATAGAACTGTCGGACTGTCGAGTGGACCCCATACAAGTCAACTATCATGAGTATAAAATACATTTTCGCTTTATTAAAATTTCATATTTGTCAGATTTTGGCAGTATAAAATACCATATGAAAATTTCTGGATCTGCTACTGAATTGTTGTCATGTTTTGGTACATAGTTGCGGATCCATGATTTTGAAAAGGGGGGGTGTGGCTCATAGGCCTGTGCTACATACTTTGTCTCCCTTAATCATTGTTAATCTGCCTCTTGTAGCAACCAAACATTGTTTGTTCTTCTTCCCCCTAACCATTAGCTAATCATTCTGCTTCCAAAAAAAGCTTTGCTGAATTTTTAAAGTAAATAGGTTAAGTGAACTTATCAAACATATTTTATGTGGAAAATGGGGAAAAATTCAGTACTCAATTAAAGATACATGTAAAACTTTAAGGTTTGAATGGCCATTAAACCTTTGATTGATTGATTGGTCTTTAATGTCACTTTCAACTGCAGTCTGCTATTGCTGCCAGTTTTTGGAAAGATTAGAACTTGTTCTAAATCTTAACTAAGGCACTGGCCTCCCTAACAACACGACAGGTTAGCTACTGTTACTAAATGTATTCACACTGAAATATAGTTCCCTATATAGTTCTCATGTATGTGCACATAATACACATATGAACTGAAAAAAATGGTATATTTTTGGAGCAGTTCATCCAAGAATGTATGTAACAAAGGTGTGTTAATGTGCAGGCTTTTTTTTATAAGAATTTGATTAGGTAATTGGGTATTGATTCAATACTGTACTATAATAATTGCCAACTGTCATTATCACCAAACAATCAGAGATAAGGTGGACCTTTAATTACAATGCCCCACCACCTAAATTCAATCAAATTGACCACATTACTTATCAACCTCAGTCTTACATAATTAGAACCTTCAATATAACTTCAATATACAAATATTTGACCTCATAATTGAATACACAAATATAATATATTAGACGATTGATATATATAAGGATGATAGATTTATTTATTGCCTATTTCTTTTGATCTACAATACATAAAGTGATTCTGTAAATTATGTCTGAAAGATAAATGATCAATAGATTAACAAGATCTTTTAAAAAAAAATGAAATATGAATATAAATATGAATATATAAAAGCCATTCAAGTAAGGCCTATACTTTACTTGATAAATTTCCAATAATCATCTGTAATTAATCAAAAATTTAGATTAGTTCACTTATTTATTTACCCTTAAAACAAAAGCATGACAATGCAATGGAAAGCCAAATGGTCATGACAAATTTTAGGTTATTCTTAACTGTGAACTGTATATTATCCTTCTCAAATTTAGAGAAATATATACACAATGTGAAAAAACCTCTTGCCTTAAGTGATCCAAAACCATAACTGACTTAGTTGGCACACAACCCCATGACATCCTTATGAAGAAAATGGCTACCCAACTGTAGTCTCTTGTGTACTGTGGACTCATTTATTTTCATGGGTATTCAATTTTCGTGGATTCAGTAAACATTGCATTTTCATGGATATTTAATTTCGTGGTTTTTGCCAAAGTCTACATACAAGCCTATAGAACATTTGTATTTTGTTGAACATTTTAATTCATGGTTCGCTTTTACCAACAAAATTCCATAAAAATTGAATTCCCACGAATAAAAATGAATCCACAGTAATTACAAAATACCAAGATAAATGTCACATACACATTTGGATATAAAAAAATATATCTTTAATAAACAAATGATTAATGTAAATTACAGCACAAAGTCCAACTCTGCCACCACCATGTGAAGACAATCCAACCATTGCATGTACTAAATTCCAGGCCAGTACATGTAGTAGTCCAGATTACAAACAATGGGCCCATGACAACTGCAGGAAATACTGTGGATTCTGTGGTAAGTAGACCTTCTGTGGTAAGTAGACCATGAATTCTGTTGTAAGTAGACCATGGATTCTGTTTTAAGTAGACCATGAATTCTGTGGTAAATAGACCATGAATTCTTTGGTAAATAGACCATGAATTCTGTGGTAAATAGACCATGAATTCTGTGGTAAATAGACCATGAATTCTGTGGTAAGTAGACCATGGATTCTGTGGTAAATAGACCATGAATTCTGTGGTAAGTAGACCATGAATTCTGTGGTAAGTAGACCATGAATTCTGTTGGACATTGAAATTTTGTAATAAGTCTCTGATGAACATAGACTAGTGACATGATGGTTTCTAGGTTTATGACCCCTTCTGTATCCATTTTTGTACAATTTTTTCAAACTTCAATTGTATCAAAACTACAGATACATTTACCAAGGGGAAACTTGATGCAAAGCATTATTATTTACTGTTTCATTGTATTTAATAGAAAAAGAGTACTTTGTGGCAAATAAGCCAAGATTTTTTATAGAAAATCCACAGCCTTTAATACAGAGATTTTTGTTATAAAATTTGAAACATAGATTACTCACTTGGTTTTCTATGATGTGCTAGTGTTTATTTTTTACAAAAAACTAACCAACCTGTAAATTCCAAAATACCTCGTGCTAAGTAACTAAAGTAGAGAGCACCCTAGAAGGTGTACTTGATTTGGTACATATTTTTATTTGTTTTAACCAATCACTACATTAATAAACTTGATTTAAGGAAATCAATGTTAGCACTGCATGCCCTAATCCTATATCTGTCAGTCATCTAATTGCCAAATATGAGAGTAAAAGGATAAAGGCTGTGGATTTTCTATAAAATTTCCATATGTTTAGCATTGAATCAACACAAGGGTACATAATCCTTACGAAGAACATTGAATCTGTATTTAGTCATCTTCGCTAGCCGTGGAGAGAACAGGAGTGGATCATAAGGCTAGTGAAGATGGTATTTAGTAGGCCATATAGATTCTCTTGTAAGTAGATTGGATTTTTGTTTTTTTCCTAAATTTTGCTGATTTGTAGAAAAATGCAGTTCTTTAAACTCATAGAGATACTGTCTAAAGCACATCAAATATTAGTGTCATTACCAAATATATTGCCTTTTAAATACAAATGTAAAGTATGCAGATTTCCAGATACAATATAAGCTATATATTTTGGTGATAACTAAAAAAAAAGTAACGAAAAACACAAACCAATTTTTTGTGTTTTCATTTCAACATTCAGTAACTCAATAGTAGGTTGAAAACCCTTTAAGTTGCTGTTGAGCGCTTTATTTACATTAATCGATAACACATTGTGTAGTTCATCTTATTTGTCTATTTTTGCAATTTTGTGGGAAATCTTCATTAGATTTAATAAATAAACTTCTAAACAGCTGATTGTATCCCTGGTAAAAAGCATAGGTATTTGAATGATTCAGTATGGGTACATGTGTATAAAGAGGGGGGAAGGACTGTTATCGGGACTCCAGGATCGGGTGTTTTAAGCTCTGTAAGGATTTCGGGATTGATCTTTTGAGGATCCAGGATTTTTTTTTTTTTTCAATTTCAGGATTGTGGGATTTAAATTTCTTTAAATTGGGGACCTCAGGATTTCATGTTTTTATGTCTGGGATATAGGAATCAGGACCCCTCCTACCCCCTCTATATAGCAGTCTTTATTTGTTCACCTTTTAGCTTGTTTATACTTGATCAGTTTCTGCCTTGGTTTTCTATGACTTAGCATTTTTATGGAATGTAATCTATATACAAATACTGGCAGTAAAACATAGAATTTGGCAGCTTTATTCTTTAGACATTTTCTGATATTTTGTAATTATACATGTTGAAATTATACACATAGACGCTATTTTGCATTTTGATTAATTTTTTTGTTTAATTTATTTTTTCAGCACCTGCAGCTAAAGGAATAACAGGATTTTGTAAGTAGTTACTAGCATTAAGATATCTTTTTAACAAATTGAGCAGTAAACAAAGTTAAAATATTGTTAAAGGGGCACTAGGTACGAGATATATAAAAAATCTAATACATTATTTTTTTGGCTCAATCAATTTACAGGAATGCACATAGTGAAATAATAAATTTGCTTTTAGTAGCCAGTATGGTTCAATTTTGCTACAATAAGCTAAAAACATTAATTATGAATTATTCACTTGCAAGTGAATAATTTGACCTCATTGAATCCGTATTCATGTGAACTTCAATTTAACCCCTTAGCTTGAGATGGATAACACGTGAATTGTATGATTAAAGTTATTTAAAGGAATAGAATGTCAACATTGAAAATGAAACAAAGGTAAACCATTTAATTGACTGATTCTATCCACAAAATATCATTTTTATACAAGTAAAAACGATGATAAACATTTATTTATCCTCTATAATATGAAATCAAATACTAAGACTAGAATAATCCATCAACACTAGTTTGCGTAATCTATTTATATCTATATTTATGTTTACATCACTTATATGGTCACTTCGATAATTAATTAGATGGTGTGTAGACTAAAATACACACGAAACGAAGCTACATATTTTTATGCCTTTGCAGTGTTAATTGTTTATTTTAGACTTTTAATAGTTTGGATAAATGTTTTACATTAATATGAATGAAATATATGAGAATTTGATTAAAATCAGTGATTATGAATTTGACAGCTAGTGCCCCTTTAAACTTGAGCCGATAGATTAAACATACAATACCCACTAGTAAAAAAAATATTTGTCATTTGCTTTGAAATTTTAGTCTTAATTAGTTGAGATATCTACAATATATTCTTAAATTCTGTTAAAAAAATTGTTAATTTTAAAAGTTCGGTTGTTCAACAGTTATCTCCAATAACTGTTTGCTTGATCATGTATCTTTGATAATCTTGTTTTTCCATTTTATTTTTCTCATACAAGTCATACGCATGTTGAATTTTCTTTTTAATTATTTCATTCAAGAACTTAAACAGATAAATTCTTCCAAATTCTTGATGTCCATCACAAATGATGCTTTTCAAATCACAGAGCCAAAAATTTCTCATACAGCAAAACTATTAAGAAATTGAGCTGTCAGGACAAGTTAAATTTTTTTCTTACACCTTTTTAAATTTCATTATTATTATTTGTGAATTGAGCTTCACAATTAGTTTGTGGCAAGAAAACTTGCTATTTATATGTATTTATGATTTTAGATGGAACATGTTCCTACCAAGGAAAACAGTATAAACAAGGAGAGACATGGAGTGATGGCTGTGCCTATGATTGTACTTGTGATGATGCCAGTCGGGGATCATACAGCTGTTATAACAAGTAAGTGTAAATATTAATGTAGATCTCGAGTCAATTGTTTTTTCAGTCACCATTTATTTGCAGATTGTGGTAAAATTGTATTTTCAAGGATATTTAAATTTGTTGTTTTGCCAAATTCTGTATACTAACCTTGTTTCTGAAATTCTTTTTTATTTTTTTCTCATCCAAATATTGAAATCATTCACTATATGCTAAGGACTAAAACTTACATACAGAGTACTTGTTTGGGCAGTGTTTCATTAACAGTTCTAGAGTTATGGCTCTTTTTAACTTGGAAAATTTTCTCTTTTTTTTTAACTTTCTGAACACTTACTTTGCTGGTACTTTTGATAACTATTTACACCACTGGGTCGATGCCACTGCTGGTGGACGTTTCGTCCCCGAGGGTATCACCAGCCCAGTAGTCAGCACTTCGGTGTTGACATGAATATCAATTATATGGTCATTTTTATAAATTTTCTGTTTACAAAACTTTGAATTTTTCGAAAAACTAAGGATTTTCTTACCCCAGGAGTAGATTACCTTAGCCGTATTTGGCACAACGTTTCGGAATTTTGGGTCCTCAATGCTCTTCAACTTTGTATTTATTTAGCTTTTTAACTATTTTGATCTGAGCGTCACTGATGAGTCTTATGTAGACGAAACGCGCGTCTGGCGTATAAAATTATAATCCTGGTACTTTTGATAACTATTTACACCACTGGGTCGATGCCACTGCTGGTGGACATTTCGTCCCCGAGGGTATCACCAGCCCAGTAGTCAGCACTTCGGTGTTGACATGAATATCAATTATATGGTCATTTTTATAAATTTTCTGTTTACAAAACTTTGAATTTTTCGAAAAACTAAGGATTTTCTTACCCCAGGAGTAGATTACCTTAGCCGTATTTGGCACAACGTTTCGGAATTTTGGGTCCTCAATGCTCTTCAACTTTGTATTTATTTAGCTTTTTAACTATTTTGATCTGAGCGTCACTGATGAGTCTTATGTAGACGAAACGCGCGTCTGGCGTATAAAATTATAATCCTGGTACTTTTGATAACTATTTACACCACTGGGTCGATGCCACTGCTGGTGGACGTTTCGTCCCCGAGGGTATCACCAGCCCAGTAGTCAGCACTTCGGTGTTGACATGAATATCAATTATATGGTCATTTTTATAAATTTTCTGTTTACAAAACTTTGAATTTTTCGAAAAACTAAGGATTTTCTTACCCCAGGAGTAGATTACCTTAGCCGTATTTGGCACAACGTTTCGGAATTTTGGGTCCTCAATGCTCTTCAACTTTGTATTTATTTAGCTTTTTAACTATTTTGATCTGAGCGTCACTGATGAGTCTTATGTAGACAAAACGCGCGTCTGGCGTATAAAATTATAATCCTGGTACTTTTGATAACTATTTACACCACTGGGTCGATGCCACTGCTGGTGGACGTTTCGTCCCCGAGGGTATCACCAGCCCAGTAGTCAGCACTTCGGTGTTAACATGAATATCAATTATATGGTCATTTTTATAAATTTTCTGTTTACAAAACTTTGAATTTTTCGAAAAACTAAGGATTTTCTTACCCCAGGAGTAGATTACCTTAGCCGTATTTGGCACAACGTTTCGGAATTTTGGGTCCTCAATGCTCTTCAACTTTGTATTTATTTAGCTTTTTAACTATTTTGATCTGAGCGTCACTGATGAGTCTTATGTAGACGAAACGCGCGTCTGGCGTATAAAATTATAATCCTGGTACTTTTGATAACTATTTACACCACTGGGTCGATGCCACTGCTGGTGGACGTTTCGTTACCGAGGGTATCACCAGCCCAGTAGTCAGCACTTCGGTGTTGACATGAATATCAATTATATGGTCATTTTTATAAATTTTCTGTTTACAAAACTTTGAATTTTTCGAAAAACTAAGGATTTTCTTACCCCAGAAGTAGATTACCTTAGCCGTATTTGGCACAACGTTTCGGAATTTTGGGTCCTCAATGCTCTTCAACTTTGTATTTATTTAGCTTTTTAACTATTTTGATCTGAGCGTCACTGATGAGTCTTATGTAGACGAAACGCGCGTCTGGCGTATAAAATTATAATCCTGGTACTTTTGATAACTATTTGCCAAATATTATGAAAATCATACACTATGCTGAGAACCAAAACTCCCAGACAGACTTCGAATTTATGCAGTGAGTCGCCTACAATTCTAGAGTTATGGCCCTTTTTAATTTGAAAATTTGAAAAGCTTGAGCTGGGACATCATGTCATGAGACACATTCTCCTTTTATTTTGTAATAAGTCTATATGAGTTAGTATTTACAATATTGATGGTTTGATTCCAGGTGTCCAGCATATTATAACCTGCCTCCTCAGTGTACATTGACAAAAACAGTAGGCAAATGTTGTCTAGAACCAGTATGTAACTTCAATCCAACATTCCAGACTACAACAGGACAAAATGTCGCCAATGTGAATGGCATTAGTATGTATTGGTTACTTTTTATTTAAGACACAATTATTATCATTCCCCCCTCCCCCCCCCCCCCCCCCCCCCCCCCCATTTTTGAAGCAGGTATATTTTAAAATGGTTCTCTCTTAGTTTATGCTTCTATACATACTTGCAGGAACACTGTACATTCACTTTCCATAGTTCTCTTGTGTACTTTGTTACTGCAATTTTCGGCCAGCTTTTAATAATGATAAAACATGTGTTGTTTGATTTCTCTTTTATTTCTTGTATCATTCTGGATTTCCCTTTTTGATATCACTAAATCTATTTAAGGAATGACCCGTGTAGCAGGTTATTTTAAAGTGTGCACCACATTTTTTATGTTATTTCGAATAGACAGAAAAAAATATTACTGTGATTTCTTTTAATTTAATTCTAAATTCCTTTTTAAACCAGAGTAAACCATGAACAAACGTTGATGACGTCACGGTCACATGACAAAATTATGTCTATTGGCTGATAAACAAAACGACATCAGCCAATCAGAAGACGTGTTACATCCCAAATTGAATTATTGCTAAATGTAATTAATTAATTTGTAATTTTTTCATTACTCGTTTCATCATATTTTTCTTTTACAGACAAGTGTGTATATGCAGGAAAATCATATTTCCAGAGTCAGACATGGCAAGTTGGTTGTGAATATGAATGTATCTGTGATGATGCTGGAGCTGGACTATGGTCCTGTCAATCTAGGTAAGAAATCAGAAATGGTCTATAGACCTCAAATGTATCTGTCATGATGCTGGAGCTGGACTATGGTCCTGTCAATCTAGGTAAGAAATCAGAAATGGTCTATAGACCTCAAATGTATCTGTCATGATGCTGGAGCTGGACTATGGTCCTGTCAATCTAGGTAAGAAATCAGAAATGGTCTATAGACCTCAAATGTATCTGTCATGATGCTGGAGCTGGACTATGGTCCTGTCAATCTAGGTAAGAAATCAGAAATGGTCTATAGACCTCAAATGTATCTGTCATGATGCTGGAGCTGGACTATGGTCCTGTCAATCTAGGTAAGAAATCAGAAATGGTCTATAGACCTCAAATGTATCTGTGATGATGCTGGAGCTGGACTATGGTCCTGTCAATCTAGGTAAGAAATCAGAAATGGTCTATAGACCTCAAATGTATCTGTCATGATGCTGGAGCTGGACTATGGTCCGGTCAATCTAGGTAAGAAATCAGAAATGGCCTATAGACTTCTAAAGTATCTGTCATGAGTCAGGAGCCTGTCTATGGTCCTACAATCTAGGTAAGATATCAGAACTGGTCTTTAGGCTTCAAATTTATTCTGAAACTTTTCTTGGCTTCAATGAAATGATATAATCAGTTCTGCTTTAGTATACATATTACCCCAATTAATTGCAAGGGTTTACCATGCAGGACCAGATTTGGTTTTTGTCTTGTTTATTAATGAAACTGCCTGATTCTTACAAATAGATACTCATATAATGAATGAAATAAGAGAAAATAATGCATATAATGTGTTACCATGATGACAAATGTATTTAAATTTCTTTTAAATTTCAGATGCCCAACATATTCCAACTTACCATCTATTTGTCATCTTGAACAACAACCAGGACAGTGTTGTAAGACACCTAAATGTGAATATAACCAACAGTTTGGTACATTCTCAGGCAATGGAATGATAAGTGGCAAAGGATCAGGTATGTTTTATAGTTAACTCAGAATAGTTGTGGAAATGCAAAAATTCTCTCCAAATCTGTTCGTTTGAAATTGGTTCATACAAGGTCATGAACCTCTGCAGTACGGTGGTTATTATAATATTTATGGACAAAAAACTTACAGCACATCAAAATACATGTTACTTCCCAAATTGAATTATTGTTATTTGAAGAAATTTTGTCTGCCTGAAATAAATTTAAAATGTTTAAGCAGATTTCTTTGCAAACTGATGGCACAACTTTGGAATACAATGTAATATCAATAAAATTTATCTGGCAATGAAATCAAACATTTGTATCTATTTTAGGATTTACAAACCCTAGTGTAAAATTAATCTGGCAAAAAAATCAAACATTTCTATCTATTTTAGGAGTAACCAACCCAACAACTGCACCATGTGTTGACAAACTACCTAACTGTTTACAGTTTGGACCAGATGTATGTACTAACCCAGATTATGCCAGCTGGTCAAAAACCAACTGTCCTAAATTCTGTAATAAATGTGGTAAGTCAATGTTATGTAATGTCATAAATACTGTAGTTGATATCTGATCAATTGAAACTTGAGATAAAGGAGAAATTTTCAAAAATATGAAAAACAACACTATATAAATTACATTCGTCCAAAGCACTTTGATGAATTACCTTCATCCAGAACGTTCAAAGCTGAATATTTGAAAACCAAGGATGTATAAGGACAGAAAATGTTGAAGAGAGACAACTTTTCTATAACATAAAGATATGCATTTTATTAAATTCTTTCAGGTGACCAGCCAGGCCCAACTGATGTATGTATCTACAAGGGTGTCTCCTACAAACAGGGTCAGACTTGGTATGATGGATGTGACCTGGAATGTAAATGTGAACGGGCTATTTATGGATACTACAGATGTAATAAGAGGTATTTTAACCTTTATAGATTATTATGGCCCAAATACTATTATAGGTGGAATTTATAGTTTTTTGGTCGGTCTGTCGGTAAATTTGTCTGTCCCATATACGGTTAAAGATTTTGTAAAGGTATAGTTAAAAATCAAGGCATGGACACATCAATTTTAAAATTAAGTAGGTAGCACCAAAAAATGGGGGGCAAGGGGGGGGGGGGCATCAATTCCAGAGTGCCAATAAGTGTAAATTCTAAAAATATAGACTGAATCTCAATTTCCAGAATAGAAAAAGGCCAAATCCTGACGTCCCGAAAAAAGTCCTTTCCCCCCCTCATTAATAAAAACAGATTTTGATTAATATGTTAAAGAACTGTTTTGACTCAATTTCATGATTCCAATATGAAAAATGTTTTAGAATAATTATCCAACCTGGTTAGGGAGGAGACTGTCTCCTAATTATATTTGAAGCTCTCACAGAATACACGGTCCACCCAGCAAACTTTTGGCACTCAAATATCAATCAATGAATGCATGATGGAGTAAAGTAATTTATGTGGCCATACATTGACCTATTACAAACTTTTATCTGATAGTCTTATAAGATTCTAATAGAGAGTTGAGTTATGAGGGGGTGTAGGAGGGGTCCTGATTCTGAAATCCAGGGCTTAAAAACATGAAATCCTGAGGTCTCGATTTTAAAGAAATTTAAATCCAGACATCCCAAAATTACAAAAAAAGAATTCCTGGATCCTGAAAGGATCAATCCCGAAATCCTGAGCTTAAAAACACGATCCTGACATCCTGAAAAAGGTCCTGTCTCCTCAGTTATTGTGAAAGTGTTAACTGCTACTGTCTAGGATTTTCATTCTGATTGCTGCTTTTTTAGATGTCCAGATTATGTTAATCTTAACTTTTTTAGAGATCCAGATTATGTTAATCTTAACTTTTTTAGATGTCCAGATTATGTTAATCTTCCTCTCAACTGTAACTTGGTTAAGGTAGCCACAGATTGTTGTAAGAAAGTAGAATGCTCAGGAGGACAGGGAACCTTTGTAGGATCTGCTCTGACACCTGGACTCATTGGAAACCAGCCACAACCAACATTACAGGTTACCCCCTCACCCATACCAGGACAACCCACACCAAAACCAGGACAAATTCCACAACTCATTCCATCTCAAGTTGGTTAGTATAATTACTATTATAAATCTTCCATAGTAATTAGTCACACCTGTATAGAGGTGACCTAATGAACTAATTTCCAAGTAATTCCAATTCCAACATTGCAAGTGGCTGGGATTGGGTCAAATTGTTTAAGTGTTTTCAATCGCTACAATTTTCTTATTTGCAAGCAAATTATAAAATAATGAATCCCAGTGGAGTGAATTTGAAAAAAAATTCAAAATATGTTAATAATCTTAGAGAAATAATTTTCTGATACTGTTTACAATGAAACTCAAAAGAGTTGAACAAGGCAGTTCAAAACGTTTACAAACAGGCTATTAATGCGATTGTTCAGAAATATAATGGAGAGATATAATATTGAAATTGAGAAATTATTGGGAGGTTTTAATGAATGCGAAAAATGCGACTGGGTGAGTATCGCAATAAAAAGAACTCACATTTTTTTATGTAGATTTTTTTGCAAACGCAATAATTAAACTTACAATGTTGTCCATTCTTGAAAAATCGCAACAATAAATGCACGAAATAATTTCTGAATTTACATTTTTACATTAATTGCCTAATTAGATGTCTGTACAATCCTCATGATCATACATTCTTTTTACAAAATTAACATTAACATTTTAGAATGATGATACTCCACAATGTATTTTAAAGTTTTACTGGTAAATAAAATTTTAGAAAATACATTGTTTTCATTTTAGATGGATGTTATGTGAATGGTACACTATACCAACAAGGACAGAGATGGGTTGTTGGATGTGACCAGGCTTGTCGCTGTGACGATGCCAAAGCTGGTCGCTACAGATGTGACCCTAAGTAATTTATATTATAATAGATTTATTTACCAAATAGCAGAACTATTCATTTTAATCGCTGAATATCTTTGCATTTGTAAATAACAAAAGTTGTAATTCTATTTTACAAATGTTTCTTAAGCCCTAGATAACTTTCATTTAGTTCTATACAAGCATTTTATATTCAATACCCAGAAAATTTAACGTATAGTTTCCATTCAACTTGATAAAATAATTGGTTTAACAGTTTTTAATTAACAAGACGAACGTTATCCTTAGAACAAAGTTAAGAAAAAAAAACTCTAAGAAAGATTTTTTTAACTTGGATAATAATTTTAAGCGAGTTTGAAGCTGTAAAAAGTTACATCAGTTTCTTAAACGTACTGTTTATAAAAAATTTACAAACAAAATTATTTGACTTGACTGTATAAACGCTGAATATTGCTGAAAAAAAAATCTATTTTTTGGCAGATGTCCAGAATTCTTGGGTTTGCCTCCATCTTGTACACTTATTGAAGACCCCAACGATAGATGTTGTAAGATTCCAGATTGTCCAGCTAATGTGAACGGGACTCAGGTAATTGTACCTGTTCCCCAATATGGTCCAGGCTTTTCTGGATATGGTAAAGCTCAATACACACCAACTGGCAGTGTCCAACCAGGACAAACATCTTTTACTGGCACTGGTACTGGTACCGGACCAACAGTTGTGGCGGGAACCAGAAGTATGTATTTGTTATTATCCTCCTGAAAATGTTGCCTGCTAAATTTTTTAGATGTATGTAATTTGTTTTTTACCTTTGAAGGATTAGGTTTATATTTGATGAATATGAAATGATATAAGCATGGCAATAAACTTTTATGTTTTTATGATAATTAAGGATGTTCGCTACTCTGTGTCAAAATAAAAAGACTGTTATATATTGATAATATGTAAAGAAAGGACTTAATAGTGACCTATAGTTGTTAATTTCTGTGTCCATTTGGTCTCTTGTTGAGAGTAATGTCTCATTGGCAATCATACCACCTCTTTTTTTATATATAGCCCTATAATGTTAATTGGTTTGATTAATATGTAAAATGATTTTATTTATAGATGGTTGTGTGTACAAAGGAAAGACCTATCAACAAGGCACAAAATGGGACGATGGGTGTGATTATAAGTGTACATGTGTAGATGCTACACAAGGCAGATACCAGTGTAATGACAGGTAAGGATCAGTTACATTGATTTTGCAAGGGTTGGCTTAATAATTTTGGCATATTATAGTCACTGGTCTGTGATTTATGACACTGAATTATATCAGGAAAATTTTTATTTGATTTAATAGCAGACAGAATAAAAATAGGTGTTTTTGCAGTATTTTTTTTACGTCTTATTTTTCAATATACATCACAAGAATGCTGCCCCTTGTTAAAATCTTCAAAAATTTACATTACAGGTGTCCAAATTTCATGAATCTTCCACAACAATGTAGACTGGTACCCGATCCAAATGATCAATGTTGTAAGAAATACATGTGTGATTTCTCTCAGAAGATAACAACACCAGCTCCATTCTTTGTCAGAACCACACCAGCAGCAGGAGGAGGTAACTCATACATAGCTAACTTTACAATCTCAGTTTCAAGATAATATGACAATTTTGACATTCACTATTATTAATTGATTTTAAAATTCAAGTAGTGTCTATTACAGCAGAATGCATTGAGTGTATGTGTAGATTAAGGTAGTATCTTTGATAAGCTAATTGCTTGTTAGCTGAATCGTGAAGTCATTATTTGGTTAGGTATTACTACCCTCCTTTTGAAAAAATCTAGTCTCATACAGACAAATAAATTAGTTATCTGTCAGACTACTCTTAAAGGATTGTAGTTCACTTAACTTAATAATGACTTCACGGTTCAGCTAGCGGTTCAGCTAGCATGCAAGCATCCCAAAGATCTTACCTTTACCTTCATGCACTCAATGCATTCTGCTTCTTAAAAAAATTGTGGAAGTTTGAACATTTTTTGATGGTAGGAGTTACTTCCCTTAACCTATATGTGCTGCCATCTATAAATTATCATGGAAAATGTATATTGTGAAAGTGAATAGATAGTATAAATACAAATTGTTTATAATTATAACCTCACATTTTAATTCTGATATTTATGTGCACCAAAAAATCACATTTTGAGTGACACACTTATGTCTTTTTTTTTCTTAATATGCTGTACACATATTCTGTTAGGAACATAAATTAACTATGAAAGTTCTTCCAGAGGCTTAAAGTAGCATATTTAAGATTTTTTGTAGATAATAATTTCCCTTTTTCCTTTCTTGTTTTAGATTTCTGTGTATACAAGGGCTCATACTACAGACAAGGAGAACAGTGGGAAGATGGTTGTAGTTTGAGATGTAGATGTGAAGATGCTAGAAACCATTACTATCAGTGTACTGACAGGTAATGTTCTAGGAGGGGATAGTTACACATATTCTCACAGGTTATGTTCTAGGAGGGGATAGTAACACACATTCTCACAGGTTATGTTCTAGGAGGGGATAGTAAGACGCATCCTCACAGGTTATGTTCTAGGAGGGGATAGTAAGACACATTCTCACAGGTTATGTTCTAGGAGGGGATAGTAAGACACATCCTCACAGGTTATGTTCTAGGAGGGGATAGTAAGACACATTCTCACAGGTTATGTTCTAGGAGGGGATAGTAAGACGCATCCTCACAGGTTATGTTCTAGGAGGGGATAGTAAGACGCATTCTCACAGGTTATGTTCTAGGAGGGGATAGTAAGACACATCCTCACAGGTTATGTTCTAGGAGGGGATAGTTACACACATTCTCACAGGTTATGTTCTAGGAGGGGATAGTAAGACACATCCTCACAGGTTATGTTCTAGGATGGGATAGTAACACACATTCTCACAGGTTATGTTCTAGGAGGGGACAGTTACACACATTCTCACAGGTTATGTTCTAGGAGGGGATAACACACATTCTCACAGGTTATGTTCTAGGAGGGGATAGTAAGACACATCCTCACAGGTTATGTTCTAGGAGGGGATAGTAAGACACATTCTCACAGGTTATGTTCTAAGAGGGGATAGTAAGACACATTCTCACAGGTTATGTTCTAGGAGGAGATAGTAAGACACATTCTCACAGGTTATGTTCTAGGAGGGGATAGTAAGACACATTCTCACAGGTTATGTTCTAGGAGGAGATAGTAAGACACATTCTCACAGGTTATGTTCTAGGAGGGGATAGTAAGACACATTCTCACAGGTTATGTTCTAGGAGGGGATAGTAAGACACATTCTCACAGGTTATGTTCTAGGAGGGGATAGTAAGACACATTCTCACAGGTTATGTTCTAGGAGGGCATAGTAAGACACATCCTCACAGGTTATGTTCTAGGAGGGGATAGTAACACACATTCTCACAGGTTATGTTCTAGGAGGGGATAGTAACACACATTCTCACAGGTTATGTTCTAGGAGGGGATAGTAAGACACATCTTCACAGGTTATGTTCTAGGAGGGGATAGTAAGACACATTCTCACAGGTTATGTTCTAGGAGGGGATAGTAAGACACATCTTCACAGGTTATGTTCTAGGAGGGGATAGTAAGACACATTCTCACAGGTTATGTTTTAGGAGGGGATAGTTACACACATTCTCACAGGCACAGGTTATGTTCTAGGAGGGGAGAGTAAGACACATCCTCACAAGTTATGTTCTAGGAGGGGATAGTAAGACACATTCTCACAGGTTATGTTCTAGGAGGGGATAGTTACACACATTCTTACAGGTTATGTTCTAGGAGGGGATAGTTACACACATTCTCACAGGTTATGTTCTAGGAGGGGATAGTTACACACACTCTCACAGGTTATGTTCTAGGAGGGGATAGTAAGACACATTCTCACAGGTTATGTTCTAGGAGGGGATAGTAACACACATCCTCACAGGTTATGTTCTAGGAAGGGATAGTAAGACACATCCTCACAGGTTATGTTCTAGGAGGGGATAGTAAGACACATTCTCACAGGTTATGTTATAGCAGGGGATAGTAAGACACATTCTCACAGGTTATGTTCTAGCAGGGGATAGTAAGATACATTCTCACAGGTTATGTTCTAGGAGGGGATAGTAAGACACATCCTCACAGGTTATGTTCTAGGAGGGGATAGTAAGACACATCCTCACAGGTTATGTTCTAGGATGGGATAGTAACACACATTCTCACAGGTTATGTTCTAGAAGGGGACAGTTACACACATTCTCACAGGTTATGTTCTAGGAGGGGATAATAAGACACATTCTCACAGGTTATGTTCTAGGAGGGGACAGTTACACACATTCTCACAGGTTATGTTCTAGGAGGGGACAGTTACACACATTCTCACAGGTTATGTTCTAGGAGGGAATAGTTACACACATTCTCACAGGTTATGTTCTAGGAGGGGATAGTAAGACACATTCTCACAGGTTATGTTCTAGGAGGGGATAGTAAGACACATTTTCACAGGTTGTGTTCTAGGAGGGGATAGTAAGACACATTCTCACAGGTTATGTTCTAGGAGGAGATAGTAAGACACATTCTCACAGGTTATGTTCTAGGAGGGCATAGTAAGACACATCCTCACAGGTTATGTTCTAGGAGGGGATAGTAACACACATTCTCACAGGTTATGTTCTAGGAGGGGATAGTAACACACATTCTCACAGGTTATGTTCTAGGAGGGGATAGTAAGACACATCCTCACAGGTTATGTTCTAGGAGGGGATAGTAAGACACATTCTCACAGGTTATGTTTTAGGAGGGGATAGTTACACACATTCTCACAGGCACAGGTTATGTTCTAGGAGGGGATAGTAAGACACATTCTCACAGGTTATGTTCTAGGAGGGGATAGTAAGACACATCCTCACAGGTTATGTTCTAGGAGGGGATAGTTACACACATTCTCACAGGTTATGTTCTAGGAGGGGATAGTGACACACATTCTCACAGGTTATGTTCTAGGAGGGGATAGTTACACACATTCTCACAGGTTATGTTCTGGGAGGGGATAGTTACACACACTCTCACAGGTTATGTTCTAGGAGGGGATAGGAAGACACATTCTCACAGGTTATGTTCTAGGAGGGGATAATAAGACACATTCTCACAGGTTATGTTCTAGGAGGGGATAGTAAGACACATTCTCACAGGTTATGTTCTAGGAGGGGATAGTAACACACATCCTCACAGGTTATGTTCTAGGAGGGGATAGTAAGACACATTCTCACAGGTTATGTTCTAGGAGGGGATAGTAACACACATCCTCACAGGTTATGTTCTAGGAAGGGATAGTAAGACACATCCTCACAGGTTATGTTCTAGGAGGGGATAGTAAGACACATTCTCACAGGTTATGTTCTAGCAGGGGATAGTAAGAAACATTCTCACAGGTTATGTTCTAGGAGGGGATAGTAAGACACATTCTCACAGGTTATGTTCTAGGAGGGGATAGTAAGACACATCCTCACAGGTTATGTTCTAGGAGGGGATAGTAAGACACATCCTCACAGGTTATGTTCTAGGAGGGGGTAGTAAGACACATCCTCACAGGTTATGTTCTAGGAGGGGATAGTAAGACACATTCTCACAGGTTATGTTCTAGGAGGGGATAGTAAGACACATCCTCACAGGTTATGTTCTAGGAGGGAATAGTAACACACATTCTCACAGGTTATGTTCTAGGAGGGGATAACACACATCCTCACAGGTTATGTTCTAGGAGGGGATAGTAAGACACATTCTCACAGGTTATGTTTTAGGAGGGGATAATACATCTACATCGCTGTAGAGTTATGCCCCTTTATAATGTTTTGAATAAGCCAGGTCAACATCTTTGTCTATGGACACATTCTCCATTTGTTTTATGAATATAATATACTGTACACTCAGAAATTATTGTGATGTTTTTATTTTTGCTAAAAATGCGACAGGATTATAAATGCAATAATTTAAATTCACATTTTGAATTTTTAAAAAGTTAAATTGGATTTTCTCAATATTGCAAAATTTAACATTGTGATTTAGTCTAAAATGACAAAATCCCAACAATAAATGCATGCATTCATTTCTGAATTTGCAGTATAATATTCGAGATTCATTCAAATATTCAGTAAATTGACTTTAACAATAGATAACTGAAATAGCAAACAATGCAATTACGTGAGATTTAATTGAAACAGAATTCAAAAATGATAATTTTGATATTTTGGCATTGTTTCAGATGTGGCAAATTTGAGAATATTCCACTTGGTTGCCAGTATGTACCTGATCCAAAAGACCCAACCTGTTGTAGAGTTCCACAGTGCAGTGTCACAGGAACAGTTGGACAAGGAACCAGTGGATTTAATCCAGCTGGATTCAGTGGCAGCTTTACTGGATATGGAAAGCCTCCAGCACTCTCAGGAAGTGGAAGCCAGATATCACAAACTGGATACTCAAGTAGGCATCCTTAAGTTTGTTGTAGTAGAACATGAAACATATTTTGATGCCTTGGCTAGAAAAAAAAAGACAAGAATTTTGTTTTTATATGATTGTATAACTGCACAATCAACAAGTTTCTACTAAAAAAAGAGAGGAAATCATTTTAAAAACCTGTTACTATGTGCCCCACAATCCTTGGAAAGTGTTTTGTTGAAACACATATGTTTTCTGTACTTACAAGAAATTGGTATAGTAAAAATGTGTACTATACAAAAATTTTTAAAAAAAATGTGACTTTTTGAATTTCGTTTAACAAATGATGTCCAAATACTAACTAATTTTAAAATTGTTAAGCGGAAACTCTTGCTTAAATACATTTTGGTTCCTCTGAAAATGAGCAGAACTTTTAATTGATAATTTGTTTTACAGACTTTCAATTGTATTTTCTTTGCTTTTGCTATTTTTCAGATGCCTGTATTTACAAGGGTAGAATCCACCAACAAGGAGAAACTTGGAATGATGGATGTGATTACGACTGTGAATGTATTGATGCTAAATCTGGACAATACAGATGTACTGATAGGTATGGGTCAGAAGTTCAATGAAGGGTTCAAAAGTTTAATGAAGGGGTCAAAAGTTCATTGAAAGTTTTATTAATTGTTTTTGTTTGTGTGGTAACAATTATGAATTTTTTTTGATAATTTATGCTTCAGAATTGTTGAAGAATATTGAACAAAAACTTACTAAAAGAATAAAAACAAGAAGACCTAAAACATTTACTATTGAAATGTCACACAGAAAACTCTTGATTGAGCAATATGTACCCCACTAAAACTGGCAATGAAAAGTACAATAATGTGTGGTGCTTAGTAGTATTCAATCAATGGTAACCATATACAATGCAAGGATTGTATAAACTTAAAATGAGGATTTGAAATAAAGCAAAATATCTGTCTATCAGGAATCCAGTGTAACTTCTCTAATTAAAGTGTAGTAATTTGGAAGTTCTGTTCAGTGAAGATGAACTGGTTAGTCAATGTCCTTATTTACAAAGATGGTAGGATTGATGTTTTATTGATGATCTGAGAGTGTTATTTCATTTATATACACTACATTTATACCAGCTAGTAGGTATGATATCTAAACTCTTCTTTGATTTTTTGGCTAATTTAAATATTATTTTGATGATTGCAAGAAAAATTCACGTCAAAACATCTGTTTATATGTTTTTCAGTCTCTGCGTCTGTTCATTCGTCATTCTGTCTGTCTGTTCGTCTGTCCTGCTTCAGGTTAAAGGTTTTGGTTAAATGTGAGTGAGGCATCTGTATACCATGGACACATTCTTGTTTAGAAAAAATCTCATGCTAATATTTTTTTCATTACACAGATGTCCAAGATACGGTACACTTCCTCCAAACTGTCAACTGGTACCTGATGTAAGTGACAAGTGTTGTCAGAAGGCTGATTGTGCTCCAACTTCATCTGGTTCCTGTTCAGACAAGATTGCAACTTGTAACCAGTTTGGACAGTATGCTTGCTTCAAACCATATGATGGATGGGCAAAGGATAACTGTGCTAAATATTGTGGGTTCTGCGGAGCTACAGGTTTGTTATAAAAATTTTATACTGTGGATTCATTATTGAGGGGCCTGATGGGTTATTTTCGTTCTTCGTGATCGGCGCATTTTCGCTATCGTGATCCGCTTTTCTACAGATTTTTTTTTGATATATTTTCGTGATCGGTGATCATGGAAATTTATTTTCTGTGAATCGTGATTGACAAAAAAAAATCAATTCGTGAATTGTGATGACCCCCCCATCAGGCCCCTCATTATTAGTGGGATACCAGTTTTTATGGCCCCGCAAAAAAAGTTGTTGGTGTCATATAGTTTTACCCTTGTCCTAAATTCTGTCATTCCGTCATTCCGCAACAAACCATTATACGTAGTTTTTTTCTAAATGCCTTTAGATATTGGGATGATTTTTGGTATGTGAGTTAACCATGATGAGTTACAGATAAAGTTGACATTTCAGTCCGCTTCGTTAATTTTTGCCGAAATTACAGGCTTTGGACTTTAATAAATTGTTGAAAATCACAGTTATATGGACTTTTTTTCTAAACGCTTTCAGATATTGGGCTGATTTTTGGTATGTAAGTTACTCATGATGAGTTACAGATCAAGTTTAAGTTTCGTTCCGCTTTTTTGTCAAAATTAAGGCTTTACAACTTTGAAAATTGTTAAAAATCAAAGTTATATGGACTTTTTTTTTATTTGCATCCAGATTTTGAGCTGATTTTTGATATGTAAGACAACCATCATGTTTGTGTTTGTGTTTGTGTCCACATGTGTTGTTGAAATTGCAGATTTTTCAACTTTTGGAGTCAGGGCCATTCGTGTCACTTTGCTTATAAAATGTAATCGATTACATAACAATTACACCTTATTTCAAATGTAATTGATTACATTTGATTACTTTTCTTTAAAGTAATCATGATTACTTGTGATTACTTATGATTACATTGTATATTGCAATATTAAAGAATTTGTAATAACTTTTTATCCTCACGAAAAAGTTAATTTTGGTGATTTTTTTCAAAAGCCATAATTTATTAATCTTATTAAAATGAATTTAGACAAGTACAGTGTAACATGGGTAATTTCATAACATAGCTATAGACAAGTTTCCTTTGTCTATGTAAAAGATATAACTTTGTTTTTTCTACAAATTTTAACCAACTGCCCAATTCACAAAAAACCTGGACAAATAATGAAAAATCAATTAAGTATAGTTTTATTGTCTGTGAGGACATAATTGACACATCTGTAAATGTTTTTACAGGTGTTAATCACTACTTCCATTTTTTAACAAACAATAGGTGAGCTTGGGTTTTAAAATTCTATTGTCTTAATTGCAATATCAAGAAAGTTATAAGTGGCTAATTGTCATAATTTGTTTTAAAATTTTGAATACATATATATATCATAATATTTATGGAAAACAAAATATATTAAAATTGTCAACAAATGTAATATATTAAAATTCCATTTTGAATTAAAAGGGCTCATACAGTTATATATGTCGACCCTCAAAGTTTAAAGGAACTAAATGTTTTCTGCTTTTAAATTTCATTGCAGTTTTACAAAAATATTGGACATACTTATATAAAATTGGAGTTAATATCAGACGTATTCAATCAATGAACAAAAATGCTATTAAGACATACTCTTATATAATAAGAGCTCAATCTCACAAACACTGGAAAGCAAATTCCTTTAGTAAACTGATAACAAAATAAAACACTTGGTTATACAAAACTTGTTATATAGATGATACTATTTATCACATTAAACAAAGACCCATCATAGTGAATACTAGTTTTTATGATTTTTTTATTAATGCTTTACATTTTCATATTGTCCAACAAAAAATACTATTTTCCTATATATTTGTAATCAGCAAGTAATCATATGAATGTAATCTTAAAGTAATCTAATAGTAATCATGGTTACACCTGTTTTTGGCAATGTAATCGATTACATTATGATTACTTGTAATCAGAAATGGCCAGATTACTGATTACATGGGATTACACTGCAAAATGTAATCAATTACAGCTGATTACGATTACTGATTACGATTACCCCATGCCTGCAGTGAAGTACAATGAAGTACAATTTTTTTTATAGGTTTGCATTTAATCTTTTGCAAATCAACCTCAAAATAAATTACCAGTTATAACTGTTGATTTGTTTATTTTGTTCGGTACCAAATTTCATGTATTTTTACCCACCAGCCATGAAATTAAGGAAAACTGGTAGCCCCATGAATAACTAGGAATCAACAGAGAAACATTGTTAAATACACATGGATTATTCCCTGAATACTGGTACATTACTCTCCTTGAAGAAAATTCTAAACTTGTGAAATTTTCAAAAAAAACAAGGATACTAATAATCATGACAGCTGTTTAACTCATTAAATTGGTGTTTTGCACTGTATTTAGAGGTTTTTATGTTGACTAAGTCATTTTATACCATTATTACAGGTCGTGTAACAACACCAGCGCCATCTACAACTTGTATTGACAGGATTCCTAACTGTAAAGACTATACCAACAGTGTATGTACTGGACAGTATGTCAGCTGGGCTGAATATAATTGTCCTAAATTCTGTAATTTGTGTGGTAAGTATCATTTCTCTAATTTTTGTGTTTTTTTTCAAATTTCTTGATCAGTGTGAGAATTTTTATTCTCCCCACTTGGGTATTACAATATCCCTCCACTCTCAACAGTTAAAATATCATTATTTAAAATGCTTGACAAGCCTCACGCTTTAAATATTAAAATCAAACTTGTTGCAAAAGTGGAATCAATATGTAATGTGGCCCCTCATGGGAGTGTAAAAGTAAGCACATACTAAAAAAATCAAATAATTAAAGTTACAGTCCTAGATTATCAAATAATCATATTTGGTCTGGTGATCTAATAATCATATTTGGTCTGGTGATTTAATAATCATTACTTAAATTACTTAAATGATCAAGTAATCACACAATCAACTTTTCTTTAATAGTTTGTACCCTACGATTAAAAATTTAAAAGTCTCTAAATTGACAGAGGTGTCACCAACCTCAACTTCTTAAATTAACAAAACCAAAGACATAGTGACACAAAAACTGGTTTCTCTTTAAACTATTATACCAGATACTTAAGCTATTACTATTTACTCAATTATTAGGATATTAAATTAAAATTAAAATATGCAGTAAAATGAATCCAGAAAAAATACACACAATACAATAATGTTGGTATTTCTCATTCCAGTCGCAACTTCAGAAAACAGAGCTGTCTTATTCTGATTGTTGCTGAATTTAATATCAAAGATCAAGCTTGTGCCCTCATTTTGGCTTTCATACTTCTAAACAGTTTTCCAATTTGATCTATCATAAATTATCTTCTTTAACTGGTCTTTCCATTTATAATATTGTATAATTAGATTGTTTTGTCAACAGTATGATATTTTTTTTTAAATACTACGACCCAGAACTAAAATGTGTGAAGTACAGCATTAATAAATGATGCTGTTAGTTTCTACTTTTAATTTGAAAAGTCTTGAACAATGAACTATCTGTTATCATCAGCAGCTAGGTGTTTTTATTTTATTTGAACATCAACATATATTGTTTTTAAGAGAAGGAGAAAAATTTGCTTTCAACCAAAACAATTTTTTTATTGTTATTAGCTTGACTTTATTAAGCTGCTAATATGATCTATGCATTTCTTTTGGTAAAAGTTATTAAAGTTTTATCTACAATGTACATTTTTGTCCTCTATTCACAGGTGGAACAGGTACAGGTACAGGTGGCACAATGACAGGTGGCACAGGTACAGGTACAGGCGGCATTATTCCAGGTGGTGTTATTCCCGGTGGCACAGGTGAGATTTCTATCAAACTTGTATATTGAAGACTGTTTATATGGAAGATTATGTACACATTACTTAACTGGCAGTATTTGGTATTGATTCAAGTCCTTTAAACTTGAGTAGATATTTTTCATTGGCAATCATACCACATCTCCATTTTTTTATAGGGGCCATATAAACACTAGGCATATATATGGTCTTGTTTAGTGTTCTCCTACAGGGGCCATATAAACACTAGGCATACATATGGTCTTGTTTAGTGTTCTCCTATAGGGGCCATATAAACACTAGGCATACATATGGTCTTGTTTAGTGTTCTCCTATAGGGGCCATATAAACACTAGACATACATATGGTCTTGTTTAGTGTTCTCCTATAGGGGCCATATAAACACTAGGCATACATATGGTCTTGTTTAGTGTTCTCCTATAGGGGCCATATAAACACTAGGCATACATATGGTCTTGTTTAGTGTTCTCCTACAGGGGCCATATAAACACTAGGCATACATATGGTCTTGTTTAGTGTTCTTCTACTGTGGATTCATTATTATTCGTTGGATACCAATTTTCGTGTATTTCTTAGGAACAGGTGAACCACGAAATTTAAATGTTCAACCAATAACATGTTTTTAATAGGCTTTGAATGCAGAGATTGATAAAAACATAACGAAATAAAATATTCATTAAAATACAAGTTTTCAGTAATCCACAAAAATTGATACCCATGCACGCAAAATAAATGAATCGACAGTATGAACAAATCTCGCCAGATTTATTTGAAATTTATATCAGCCATGTCTTTAAAAAATCAAAAAATCAGTGCCCCAAAACTATTTTTTATTGGAGTTATGCCCCTTAAGAAAATAAGTAATATGGAAATTTTCATTGAAGGCACTCTCAGGGATTAATGTTATGAAATTTAAATGGAAGGTTTATATCGTCAATACCTCACATGATTTGTAAAATCAGTGCAAAAAAAGATTTGGGGAAAGAATGCTGTTCTGTCTTTGTTAAATTTAACATGTTTGTCTGGCTATATCTAAACATGATATTCAATTAACTTCTCCTTTAAACTGAATTAAACCAGATTACTCTTTTTCTGCAAGATGTAAAGGCAGTTATCCTGCATGTGTTGCAGGGATGGGGTAATTAAAAATGTAATGGTAATTAAGTGTAATGCATTACAATTTTCCATGTAATTACATGTACTGTGTAATTGAGCATTTTTTTAATTACATGTAATGGTAATTTAATTAATTACATTGAAAAAAGCATGTAATGCTCAATTACTTTTGAATTACATTTCAATTACATGTACTTTTATGGTGTTAAAGATAAGGATTTGTGTTTAATTATGCAAACTGTAAAATTATATGTACATGTATTTTTCAAATATTGATATCACATGCTTTTTTAATATATGAAGTCTGTAATTTATTCTGAAGTTTTTATATCATTTATTTGACCTACAGATTTTTTTTTATAGTCTTATGATTTACAAAATGTGAGAATCATATATTAGTGTTGTTCAGTTTTTAAGAAAGATCTTTTAACTAAATAGATTGATAATGAATTAATCAGCTTGTTAAACAAAACAAAACACAAAATTGTGTCACTGTAAAACATCTTTCTTAGACAGTTTTACAATTTAAAATCAATGCATACAATCATTTTGTCAAATTAGTATACACAAAAGGATTATAAAAATAAAAATTAACAGCTGTAAAAACAAACAGCAATTAATCAGATTAAAATGTCCAGAGGCAATGCCACTATTACATATATTTTATCTAATTAGCAAAATATTGCTTATATTTAGACATTATATACATTGTTTGTACTAAAAATTATTTTCAATATTGTGACAAGCACACTTTTTAATATTTTTTAAGTAAAATAAAAAATATTTTTAATTCATTTATAATTTCTTTATTCATATTATGTTTAATTCAAATGAGTTCATTTCTGAGATGTCAAAATGCCTTTTGTAAATAGGAACAAATTCCCTCTCCTATCAATATGATGATCTTCTAATCATAAAACTTCCATGTTCTGATCAAGCAATATCTTGCACATTAGCTTCTGTCGAAAGATTATTTACAATTGCTGTTTTCAGACCAGACAGATTCAGACTAAATGACAAAACATCAAAATAACTAAATTAAATGATTATCAAATGCAATTCAATTCAATTCAAAATATTTTATTGTTCAAATATCAAATGTACATTTAAACAAAGGGATTGGACAAAAGGCAGTGCCTATACAAATCCTTTCCCATACAAGATGGATTGAATAACATGCATGATAGTATATAATTTTCTGATAAGTAATAGATCATACGTTGTTGCAGTGAGTCAGGGAGGCAATTCCTCCACTTCTTGAAGTATTTTTTATGTATACATATATAAATAACTATGTTAACAAAGTTAAAGCAAGACCTACTGAAGGTGATGTCGAATTTTATACCAAAATAATAAGTGTTGGTTAGGAATCAAGTAGATCATAAAGTGATTTTTACTCAAATTCACAAGCTCACTGCAACAAAGTTGTTCTATTTATATGAATAAAAAGAATTGATTGGCCCTTTTTTGCAATACATAAATAATTTAGTGTACCATCTTATTACATGACTATTAATTTCTTGATTTTTGAAAATATAATTACTAATACAAAAAATAAAATAAAATATATATAAATTTATTTGCAAAAAGATGCTAAACACAATTGGTTGTTTTTTGTGTTAAAAGTTAGGTTTGTCTTTGATTAAGACTAAAGAGTGGTACACTGTGGTTATAGGCTGGATTCTAAACAGTATAATATCACATGAAATATTATAAAAATCTTCCAGTTTCATGAATATATTGTTGTACATATGTAAATATCTCTGTGTTTTCATCAATATTTAAGTCTGAGCAACCCTGTAGTAGGACATCAAGATTGACATTTTTAAAGTTACTTATTTTTCGAAAGAGCTCATATCTCTGATAAATGTAAAATGGACAAACATAAAAGAAATGAAAATTATCTTCTACTGGATCTCCACATGCACACATAGAGCTGTCCGACAAATGATCACAGAAGAGATGATCTTTTAGATCACTAGCCTCATTTCTTAATTGGCAGTGGATTATATTAACTTTACGTGAACCAGTGGAAAAGAAAACAGGACAAGGACTTATGTCCTCATTCAGTTTTCTTTTAAATCCTGTGAAGCTTAGAATATTTTTAACTTCTCCATCAAGTGAATTCCACTTTTCAAGAGTATGTGGAATAAAACTGTTTTTATAGGCTGTGGTTCGACACTGAGGAGTTTTAAATTCCCTTTTTTTTCTCAGACCATACTGGTCATTAGTGTTTGTACATGACAAGATATCAGCAGCAATATAATTAGGAATATCTCCAGAAATAGTTTTATGAAGAAACAATAATTTGTTTTTCTGGCGTCTATTCTGGAGGGAATCCCAACCTAATTCCTTATATAATTTCCATCTAGGAGTTCCCTTTCGAAGCCCAGTTACAATTCTGGCAGCAGCTTGTTGTACAGACTCAATTAGATCTGATTCTTCTTGTGTGCAGTTGTCCCAAATTATGTTCCCATATTCTAAAATAGGCCTTATAAATGCAATATAAAGTCTTTCAAGAGACTGTCTATCAATCTTATGTTTTAAATATCTCATAATATTAAGACGTTTACAAGCTTTTGAATAAATATCCTGTATGTGACTAGACCATTTGGCATTAGAAGATAAGGTTATACCAAGATGTTTATGTTCTGAGACATTTTCTAGAGGTGCATCATTCATGCATAGTGATGTGACATCAATATTTTTTTTTCTTGTAAAATACATAGATTTTGTTTTGTCTGCATTGAAGGTTACACCCCATTCCCCTGCCCATTGATCTAATGATTCTAGATCTTGACCCAAGGATTCAGCTGCTGATCTCTCATCATGTACAACACAATATAGACAAGTATCATCTGCAAACAGTTTTATTTTGTTTGTAACCGCATCTACTATGTCATTCACAAACAATAAAAACAGAAAAGGGCCCAAGATGGATCCTTGAGGGACTCCTGCCTTGACAGTATTCCAGTTAGAAAAAAACCCATTTACTCCAACCCTTTGTTGTCTATCAGAAAGATAACTTTTGAACCAGTTAAGCAAATTACCCTTTATTCCATATTTTCTTAACTTATATAGAAGTCCCATGTGCCATACACGATCAAATGCCTTTGACACATCACAAAAAATAAATCTGACATCTTTTCCTTTGTCAAGATTTTTTACAATCTCATCATATAATAAAAGTAACTGATTTATAGTAGAGTCCTTGTTTCGGAACCCGGACTGTTGATCAGTTAATATTGCATGATCATGTATATAATTATGTAAATACTTAAAAATAATTTTCTCCAATATTTTGCTAAAACAATTAGTAACAGAGATAGGTCTGTAGTTTGAAACATTGTCCTGATCTCCTTTACCCTTGTAGATAGCTGATACATTTGCCAATTTCCAATCACTGGGAACTGTTCCTGATTGTAAGCTTTTATTAAATATGAATGTTAGAGGTGTAACCAGTGATGGGAAAATTGCCTTAAGAAATTTTGGAGGTAGCTTGTCAGGTCCAGCTGGTTTGTTAATATTTAAAATTTGGAAATGGTCAATTACATCCTGCTCTGTAATCACTATGTCAGACAGCTCATATGGTGCCAAAGGTGGGACATTAGGCAATTGAGGTTCTGTGTCAAATCTAGATATTGAGCAAAAATAATCATTTATGGCTGTTGCTTTCTCAATGGGGTGAATAAGAATCTCTCCATTTACCTTAATGGGAGAATTTTGACTCTCTTTATTTTTAAATTTGCAAACACTCTTAGCTATTCTCCACCACTTCCCTGGTGGGATTGATTTATCGACTAGGGAATTATGCAAGTTAATCAGGTACTGACGTTTAGCTTCTCTTACTAGATCAATCACTTCATTTCTAAGTTCTTTAAATTTTTTCCAGTCTGAAATTAAATTTCTTGATTTAGCTTTTTTGTAAGCACGGTTACGCTTTCGCATTTTAACTTTAATACTGGTTGTGATCCAAGGTTTGTCCCTGGGTCTCACCAATACTTTTTTTTGGGGAATATATGTGTCCATGACATGATGAACTTCTTGGTTAATTAGACCATTTATCTTATTAATGTCATGAACATTTTTAAAGCATTCACACCAGTTTTTTCTTTGTAAATACATGTTTGCTGATGCATAGTCACCACTCTCATAGTCATAAACTACTTTTGAATAAGCTTTTTGTCTAGCAGAGGAAAAATTAATCTCAATAAGTGTTGGAGAGTGGTCGCTACAAAAACTTGGTAGTACCATACTATTTCTTAGTAAACTAAGATTATTCATATATATAGGGTCTAAGAGTGTTGCAGTTGAGGAGGTTATTCGAGTAGGTTCCTTAACAACATTTTCTATGCCATATCTTTCACAGATTCTTGATATCCTACTAGTCGGACTTGCTTTTAGTAAATCTATGTTTAAATCACCAAGCAATATTACATTTTTATCAGTATCTATTACATTATCTAATAAATTTTCAAAATGGTCAAGTGATGTGACTGGTGCATTTGGAGGTCTATAAAAACATACAACTAAGAATCTACCAGTTTTTGTTGTAATTTCAACACAAACTGATTCTAATTCAGCTATTTCTAAGTCACTACGGCGTTTACAATGGAGACTGTCTCTTACATAGATCAAAATTCCTCCTCCACCGTCAGTTAACCTGTCTTTTCTGAATAAGTCAGGATTATGAAAATTTGGCATTACCAAATCAGTGCTTCCAACATTTGCTTTCAGTTTTGTTTCAGATACACAAATCACATCACATTCACCTAGTTCTGAATGAATTAAATCAGTTTTATAACGTAAGGAATTAACATTAATACCAGCTATTTGAATATTTTGATAGCTATATCTTGATGAGTTTGGTCCAGGATTTTGTTCAATGTCATTACTTTGTAGTAAGATTAATACAATAATAAGACTAAAAAATAAGTTGGAGATATATACAGTTCTGATACTAGGTTTATCATCAATATGGACATTATAAAGTGGTAATAAAGTATTATCCATGATCACTAATAAATGAGTTAGTAAGCATACTACAAATTATTTGGATAATGCCCATAAAGTTTGTCACATTAATATTATACATACTGTTTGACAGCATAAGTCTACAACCATAACCACTCTGTGCTGGTATTTGAATGGATAAAATCAAATGCAACGCCATAGGCGGATCCAGGGGGGGGCCTGGGGGCCGGGTCCCCCCCTTTCGTGGGAAAAATTTAGTTGATTATATAGGGAATCATTGAAGCATGACTGGAGCGGGCCCCTCTTAGGTCAGTCAGCGGGCCCCCCTTAGGAAAAGTTATGGATCCGCCACTGAACGCTTAAACTATGCTTACATGAATATTTTACACATGCATTATATATACATGTAAAAGATTGTTTAAAAAATATCATGATGAAATGTAATGTGTAATTTAATTAATTACTTTAGTAAAGTAATTGTAATTTAATTAATTACATTTCAAAAACTGTGTAATGTGTAATTAGTGTAATTGATCATTTTTGCAATGTAATGTGTAATTTAATTAATTACATTCCAATGTAATTGACCCCAAGTCTGATGTGTTGTCCATCTTATTTTAATTCCTTTTATGCACTTTCTACGTAAACATTGCTGTTCCCTTAGCGTGTTGTACTTTTCCAAAACAATGAAAGGAAAGCAGTTAATTATTCTTCTTGTACTACACATACATCATGTATCAGTCATGGGCGCAAAGGTTTTATCTATGTATATTGCAAATAATAATGTATTTCTTATTAAGGAATTATTATATAGAATTATCTCCCTTTGTTAGGAACTGGAACTGGTACTGGAACTGGTACTGGTACTGGAACTGGTACTGGTACTGGTACTGGAGGAGGTACAATTACAGGAACAGGAACAGGTAAGTTTTATAATATGTTGCATCATTTTTTAGCTCACCTGGCCCGAGGGCAAAGTGAGCTTTTCTCATCACTTGGGGTCTGTCGTCCGTCATCATCGTCTGTCGTCTTCGTAGTTTAACTTTTTACATTTTGAACTTCTTTTAGATAATTGTATGAAAGATAAAGATGTGACAAATAAGAGGTCATCTATATATATAAATATAGCTACCAACCTTCTGTAATGAGTAAATAAAATTGAGAATGGAAATGGGGAATATGCCAAAGAGACAACAACCCGACCATAGAAAAAAAAAACAACAGCAGAAGGTCACCAACAGGTCTTCAATGTAGCGAGAAATTCCCGCACCCGGAGGCGTCCTTCAGCTGGCCCCTAAACAAATATATGCTAGTTCAGTGATAATGAACGCCATACTAATTTCCAAATTGTACACAAGAAACTAAAATTAAAAATTATACAAGACTAACAAAGGCCAGAGGCTCCTGACTTGGGACAGGCGCAAAAATGCGGCGGGGTTAAACATGTTTGTGAGATCTCAACCCTCCCCCTATACCTCTAGCCAATGTAGAAAAAAAAACCATTATGTCTAGTGAACTAAAAAGGGCTGCATGATGACAAATAAACCAACTGCTTTCAAGAGCAATTATGACAGACAACAAATAATGTCATTCACTGGATTTTATACACGTGACTAGGGATAACCACTTCAAAAAATTCAACATTTTAAAACAATCAGATGTTAATATAAATTATGGTTTCAAGAAAAACTGTTTTGCTGTTTTGCTTTATATTATTGTTGTATTATACCTATTATTGCAAAATTTAATTTAGGTGGAGTATGTAGGGATGTTCTTCCTAACTGTGTTCAGTTCACAAAAAGCTCTTGCCAAGAACCCTATACCAGCTGGGCCCAAAAGAACTGTGCCAAATTCTGTGGATTCTGTGGTATGTGTTTTTGTTCACTAATTCGTTCGTCCGCCCGTTCGTCCGTTTGTTCGTCCGTCCTGCTTCAGGTTTAAAGTTTTTGGTCAAGGTAGTTTTTCATGAAGGTGAAGTCCAATCAACTTGAAACTTAGTAAACATGTTCCTTATCATATGATCTTTCTAATTTTAATGCCAAATTAGAGATTTTATCCCATTTTCTTGGTCCACTGAACATAGAAAATGATAGTACAAGTGGGGTATCTGTGTACTTCAAGGACACATTCTTGTTGTTCACTAAATAAAAAGAAAACTTTTCAATTGTCAATGGCATACATGTGATCATCAATTTGCTCGGACTAATGTGATTAAATTATATATAACAGATTAAGATTTTATTGACTAATGAAATGCAATCAAAACTTTATGGGACTGACTTGATATCTAAATTTTCCAAGGCTTATCACTACCTTTTTGATACACAAATAAATAGTGCATTGATCATAACATTCTATGCATCGTATCCACAAACATTTCCAGAAATTTATCGACGTAATATATGCTCAGATATTCAAGGCACAAATAGATATTAAACTTGTCAAGAAAATTACAAAACTTTTGCAAGGTGCAGGAATCTAATATCTGTTCTAAAAATATAAAGGATGTCATTGTTAAAGTCATCTTAAAAAATTTGAGTTATTGTTTCTTTGTCTAGAATTTCGGTTAAATCAACTACAACCAATGCAATTTTTAATTTTACTTCTCACTGATAACAAATTGAAGCAATCTTTACCTTTCAGTTCTTATAAATACTTTGATTATTTAAGGTTCTGGAACTGGTACCGGTGGTACTATGACAGGGACTGGTACCGGTGGTACTATGACAGGGATAGGTACTAATGGAGGTACCATAACAGGAACTGGTACTGGTGGAACAGGTATGTAACTGGACATAGAAAATGGTTCCCTGTTAAACTTGAATATACTATAGGAATAAAAGGAGTATGCATATGTAGATGGGACCCTCATGGGTAGTCAAGTGCGATTATATCCACCCTCATGGGTAGTCAAGGTCAATTATATCCACCCTGATAATATGACAATAAGCAGGCAACCTTAAGAAAACAATACTGTTATAGTATTCATACCTTGTCAAATTTGTTTTGTAATTTAAAAAAAAAATAGAATGCTGAACATTGTACTTATATTACAGGTCAGATGAATATTACATGCATTCTAATAAATTATAGTAATATGCATGCTTTTAAACAAGATTGCAGAAAAAATATGAAGTTTTAAATTTGCATCCTGGTATTTTAGAGATCATATGGTCAATATGGCATGAATGCTTTACAAAATGTGAAATTCTGCTGACATCTATGCAAAAAACATCAACATAGATCTTTCATTAAATCATATGACCTCATACCATCTCATGACTTATACAGCTCAAAATTCTTTATTATTTGATCTCTTTTAGTACGCATATTAGAACAAAAATGAAAGTTTAAAACAAAAAATTGCTTAAAATAAATGTTGCATCATATTGTATGTTATTATATTAAAATAGCTCATTCTGTTTCCATAGGAACAGGAACAGGTGGATCCTTTGTGACATCCATGCCTGGACAGACCTTTACAGGAAGGGGTATGTATATTTGATGAGGGGGGTAAAGGGGGGGTATCTGCACGGAAGATCGCAAATTAAATTGCCATTTCACGATGAACAAACATTTAAAAATGTCTTGCAGGTTGATCTTTTTACCAATTTAAAGAAACACGTTAAATAACAAACTTTTTTATGGCACATGAAATAAAAATGGCAAAACACGTTGCACGAAAAAAAACCTTTACCACCCTCTATTTTGATATTGCCTTAATGCTTTAGCCTACAGCAGCTCCTATTAAAAACTGTGTTGATTCGTAATTTAATGTAATAAACACCACTGTATGTTTTTGCCTGTGTTGATATTTTCTTTTTATGTGATACAGTTAGATTTCTTTATGTTTGGCAAAGTTTTGAAAGTTTAAACAGATGTTTATTTCATGACATAATAATCGTACAATATTTATAACAATGGTACAATATTTATAATAATTGTACAATATTTATGATAATTGTACAATATTTATGATAATCGTACAATATTTATAATAATTGTACAATATTTATAACAATCGTACAATATTTATAATAATCGTACAATATTTATAATAATTGTACGATATTTATAATAATCGTACAATATTTATAACAATCGTACAATATTTATATGAAGAAAGAGAAAGGAGACACATTCGTCCTCTGTAATTTTATGTTAATAAATGTTTCTGAACTTCAAGTTCTCAAATAACTATTTTCATCCAGAATGCAACAGACAGAAAGGATGTGTCTCTTTTCATCCTAATTGATATTGTTCCTTTTTTTAACATAATGCAATGATTAATATTAAGTTCACAATTCAAACTTAAAATCTATATCAAAACAATCTTTACCCTCATGTCTACATAAGATATTCTGAAGATATAATGTTTGTTTATTATGCTTTTTTTTACAGGTGGTGGATGTTATTACAAGAATCAGCTCCACCAAACAGGAGAACAGTGGACTGATGGATGTGATTACAACTGCACATGCTCAGACGGATCTAGAGGACTGTACACATGTAGAGCTTTGTGAGTACACATTAACATATGTCATTATGGATTGTAGAGCTTTGCAACTACACATTTAAATGTTGAAATAGTATAATAGAATGAACCTATATAACTGTACATGAATCTTGGAGACTTTGATACAGAACACAGTAGATTTGTTTTTTCCTATTTTAGTAGTTCTGTAGCTTCAAAGATATGATTGGTCAAGGTCAAGTTGAAGATATTTGAAAATATTTCTGTAATATTTTTCATACAATAAGAGCATTACTAGAAATAAAGTTCACCTGTCCTAAGTCTGGAATCTGATGTACAGTAGTTGTCGACTGTTTATGTAGTTCATACTTGTTTCTCATTTTTATATAGATTAGACCGTTGGTTTTCCTGTTTGAATGGATTTGCACAAGTAATTTTTTTAAAAAAGCAAAATAATGAAAATAACGAATTCCAAGGAAAATTCCAAATGGAAAGTCTATGAATCAAATGACAAAATCAAAAGCTCAAACACATCAAATGAATGAATAAGAACTGTCATATAGAGTCGCATCTTCAGGAAAATTTTCAGTGAAACAAATACTGAAGAACATTACACTTGTATTATAGTTCAGTCTGCTACATTTTCATCTCAGTTGGCTACTTTAAAATTATTTTGTTTTATGATATTTTACTTTAAGATGTGGAACTTACAATAACCTGCCCCCAGGATGTACACTACAGAAGGCCCAGGGAGAATGTTGTGCTAAACCAGTCTGTTCTGGAACTGGGACTGGTACCATGACAGGAACTGGTGGATCTGGTACCGTCACAGGTATGTTATCTTATCTTATTTAACATTTTGAAAACATTTATTTACAATGGACTTGATTAAAAAATATATTAAAAAAAAATGAAAATTAATGAAAAAAAAATATAAAAATATAATAAACGTCTCCTATAGGTATATATATATGTTAGACTCAGATCGACGTCCGGCCTCTAATCGACGTCCATTCCTCAAATCGACGTCCGTTCCTCAAATCAACGTCCAAATCTGACGTCACATTCTCAAATCGACGTCCAATATTTTTATTCTCTATAATTTGAATGAATGTATTGCCATAAACGACGTCGGATTGATTGTAGTCGTCTTTAATTCATGTTTAATATCAATAAATAATAAATTACGGGACTTGATTTACACTTATACATATACATGTTTTGTATGGTTCTTATGACAACTAAATTTTCTGAAACATTTATACATACTTTCCATATACATTTCTTCAACCATAAAACATGTATATTAATGTTAATCCTGATAAAAAGATTATCCAATTGATCCACATAATAGTGTGTCATTCCTATTCATATTAATAATAAATTACATGCATGTAAATGTATGGCAATTAGTAAGCAACCCAACAACAAAGAAAACCAAACGAAATCTAGGAGCTTTATTGAGTCTTCAACAATAGACAAAATGAGAGTATTATAATTTGGACTCTGTAAAGTTTTTTCCAACAAATTTCTAAGTTTTACACATGGAGTGAAACGTAAACACAAGAAATTGGCATTATGTTTTATGTTGTGCAGTTACACCACTGTTTTGGGTTAAATGCAGTGCTCACACACATGTTTAACCCCGACATATTCTGTATGGACCATCAGTACATTGGTTTTCGATGGTTTATGTCTGTGATATTTGTCTTTCGGAATTTTTTTTTATAAAGAAGACCGTTAATTCTTTTATTTGAATTGGTTACATTATTTATGTCGTGGCATTTTATAGCCTTTGTGGTAAGGGTTTTTATCATTGTTGATAGCGGTATGGTTTATAATTGCTCACATCCATTTTATTTGAAATCTGGTGTATAGTTGTCCCTCTTGAAATCATATCCATCTCTAAAATTTAAAAATTGATATCACAACCTGTTTAAAAACTTAGTCTAGTCTTTATAATTTAAAAAAAACCCACTTTTTTTTTTAAATAGATCTTATTTGTCTCACATAATAAGGGACGATATCAAAAGTTCAATGAAGTATAAAAAAAAACTTAATTCATATAGTTTTTTCACTGACCCCCCCCCCCCCCCAATTCATATAGTTTTTTCACTGACACCCCCCCCCCCCCCCCCCCCCATTTTACCCCCTATTAACTCATGATTTGGGAATAATAAATTGACCAATAATGATATATATATAAAATTGATGTCAATTAGACAAAACTTGCAGCAATTTTCGAATTTTGAACCCCGCCTAAAAATTATTTGAGTTAAGTTTTTTTTTATCCTTCATTGATTTTTTTATATGGTCCATAAAGGTTTAAATGTTTCGGCTGCTATCGGTTCACTTCAGTTTTATATTCTGTGTACAAAACGGACTTTGACTAGAGAAGCTCAAAATCGGACGTCGATTAGAGAATGTCAAAAAATGGACGTCGATTAGATAGGCATAAAATTGGCCGTCGATTTGGAATGTTATTTTATTGTGACGTCACATTTGGACGTCGATTTGAGGAACTGACGTCGATTAGAGACCGGACGTCGATATGAGTCTTACATATATACCACTTGTCTAAACATCAACCCAACAATGTTAGATCTGTAAATTTGCTTTCGCAAATTTTTTGTTCTTCCCTTGCCAGGATTCGAACCCATGCTACTGAGATATCGTGACACCAAATCGCCTGCACTGTAGCCTATATATACATTATTGTAACGTTGATGAAATAGAAAAAAGATTTTAAAAAATTGACATAAAAATTGAAAATCGTCTAAAAGTTGTGTATAATCTGCACCCCTTGTACAAACTACATATTTTGGGTTAATACTTAAAAATTTAAATAATATTAATAAAAGCATTGTATGTGGTATTCATCTTTAACATACAAATTCATTTATGTTGAAAGTTCTTTCATTTCTTAGTTATTTTTATTAAAAGACATGTGCCTGCTGATTGTAATACATAAATATATTTGTTTTAATAAGGTCAAGGCACAGGATGTTTGTTCCAGAAGACAGGAAAACTTTACCAGCAAGGACAAACATTTGATGATGGCTGTACCTATAAGTGCACATGTACTGATGCTTCTCGTGGATATTATACTTGTCAAGAAAAGTAAGCTTATTATATATTCCACATTGCATTATTAGATCTCAGAAGTTATGCCGTTACAGTTTCCAACAAGTAATTTTATTTTATTTTCTTGACAGCAACAGCAAAATCTAGTGTTTATTAAGTGTTTATAAATTGTCATTATTGTCAACTTTATATAATGGTTTACTTATACCTTATATGTTTTCCCATTGAAATAAATCATTATGATAGTAAAGTAAAATAAAACTTGTATTGGCAATCCTATACCTAAATAATAAAAATTTATCAATGACGGGCTAGTGACAAGCTTCAATTTACTGTGCTTATTTAAAAAAAAAAAATTTGATTCCTATGAAACACAAACATGAGAAAGCACCATTCTCTCTATTGAATAGTCTTTTAATGTTAAAAAAAAAATTGATTTTGTCAAATTAAACGGTAACTAATGGTTTTGTGATCAATAAATATTAATGAAGAGTATAATAAAATTGAGAAAGGAAATGGTGAATATGTCAAAGCGACAACCACCCGACCATAGAGTAAACAACAGCCGAAGGCAACCAATGGGTCTTCAATGTAGCGAGAATTCCCGCACCCGTAGGTGTCCTTCAGCTGGCCCCTAAAATATGCATAATAGTACAGTGATAATGGACGTCATACTAAACTCCGAATTATACACAAGAAACTAAAATTTAAAATCATACAAGACTAACAAAGGCCAGAGGCTCCTGACTTGGGACAGGCGCAAAATTGCGGCGGGGTTAAACATGTTTATGAGATCTCAACCCTCCCCCTATACCTCTAGCCAATGTAGAAAAGTAAAACAATAACAATACGCACATTAAAATTCAGTTCAAGAGAAGTCCGAGTCTGATGTCAAAAGATGTAACAAAAGAAAATAAATAAAATGACAATAATACATAAATAACAACAGACTACTAGCAGTTAACTGACATGCCAGCTCCAGACCTCAATTAAACTGATTGAAAGATTATGTCTTCATCATATGAATATCAGGTACAATCCCTCCCGTTAGGGGTTTAGTATCATACTATCATAAAATATATGAGAAGAACATAACCCGTGTCATGCCAACAACTGTTTTTTTTTAGAAATAAATGTGTTTAGTTCCGATGCAAAGACCCTATCAGTGAATCAATGTTAAAGCCAAAATATGCAATCTTTAATGACCTGACAACAGTATCGTAACTATATCCCCTTTTAATAAGTCTATTTAAAGGTTTTGTTAGTTTCTGAGGAGAATACTGACATTTTTGTGCTTTATAAAGAATATTTCCATAAAATTTTGGATGTGAAATACCTGAACGTATAAGATGTCTGCATGTTGAGTTATATTTACGAATTATTTCCTTATACCGGTGATAAAATTTAGTAAATGTTTTGACCAGTTTGTGATATCGAAAACCCTGGTGTAATAATTTTTCAGTAATACATAAATTTCTCTCGCTAAAATCTAATACATTGTTACATACACGAGCGAATCGTACAAGTTGAGATATATAAACACCATAAGATGGTGACAAGGGAACGTTACCATCTAAAAATGGATAATTAACAATAGGAAATGAAAAATCATCTCTTTTATCATAAATTTTTGTATTAAGCTTCCCGTTTATGATATAGATATCAAGATCGAGGAAAGGGCAGTGGTCATTGTTATCATTAGCTTTATTTAAAGTAAGTTCTACAGGATAAATTTCTTTAGTATACATACTGAAGTCGTCATTATTTAGAGCCAATATATCATCCAAATATCTAAAAGTATTGTTAAATTTTTGTATCAAATGTTGTTTTGATGGGTCTTTGCCAAATTTAGTCATAAATTGTAACTCATAACAATACAAAAACAGGTCCGCAATAAGTGGTGCACAGTTAGTCCCCATTGGAATTCCAATAACTTGACGATATACGGAATCTCCAAAGCGAACAAAAATGTTATCAAGTAAAAATTCAAGTGCATAAATAGTATCAAAGCATGTCCAATTGACATAGTTCTTTTGTTTATTGCTACTAAAAAATGATCTAAAAGAGTTTGAACATATGTACTCGCATTCCGACTTTTTAAATGCCCAGTTAATTAGGGATGTGAATTTTTTCTTAATAAGAATATGAGGCAAAGTGGTATATAGGGTAGAAAAATCAAAACTTTGAACAGATTCAAAATCACCAATATATGCATGCAATTTATCAAGTACTTCCAACGAGTTTTTGACACTCCAAAAGTAATTAATTCCACTATTTTCAAAGGCCTTATTTGAACAATTTATTATCAGGTTTTTTATTGTACCAAGTGTACTAGTAAGTAAAACAGACAATTTAGTAGTTGAACAATGGCTGGAAGATGAAATAAATCTATATTTGTAAGGTTTTTTGTGCAGCTTCGGAAGCCAGTACATAGTTGGGACTTTCATTGTGTTTGGTTCTGCTTGTAAAGAAGTAGCTAAAAGTTTATGTTTGTTACAGATGTCGTTTTCTGAAAATGAAGTCAGTTGGAATGTTGGTGAATTCGTGATTTCCGAATAGTTAGTATCCTTCTGGATATAAATACTAAAATTACAAATTTCAGTGCTAATTAAAATTTATACTTTCTTTTTTAGATGTCTTAAATGGACTTTGCCAAGTCAATGCAAAATGAATCCACCAGCACCAGGAAAATGCTGCCAGACACCAAATTGTCCATCGTCTGTAGTCCTGACATATCCTCCAGGATACGTAGAAGAATAAACATGAATATAAAGATAAAACAGCTAAACATTCTGTTATGTTATATTATTTCGAGAAATTGTAATTGTAATTAAATAATGATTTTGTATCGATTTTGTCCGAATTTTTTGTTGTCAAGACAACCCCCAGTATTAACAGTGTTGTGATAAAAGTATTTTTCATACAGTTTTACAAAAAAATAGAGGCATTTATGGTTAAATTTTTACAAACCAGGTGCTGAAAGATGCATAAATGTCAGTAGTTTGATGGTTTATTTTGTCATGATTTTGACCTCATTGGTTTTGCCTACTCCTGAAGGGAACAAATATAACACCTTTTTATAATTTAGTTTGGTTGGTAATAATATAGAGCACATTTCTGAAATAAGACTTGTGTGTTTATATCACCTTTAAATGAAAACATTTCAACCAAAAATACAACCAAATAAATATAATGCACCTATGACAATTCTGATTCTATTGGTACCAAGATGACTTAGGATCCAACTGCTAGTTCTTTGAAAAAAAATTGGTTTTATATAAAAAATTGTAGGTGATGATTTTATTGATTGATTGATTGGTGTTTAATGCCACATTCAACACTATTGTGCTATTTTGTGGCGGTCAGTTTTTGTTGATTGAGGGAAACTGACAATCCTACGGTAATTGTAATTGTATTGAATGTACTTTGTGTGGACTACTTTATGTTGGTGAAACTCAACAAACTTTGCGTAAAAGGATGAATCAACACCGGTCTGCTAATAAGGATCTGCAATTCAGGGTTCTTTATTACCATTTTAATCACCCTGACCATGATCCTTCTTTATCTATGAAAGTATGCATCATCAAGAAAATTATTCACCTCACAAATAGCCCTGTACTAAGTACTCCTTTCCGAAAGATAGAGAAAATTTCTGGATAAGGGAACTAGGTACTGCAATGCCATATGGTTGCAATGATAATTCCAAAGGAGTAGGAAATTGTCATGTCCAGCCTGCAGTGATGTTAATGTAATGATTTAAGGGCATACGATACAGTTTTGAACCTGTATTTACAAGTTGATGAAAATTTGCATATAGGCTATTTTTTAACTGATTAAATCAAATATGTAATAAAAAATATACCTTCATGTGCTACTTTTTGAGTAAAATGAGGTCGAAATTTTGTATATTTGCTCAAAATTCAGATTTGTGTCCGTATTTTCTTTTTCGAAAGAAAGACATAACTTTTTTGTTTTAAAAGATAAACACAAATGGTTTTTTGTTCAATAATCGGTAATTTCTGTATTTTATAAGTATTATTAAAAATTATGCAATTTTTATTCAGAAATAACTCATATTTATCAAATGTTCATGATAAGAGGAACAAACGTCATTTTTTGCTGCATGTTTATCAAAATTAAAAAAAAATCCTCTATTTACAGTTTTATAAAATTTGGGTCACATAATCTCCTTGCAAAATGAAACAAATTGCCGTTTTAAAAAGTAGGGGTCCATGCACTCGTTTTCAAATTAAATCAGTTTGAATGATAAAAATCAGTCGAAAAATGCATCTTTTTCCGATATGTCATAGTTTGACGTCGCGAAAATAACATTTTACGTTAGCAACGTCATTACCTCCCCTGTAACTGTATCGTATGCCCTTTTAATACTACCTTGCGACAACAACATATTCATTGGAAAAACCATTACAACCCACCTTATGTAAAAGTCTTCCAAATCTAGATCGTCCTCTGGAAGCCTTGGTGACCTTCTTTCACATTTTCATCATCTGCTAGGGTTACATTACATTAGAATTATTCTTTTTTGACTGCCTGTTAATTTTCTAAAATGTTTGAGAAATTATGCACTTCACAAAGGATGCATTAATTCATTTTTACCAATATACAGACTTGTCAATAAAACTTGTGTCTTTTTAAACCAGTAAGATCGGGACCTTCACATGAAGAAAAGAGGAAATTCCTTTCTGTTCTCTTTACCAAGAGTCATTGATGCAATAAACATCTGCAACGTTCTTCATCACAAGGATGTAACATCTAAAATTCCTATTTATTTTTGAAATCAGTCTGGTCCTATTGTATCCTACGGTTGCACCAAAACAATTCCACCCAAAGTAATCAACTATGAACAAGCATTGTAGGACCTTGATAAAGAACAATACCTAAAAAAACTCTGACATGTGACTATTCCCACTCGCCTTATAATTACAGCCCCTCTGGCCATGTTAATACTGAGGATCTAAACATAATTCAACATGAAAATCATCGAAAGGTGATTGATTGTTCATGGTCATAAGTTTATAGAACCCCAACACATCAATTTGAACCATAACTTTAAAATAATTACTACACCAGAGCATGGAATAACGAGAAGTTGAACTGGACTCTTTGTCAGAAGGGGTCAACACAATCAGGTCTCTGATAAAACGTCGCATTCATAAGTTGAAAAACTTAGACAAAGAGGCTGTGAAATAATTTCATCTCTTCATGATAAGCATGATAAGTACGTACTTGTATACGTTGTTCCAAAGCTTCAAATAATATTGTCTTTGTATGTAAATCGTATTACTACGAATGTCTTGTGAAAGACATGGGAATAAATGAACACTCGGGTAATCCCACATACAAAGACATCTTATTTGACAAGAATAAGGTTTTGGCGAATTATAAGTCTTTCATGGCTTCAATGAACATTACATGGAACAACAAATAGGAGGACTTACATTGTTTGTATTGGATACCTAAGCTTCACAAATTTCCGTACAACTAACGGTACAAGGCGGCTCATCTGCATGTTCCACTCAATAATTGTCTATTAGATTGACACAAATTCTGTCCGCAGTGAAAGATGGTCTTCAGAAATACGTTGAAACTGTTTCTCGCGTAGTTGTATTAACCATATGTGGATTCTGAACAAAATTCTACAGAACTTTGAATAATTTTAATCTCGGTCTTTTTCTGAAATTAGTTCTATCCAAACGTTTGATTTTTCAACCCTGTAAACCACAATTCCCCATGTGAAAATGAAAAATCGCCTAAAAAAATAATCGACAATGCCTTTTAACATACAAATGGTAGGGTATCCTATAAATTTATTATTTTTGCATACAATACAAGGCATATTTTGTTCATAGTGAACAAAAGGGTAAAATATGCTACACAGAGGAACAAGTGACCAGCATGCTGGAGTTTCTTATCGACAACACATGTTGTTGAAAGGCAGTGTCTGCGCGTACCCGCATGTGGGTACGAATAGTCAAATTGCCGTTCTAGGCTGCACGTACCCACATCCGGTTTTCTATTAAAATGCCATCGGATCGAGAATGAAACGTGAAATATATACGGAAAGTATCGATAATATGGGGATTTCGTGTAGAAAGAGTGAAGAGTATGAAAAATAATATTTTCAAATTGTATTTATTAAATAATGATGCATAAAAAACATTGCAAAATTAAATGCACAATGATGTAAAATGAAACTGTACAGTCCCTGTAAAAGAAAAACATGATAGAAATTAATACTATTATAAAATTTAAATGAAAATTTAAAGAATAACATTTTAATAATTTAAAAATATACCCATATGATATTTTAAAATAATCTTTTAGTAAAATGTAAAACAGAAACTGAAATTTTAAAATATATAAAACTACTAAAATTGAAGCTTGAGTTTATAAAAATTAAAGAAGCAAGTAATAAATCAATTTAAACCAATTATAAAAGATTCATGTAACTGACTAGTTAAGATTTCGAACAAATTTTACATATCCAATATGATTGTTTTGGCACAGATTTCAACCCTGCACATTTCAAATGTTGCCAGTCTAAACAGCAATCACATGCCAACGAGTCCTGATCGTGTAGGTTTTTTTTTTACACTTTATACATATCCAGTCGCATGTGTCCCTTCTTTCCGTGATCTTAACTTTTAGTTGTTTCCAAGCTTCAGTGGTAAAATATTTTTTAATGCACTGGAGGTTTACGTTTTCATCAATTGTATGAAAGGAGTAGGTCCGGTAAGACCCCTTTTTGGCCCCAAAATATAGCAGTTTTACAAAATTGTTAAAATGTAAACTTTTAAATTTATATTGGACAGTAGAATGCTTCTGCTACATAAATATTGGTTGTTTTTGGCAATACAATGCACATATATCGAGTACTAGCACCATTAAGTCACGCTAAATTACTGAAATCTTCACAATTCTATCATTTTAGCTAAATTTTAGACGGTTTTCGTGTAAAACGAAAGTGGCCGCATTCGTGTTCATCCTTAATATTGAAATGTAAGTTGTATTTTATGATAATACAAAACATATATAAAGATTTTGGATGAACACGGATGCGGCCACTTTCATTTTTGACAAAAACTATCTAAAAAGTGACATTTTTCGACATATTTGGTAGATTTTTCATATTTGAGCTTGAATCGGATCGTTTTCAATGACTAAATCAGTCAAAATCTTTCACATAAACTAATTGATTAAAATGAAATAGACACTTAAGTGTTTAAAAAGAGGTCAAATTCATTCGTCAGATGAACTTGAAATTTGAGGTCAAAATTGATCCTTACCGGACCTACTCCTTTAACGCCTGATAGTTCTGTACAAATCTTTCTAATTCATTATAAGTCTGAAATGTCTTCCCTACAGTTATAATATCACTCTCTTCCATTTTAAGAATATTTACTAACTGAGAAAAAACTGTTCACTTGCCTATATATATGTGTGTATATTTATAAAAATTCTGAGTAGTTTTAATCAATTTATTCACTAATTGCAACAAATTCCGTATATATTTCACGTTTCATTCCCGATCCAACGGCATTTTATTATAAAACCTGATGTGGGTACGTGCAGCCTAGAAAGGCAATTTGACTGTTCGTACCCACATGCGGGTACGCGCAGACACTGCCTTGTTGAAATTGGAGTTACATTTTCAACAAAGTGTCGGCTTTTCTATGGGAACGAACTGTGCGCCTCTCCTTGTCGACCTCTTCTTATTTTCATATGAATCAGAGTTTCTTCAGGCACTTGTCAAAAACAAGAAGTTCAAAGAAGTCAGGTTATTTAATTTCACTTTCAGATATATTGATAATGTTTATTTCCATTTGCAATCCAAACTTCTTTGATTGGGTTCCATTAATATTTCCCCCAGAACTAGAAATTAAACAAACAACAGACTCGGCTTCCTCCGCTTTTTATTTCTAGACTTATACCTCGAATTTGAAAAACACAGTAATCTCAGTACCAGAATCTATGATAAATGGGGCGATTTTAATTTTGAAATTATCAATTTCCCTAAACCTTAGTAGCAATTAACCAACTTGACCTGCATATTGGATAAACATTTCCCAACTTATTCAGTATTCAAGAGCTTGCAGCTCCTACTCAGACTTTGTAAAACGTCACAAGTGTCTGAGCAGTAAGTTGATGAACTAGAGGTATGTCAAAGAAAACAAAAGTTCATCGGAAGGTACCAAGACCTTGCTGATAAATATTCTTTATCAACTTCACAAATAATACACAATGGTCTTGAAGTATAGATTATGCGGTTTGACGTTGTTTATCATCTTAACGTGCTATGGTGTTCTTTTATTTGTCCTTATTAATATTACTTTTACTGTTTTGTCTGTTTTTGTTGATATCCATTTGACGTGACTCTGTACTTCCCGTCATGGTGTTATTGATCTTTTATATATATATTTTTTTGTTTCTTGGCTTTCGTTTTTGCTAGAATGCTTTGTCTATATGCTTTTTAGTGTTTCTTTGAAACAAATGACATGGCTTTGTTCTTTTACATCTTGTCATTGTGTTATTGTTCTATGATAATTTTTGTATTCTTATCTTTACTTTTTGCTAATGTGCTTTGTCTATATGCCCTTTTGTGTTTCTTTGATAGATATGACATGGCTCTGTACTTATGCATCCCGTCATTATGTTATTGTGCTATTTTCAATTTTTGTACTCTTGACTTTCATTTTTGCTAATGTGGCTTATCTGTATGCCTTTGTGTGCTTCTTTGTTACATATTTGTTTGTTTTTATAGTGATTTAGATGATAACATGTATAACACAATGTACCCAAATTTTGGTCATTTTTACCTATTATATTCGTTTGTTTTGTTCACACATCATTGTTAATATAATCGAATTTGATGCAACTTTCATACAAATGAGAGGTTTAGCTAGCTATAAAACCAGGTTTCAAACACCATTTGAACTACAGGCACCAAGTCCGGAATATGACAGTCGTTATCCATTCATTTGATATGTTTGAGCTTTCGATATTGCCATTTGATCAGTATTTTTGTGATTTTACTTTTTTCTATTGCTATGTTCTTTAACTCTGTTAATTAAACGTATTTATTCCATAGAATTTGGAATAAAGGACAGAATAAATACAGGTATGCATTGTTTGACTCTGATCTTGACTCACATCTTAAAATTAACATTGATGGTAGGTTGAACACCAAAAGAGGGACGAAAGATACCAGAGGGAGGGTCAAACTTTTAAATAGAAAATAACGCAATGGCTAAAAATGAAAAAGACAAACAGACAAAACAATAGTACACATGACACAACATACAAAAATGAAGAATAAGCAACACGAACCTTTACGACTAGAGAAATTATTCACCGACTAACTTTCTATTTCGGAGAAGAAAAGTACTAGTAGCACCTGCATACGGAGGATATACATCGAAGTTGATACGATTTTCGGGAATTTGCGTTTTTTAAAATGATATCGTTGAAAGATAGTGGTTGCTTACAAGAACGCTTATGAACCACCAATGGTTCCTAGTGGTTAGGTTGAAGTTTACCTTTGAAGTCTCAATTTTTCTATGTTCTATGTGTATACCATGGTATTTTCGGTTATTCTTTGATATGCGATTATAAACAAATAACTTTCGTCTAAAGATTTTGAATTAGCTTACCCTGATTCAACATGAGGACTTTCGGTTTGATAACTAAAGCTTAAAAATAGAAGAAAATGCAAACCAGAAAAGAAGCCGACACTAGTACTATTTCTATATAAATCTATGTGAAAAAAGATAATGTGTTTATTTTCCTACAATATGAAGCCATGAAAGTGTTGTGCTTTTGACACCAGCGTCTGGAAATAAAAAAAAGTTAACATTTTAATCAAAGCTATACTAGTTTAAGCAATAGTAGTTGAATATCTCATTGTTTCTGGATTTTATAAAAGGAATGTGGGTAGAGGGGATGCAGTTCAAAAATTAAGGTTAGAAATAATTGGACAAAGAAAGACCAACAACTGTTGCACGTTATTTGAAGAAAATCAAGATGCTAGTTGTGAAGCATTATATATGATAACTATATTGTCCTGCTTAAATGAATAAAACTGAAAGATATTATGGATAACAGACAAAGACTTCTTCTTCTCCCTTTTCATACCGCCCATGAATGAAGTATCTGATTAACATATTTTTTAATGATGCTTACTTAAACAGGACAAACGATTATCGGTAAGGTGTATAATCAATGTCTATTAACATAGGGGTTATAATGTTAAAACTATTTAGTATGTTTATCAAACAATTGAGAATTATACACCATCATAATATAAAAATGAGACTGACTTATTTACAATATATAGTATGTATAATACAATACACTTGACAGAAATTATAAAACAACTACGTGTGTCAGGTTGATACGAATGCCCTCGTCTACTGACAAAAACACGGAAAACAATTTAATGATAAAAAATGTCTAACAAAATTACTTACTCCAAGGTAAATTAATAAAAACAAACCTGACAAAATCAAACGCTTCCAAGTAACGGAACTAACGAAAAACATGATTGTTCTTGCGTGTGTTTGTGTTTTATTTCTGTCACGTAGCGTTGCCATTTTAGCGTATATATACATATATATATATACAACTCGTCTAAACATCACCCCAACAATGTTAGATCTGTAAATTTGCTTTCGCAAATTTTTGGTTCTTTCCTCGCCGGGATTCGAACCCATGCTACTGTGATATCGTGACACCAAATCGCCTGCATTGCAGCCGTCCCGCTAGACCACACGACCACCTAGCCATATATAACCTATATACATTATGTACACAGCCATGTATCACCATCATTGATGGCGATCCGATGGATACATCTGTTGTAGAGTTGTCACTGACTCAGACGTACTTATACATATATATATATATATATATATATATGTACATTTTTTTAATGTCTTGTACCAAGTCAGGAATACGGCAGTTGTACTTTATAAATCGACGTTTGTTTCTTTGTTTTCTTTTTATATTTGAGATGTCTTAGTTTGCATCCCACTTTTATTTTTTCGATAATCGATTCGTGACTTTTCAACACCGGTATACTACTGTTGCCTTTGTTTGGTGTGGGAATTTTGTTTAATCGCTTTCTTGTAATCCTGGTATCAATAATGAGTTTATTTGGGACGATCGGGACCCTTTATGTCACAACATCAGAATAGGATAGCCAAAATAAGTGCTAGTATCGAAATGTAGGAAAAATAACTTCGTGAAAATTTGGACTGTGTAATTATGCATTATCAATAATCTTTAGATACCATTTGTAATAGATAGAGTATTCTTACCACAGAGTCCACATGTAACTGGACATTTTTGCCTAAGTGCGTTGTCACTACATACATGGATATCATCACACTTTACATATGTCGCGTCATTACAACTTGCTGATATCGTTTTAGTCGTAGTGGGTGCAACTTAAAAGAAGAAGAAATAAAGAGAACGTGAGAAAATAATTCATAACGAATCTTTGAAAGACGTCTGGTGTGCAACATTGTAATACTGGTGTCAGTGATGAGTTTATTAGGAACTTTAGGGACCCTTCATGTTTCGGAAGCATTTAAGAGCATCAAAACCAAAATAGGACACTGGCAGCCAAAATAATGTGCTAGTTTACAAATCTAAGGAAAATAATTTCGTGAAATTTTAATGTGTAATGTGTGATCATAAATGATCAATTATCTTAAATTACGTTTATTATTAAAAACATATTCTTATCACAGAGTCCACACGTTACTGGACATTTTTGCCTCAGTGCGTTGTCACTACATACATGGATATCATAACACTTTACATATGTCACGTCAACTTGCTGATATAGTTTTAGTAGTTGTGGTTGAAACATTAAAGTAGAAGAAACAAAGAGAACGTGAGAAATATATCATAATGGAAACTGAGAGTAATATTCTATCGGATATGATTGTTTATTGATTGCGGAATAAGACATCGATTTAGATTTTTTTTTTAAAACAACCTAACGACCAAGCCACTAAGACTGTGTGTAATTATTAGATGCGAATGTTGAATTTCCTGACAATTTTATTAAAGCTATGGAAAAACCTGGGACATTACATATTGTTGGTATACCATTCCCAGCTAAAATAGATTAAGAAGTATTTAAGATTGTTATGCAAGTTTATTAAGGTATGGCATGATTATTGGTAAACTATATTCAAACATCATAACAATTGTTGAAATGTCGACTTCAATTGAATTCAAGAGCAATATGGAAGTATGGAAAATAAAGACATATTTACAAAGAGAACAATAGAATCAAAACTCCTTAAACGGGCAACCACACTGCCCATAAGGTCAGTTGTGTCTCTTTGCCCGTCCAAGTCAGGAATGAAAAAAATGTTATCAATTCTTATGATGTGTTTGAGGTTTTGATTTTGCCATTTGATAAAGGATTTTCCGTTTGGAATTTTCATTAGAGGTCGAATTTTTTGTTATTTTACTTTTGAACGAAGTTGAAGGGATAATGTAAGATTCTGTTCATTCTCCCTAAGAAAATCTTATATGAAATCTGCTTCTAATACATAAAGGAATAAACAAATAAGGAAAGGAGCACAGCTCGCCCCAATGGGAATTCCAGTTTTTAATGGAAATATGCGCTTCATATATTTTTCGTTGAAATTTTGATTGTGTGATCATAAATTACCAATAAAATTTAAGCCTCGGTCACACCTTAACGGATAACTTTTTTTTTCAATCCGTTCATGTCCGTTAGACGTCCGTTCTTATCCGTTAGACGTCCGTCCATATCTGTTGCATGTCCGTTAAGCGTACGTTTTATCCGTCGACGTCCGTTCTGTCCGGTGGAAAATTTGAGCATGTTCAAAACTTTGAACGGACGTCCAACGGATGAAATGTCCGTTGAACGTCCGGTAGACGTCCGTTTTGTACGGTACTTGTCCGTTTCGTTTCCGTTTTTTATCCGTTACGTGTCCGTTATACATCCGTTTGAGGTCTGGCAGATAAAGTCACCAACGGACTTCTAACGAACGTCTAACGGATAAAACGTATGTTAAACGAATGTGAAACGGACTTCTACCGGACGTATAACAGATAAAACGGGTGATGAACGGATCAGAAACGGATAAATGCCAATTAAAAATTTCGAGTCAGAAATGCCAATTAGATTTCTAAAGGTTCATGAATTCTTATTATTCATAATCGATCTTAGAGTAAGGGCACGTCTTCACAATCTAGCAGCTCTTATTCAGGCCAGACACTGCCCTTTGGCGGCATTTTGAAGTACAAACTAAAACCAGTTACACAGAACATTTTGAATATTAATGCGATTTACATGTATGATAATTGTCGCCTTTAATTTTTCCGAATATCTTGTTCATCCGTTTTATCCGGTTCGCCTCCGTTAGGTGTCCGTTTTATGCGGTACTCGTCCGTTGGATGTACGTTCGACATCCGTTCTGTTCAGTACGTTTCCGTTTCTCGTACGTTGCATATCCGTTGAATGTCCGTTATGCATTAGTTTTGCGTCCGTTTTATTTGGTTAGTACATCAACGTACTCCCAACGGATAACAAATTTGTCAACGGACAACTTTTATTTTCATCCGTTAGGCGTCCGTTCGTCTTATCCGGTAAGGTGTGACCGGGGCTTAATTACAATTTGTAATTAAAATGTTATTCTTTAAGTTACCACATAGTCCACATGTAACTGGGCATTTTTGCCTGAGTGCGTTGTCACTACATACATGGATATCATCACACTTTACATAAGTCGCGTCGATACAATTTGCTGGTATAGTTTCAGTGGTAGTGGGTAAAACTTTAAAAAAAAATTAGAGAATTAAACAATAATGAACAAAAGCATATACTTGATTATTGTTTGCGTAGTATGACATAAATTTAGTATAAAATGCTAACGATTCAATATAGCAATGTTTCTTAGACTGTATGTAAATATTGGCTGCGAATGCTGAATTTCCTAAATTTTTTATTAAAACAGTCTATTTTTTCAACCTGTAATTATTTTTAAGTATGGAATATGCACAATTTCTTGTGCTTGAACCTTTTAATAATTTCCATGTTTTCTCTGTATTTTAATGCTCTGTGCGTCGCACAACACTTTCTAGTACAAAGAAGATAGCACATTTTCAATAGAATGCACTGTGCGGAGCACAATACTACCTATACAAAACATAGTGCATGAAAAGTGTTTGCACCACTCGAAACATAATACAGAATAAACATGGAATTTATTGAAAATTGTAAGCATGAGAAATTCTGCAAATTACATAATTAAAAAAGAATTTATTTGCCATCATAAAAATGTCTGACGGGTAATGTATAATCAACTTCAATTGAAAGGTTGTTTTCATCAATAGCACCCACAGCTACTATAAGGGTGTATCAAAAATATAGACGCATACATACACAGAGAAAATAAACTGACAACGCCATGGCTAAAAATGAAAAGGACAAACAGTCAAACAATAGTGCGCATGACACAACATAGAAAACTAAAGAATAAACAACGCGAACCCCACCAAAAACTAGGGATGATATCAGGTGCTCCGGAAGGGTAAGCAGATCCTGCTCCACATGTGGCACCCGTCGTGTTGCTTATGAGATAACAAATCCGGTAAAAAGTCTATTTTGGTAGGTCACATTTATGAAAGGGAAGTGGATTGTAGTTACGACGTAAGGAACATATCCGATATCATTTGTGAAACGGCTATTCCATAACGGTCAACCAACTCGTGATGGCGTCCGTAATTTACGAAGAGATGATTTCAACTTCACCATTTGGAATTCTTGATTTAATACTTTCCTTGATCAAAACGATCAGATAAGAGTTCTTTGTGATAATCAAATTTAAACAAGGGAGAGCAATCTTTAAAGGGACAACAAAACAATCATTATTGCCAAAGAAAACAAACAACATCAACAGAAGACTTAAATAAAAAAAGGATTGACTAACACCAAGCACAATCATGCATCCACTTTTAAAACTGAGAATTTGGCCGACATGAACACCATAAAAAAACGAGATGAGCTCAGATTCTGCAGAAAGCCTAAAAGGTCATTAATTCATGTATTTAATCAGTGTTTAGAATCGTTTTCATAACAGTGTGGACGAGACCATTTCTTGGTGCGCTCAGGTTATCTATTGACGGAGTCATATTAGATGAAAGTTCCTCTGTAACGTTGAATTATTACATCGTCCTTGTTATTGACCAATAATTGTGCCAAAGATTCAAAACGCATGAATCAAATAATACGAAAAACTAGCAGAGGACTTAACCTTGTGTGCTTATTTTAAAGTTGAATACTTAAATAAAGGCAACAGTAGTATAGCGCTGTTCGAAACTCATAAATCGATAGAAAATCACAAATCCGGGTTACAAACTAAAACTGAGGGAAACGCATTAAATAGAAGAGGAAAACAACGACACAACATTACAATGTAACACACACAGAAACGAACATTCTTTTTTTGTCTCATGCACATGCATGAACTTTACTCTTTTATTTTATTAAAATCCCTACTGGAAGGCCTCTGACAAACTTAGTGAGTGGGGAATCATTGTTATCGATAGCCGATGACAAAAATTTAGTATTATTATCAACATAAGTATTGCGGTTGTCCACACTGTCACGGGAATACCTCTATATTGATAGATGCTAACAAGTTTTATCAATAAGACACCAACTTAGTGACCATAAATATATACAAGACATCACAAATGTTTAAGCCCAATATATATATGTCTAAGTAAACTTATATCCACGAATATAGATATAAGCTGATAGTCGTCTGTATTTAAGATCAACTTCGCCTGGGGTTTCGGGAACATTAACTCATTCGAGCAAGAATTAATGAAAATGTAAATTTTTATGAATGATACATGTACAAGTGCCAATCATTTATTTCAAAGACAATTAACGTACCTTGACATACTGAATCTTGAAGTTTTATCTGTAAATCCCAAAGCGTACCAGAGGCTGACACAGAGGAAATTCCCTGTTGGTGTGTAACTATCTGTGCCAATTGGGAGGGATCTGGTAACAGTCCAATACCAATAACAAAAACGGTTATGTCATGTCCTCGGAGTCCTGATGCTAACCTCTGAATTTCCTTAACTGCATATACATCCGTCAAAACAATAAGTATATTAGGCACACTTTCTCTGTTCCCAGCAGCCTTAGAAAACGCATGTTTAAAGACCCATTCGAGTGCATTATCAGTCTGTGAACTTCCTAAACGATTTGGGATGTACTCGATAGCCTCTAGCATAGAAGTGAGATTTGAATGCAACCCCATGTCAAACTGATGATGAATCTGGGATGAAAATAATGTTATTCCTATTTGAACATTGTTTTGTCCAATCTGAAAAGATTCCGCGAATCTTGCTACAAAGTCTTTTTCACCATTTATACTTTCAATGTCAAAGTTCTTGGTAGTATTCAGTAAAAAATGAACGTCTCCCATAAAATTCAAGCAACCTGAAATATGGTAAAATAAATAAAAACCTTATACGATTCGGTAGATTGTAAATAGGTAAATACTTCATATTTTGATTTCAAAATGGTGAAAACGCCAAAGTATTAATTTTTATTCAATACTATATTTTTCACAACACAATAATGGCATGGTGACATTGATTAACATTTCAGCTATGAGTGTAATTTAGAAACCGACATATCTAAAACCGTTGAAAATGACGAAAATAAACCTATGAAACTGAGAAACCTAAACCAGTTGAAAATGTCGAATCTAAAATCGTTCAATTTGACAAACCTAAAACCGTTCAAAATGACAAATCGTGCTTGCATTTTCTATCATGATTTTCTTGATAGAGGATTACTGCTCACAAGGAAGCTATTAAACCAAGAGTTCCAAATGGTGAAGTTGAAATCATCCCTTCGTAAATTTTACGGACGCCATCACGAGTTAGTTGACCGTTATGGAATAACCGTTTCACAAATGATATCGGATATGTTCCTTACGTCGTAACTACAATCCCCTTCCCTTTCATGAATGTGACCTACCGAATTAGACTATTTATCGGATTTGTAATCACATAAGCAACACGACGGGTGCCACATGTGGAGCAGGATCTGCTTACCCTTTCGGAGCACCTGAGATCACCCCTAGTTTTTGGTGGGGTTCGTGTTGTTTTATTTAGTTTTCTTTGTTGTGTCATGCGTACTATTGTTTTTCTGTTTGTCTTTTTCATTTTTAGCGCCATGGCGTTGTCAGTTTGTTTTAGATTTATGAGTTTGACTGTCCCTTTGGTATCTTTCGTCCCTCTCTTAAACCTTCAAAAGGGCAAATCTGAAATCTTCAAAATGACAAATCTAGTAAAACCTTCAAAATGGCAAATCTGAATCCTTCAAAATGACAAATCTAAAACTCTCAAAATGACAAATCTAAAACCGTTCTAACTGAGCAAAACTAAAACCGTTAAAAAGACAAATCTGAAACCTTCAAAATGACAAATCTAAAATTCTCAAAATGACAAATTTAAAACCGTTCAAAAAAGACAAATCTAAAACCGATCAAGTACTTACCAGTTGCCTCCCCTGGGTTTACGTTTTTGCTAAAAACAAGAAAAAGGGTTGCTAAGATCAAACTGGTCATTTTGGTTTGTTCTCACTGGTCATTGATGTTATCTTGTAAGTCCATAGATAACAATAATTTAATATTGTGACTTTATCTGACCACACACTTCTGTCCTAAATGTTAAGGTTATTTATCAGAGTTTAATATGCCCAGGGTGAACTTTCCATAATACTTATAATACATTCGTTTTGCTTTACCTAAGTGCTTTATCCCTCTTCTGCACTTAAAGAAATTTAAACTATATACCATAAATTTTGTCATAATACCTATAAAAATTAAACTTTTATATCTAAAACTTTTTTAAAAATCATGCCATATCAACAAATGTAAAGTATAGTGATTCACTGAAATTACAAAAAATCTCGGTGCAAATAAATTTTTAGCAATTTGTGCCGTTAAGTTGCTGTCTCGGTGAGATACATCGCAACTCCTTTCATTCATATAAAAGTATAAGATCGACTTTGCGAGACACTCATGTGTAGTCAAATTCTTTAACCCCCCTTGTAGCAGTGTATAAAGGAAAAGATAAATGCGAATCTCGCGAAAACTAGGATATGAATGATATAAAATTATATATAAACTAGAAATACTCAATTTGTCTCTAAATCAAGTTAATATATTATTATAAATATACACGAATGGACAAAAGTGATTTGTTTTCCTTCTCTGCTTAGTGACGAAATTGATAAAAAGCACAGCAATACCTTTTGTTCATTCACATAAAAGGTCTTAAGATTTGTGAATGATATTTCTTTTCATCATTCTTGTTCCCACCATTCCTAAGAACGAAGCTGACATTCACGTGGCTTTCAATCAAAGCAGACACTAATTGGAAGCAATGTTGTGGATGGGAGACGTGAGAAGGAAATTCCAATATCATTTGTTTAACAGTTTTGAAACGACACATAGCTGTTGAATTATACACAGTAATTGTATGGATGCAAATTATTATCTATTCAGCAATCGATATGGCATTCATTTCTACAATGAAGATATCAAAGAAATGACCATTGGTCAATATATTGATTGCGGTCATGTGATTTTCGGATACAAGTCAATCGGTTTTAAATGTTGAATGATTGTTTCAAGTTTTACTGCTATTCAGGAAACAATGAGCTCTTATTTGGAATGAAATAAATGCATATACATGGAATTCGAGTTGTAAGTATTAGGCTAGTCATACTTTTCATGTTGTTTGTTTTTAGAACATAGAACAAATTTATATTAAAATCTATACAACTTATCGTTAGATAAAAAAAGTGTGTTTCCTTTAAAAATCTTAAATATAAAGTGTCTCCATATGACTCAATTCAGAATGAATTGATTGATTGATTGTTTGCTTTAATGTTCATTGAAAAATATTTCATGTCATGACATTAAAAGTACATTGTATAACATGGAGCACAACAAGTATGATAAGATACAGATAGAGAGATTACACCCAGTGGCGAATCTAGGGGCGGGTTTCAGGGATTGGATCCCCTTTTTTGGATGATGAATGCATTTGAATGGGGACATGTAGTTGGAACTCCACCCTTTGTCCTGGTTTAGGACCCCCCTTTTTTTTAGAATGGCTGAAATACCCCTGTACCTTTTTTTTATATAAATGTCAGATATATGCTCAATGCTCTTCAACTTCATACTTTATTTGGCCTTTTAAACATTTTTTTATTCGAGCGTCTGGCGCAAATATAAAGTTTTAATCCTGGTATTTATGATCAGGTTATATACACTGAATATCAGTCAATCTAAAAATTTACTTTAGTTTTTAGTTCTTCGGTAATTTGGGTACTGGACCAGTGACAAACTAAGTTCGAAGACCTTATGATATGTATATATATGTGGCAAACAAATATAATTATAGTTGGCTTTTCATGAGATCATATGTTCAATCAAACGTGACAAATTTGACTTAATTTACTATTTGTTTCAGCCAAAACGCTCTATATCTTGCCATTGGACAATGAAATGTAATTATTGTAATTATTGTAGATTTAATGTAGATATAGTTTAACAATGTTGGTGTTTATATCATTTAGATCTTATTTGCCTAGGAAACCCCAAGAATTCTCGTAAAACACTAACACAAGGTTGGAAAAAGCAGTTAGCACAGTAGGAGATTATCATAAACACTAAAAATAAATTTATCATGTAAAAAATCATTGTAAACATAGATTTAAAGTTTTAATAAACATTTTAGTACCAAACAGTAGATATTTAAGACATTTTGACGACACAATTAGTATGTCACTGTTTTTTTAACTTTCGAACTTATAAATCTGGGCGTCACTGGTAAGTCTTGTGTGGACGAGGCGCGTTTTTGGCGTATTGAATTTTAAACCTGATGCCTTTTGTTATATATTATTCATGTGTTTCTTTGCCTAATACGTCTCCTATTTATTTGTATTGTAGTCCTGTAATATTATGTTGTCATTTTAATGTTAATAATATATTTAACATTGCCATTAAAGTGCGAGGTTTGGCATGCCACAAAACCAGGTTCAACCCACCATTTTTTTCTTTAAAAATGTCCTGTACCAAGTCAGGAAAATGGCCATTGTTATATCATAGTTCGTTTCTGTGTGTGCAACATTTTTACGTTGTGTTTCCGTTGTGTCGTTTGTTTTCTCTTATATTTTAGTGTGAATTCACATTACTATAAGACGTGTCACGGTACTTTTCTATCCCAAATTCATGTATTTGGTTTTGATGTTATATTTGTTATTCTCATCGGATTTTGTCTAATTTATAAATGCTTAGTCTGTTTCTGTGTGTGTAAAATTTTAATGTTGTGTCGTTGCTCTCCTCTTATATTTAATGCGTTTCCCTCAGTTTTGGTTTGTTACCCCGATTTGGTTTTTGTCCATAGATTTACCAGTTTTGAACAGCGGTATACTACTGTTGCCTTTATTAAACTTCAAAATTAATAAATAAAAAGAAAACGTTTTAGCAGAACCAATATTTTGTTCTGTACAAATGTACCACTCGCAATTACTTTATAGATATAAAAAAAAAACACAAAAAACATATTTCGTGGAATTTGACATAAAACGACAAAACCTGTCGGTGCAAGTGTTAAGGAATTACAGCATACATCACATTCAGTATAAGTCATTATTATCCAGGTCATGAACCAGTGATATAAATCAATGTTTCAACACCAGGAATAATGAAAAAGTAAACACCAAATAAAGAATGACTTTGGTCACGAAAAATGGTATTCATGTAATTAATTAATACTTAAGCTTCATACAGGCAATATTAAGACTATTCCAATAGCCTATTTTGTCATGACCGTCTATTTTTGTAATCTTTATATAGTATACATACTAATTAGACCTATATGATGTAAAATATTTGGTTAATAAACAATTGAATTGAAAAAAACAATACTATACTCGATGCTAGTCATCTACGCTTGTATTTATATATAAAAAAGAAAATGTGGCATGATTGCCAATGAGACAAATCTCAACAAGAGACCAAATGACACAAAAATCAATAACTATAGATAACCGTACAGCCTTCAACAATGAGCAAAGCCCATACGCATAATCTGCTAAGTTAAGCTTAGCACACATCTTTGCGTAATATGATCGGATCATTAAATAACAACCAATTGCTAATTAAGCAGTCATTTTTAGGATGGATTTATTGTTGTATGTTTAACGTTCAGTGGCAACTTTTTCATGCATGTTCAGGCTGAATCCTAGGTTAATGAAGAAATTTGTGTAAAACATTGTTTTGCTATCTCTCTTAAGAAAAATGAAGGTATTAATGAACCCTAAAAGCATCTATAAACTAATCTTCAACTTTTTAAAACAAGCCATTTCTTCTCTAATAGTATTTGATTTCCAAATATCGAGCACTGTTTGAACTACTGTATGAAATTTGAAGAAAGATTTATATAAAGAGAAAAGTTATTAAATTCGACTTAGTGAAACCCGTTTGTCAACTTCTATACATTCCATATATTATAATAGGAATTATGACCACTAATAAAAATGTCAGCTATTCAACTACATCACGATATCAAAATTTTCTTTTCTTATTGTTAAAATTTACAAGTACTTCGTAAATGATGACCAGTTGACTTAATAGGTTTCGTGTACATGACTTAATTTTGTATTCATTTTTAGTAGTAAAGACAACAAAAATACTGAATTATTTATCATAAGCGTTAACTAATTGTCATAAAGGGCTTAGGAAACAGAAACTTACGACCACAATCACTTGGTCCGATTGATTGCTTCCTGTTCACATATTGATCAGAACTGAGATTGATAATAAGTATAATTGTCAGATTACAAATTACAAACAGTACTAACATAAGACACGCAAGGGAGAAAGATATGTTTATGCCCCATTTTTATAGGCATAATTATTATATTTTCTGGTCTGTGTGTCCGTCCGTTCGTCTGTCTGTCCCGCTTCAGGTTAAAGATTTTGGTCGAGGTAGTTTTTAATGAAATTGAAGTTCAAGCAACTTGAAACTTTGTATACATGTTCCCTATGCTATGATCTTTCTAATTTTAATGCCAAAATTGATGCCCCCCCAATTTTCACGGTCCATTGAACATAGAAAATGATTGTGCGGATGGGGTATCCGTTTGCTGGGGACACATTCTTGTTTATGATTGCTTTGAAATAGAAATGAAAATTAAAATGTCAATTGTTCTTGAACAATTGAGAGGTCTTTCCTTTTCGAAATGTAAAATACATGTTCCAATAGTCGTAGGATGCATTGAAAAGCTCTCAAACACACATTAAACCGTTAAAATATGACAAAATACAACAAATTCGCTTTTTAGGACATGACCTTGACTTTTGACCTTGTGACCTTTGTGAAGGCCATTGGTTCACGATGTCATTATAAAAGACCCCATGGGTCTAGGACTTTTGGTTCATGAGTTAAAGATAATTTTGTCTTTTCAGAAACCGTTAACCGGGGTTATGCCCCTTAAGTATGTCAAATCTCTTCGGTCAAAATGTAACAAAGTTGCGCCTTAATGACCTTAACATTTTTCACTATTTACTATTTCTGTAAGTATAATGGTTTCTGAGATTATCCCATAACAAGGTGTTAGGTCAAAGGTCAAGGTCAACATACACATTTGACCTTGAGGTTTTTTCAAAGTCACATGAATTGATGATGAATGGTGAAGATCCTAGGTGTCTACGACTTACGGTTTCTGAGTTTTGGTGGCCAACCGACACCGGTTAATTTTAATAGGGGCATAACCCTACCAATGAGTCGTTGAATCTTTTCGATCCAATGTAACGAAGAACCAGGGTCTGGTCCTGAACAAATTTCACCCTTCGTTTTTTTTTTCTACCTATTAAGGTTACGGTGTTTGAACGATAACAAGGTTTTGGGGTTTCGGAGGAATTACTCCGAACCGACAAAATATTTCTACTCACAGGGTGAGTTCCGGATAGGTATTCATGACACCGATACAAAGTGTGAACATGAAAGTGACATGGTGTACGGTTACGGAGGGAAATTTTGTCAAAGTTTGGCGGAACAAGAATAATAATAATAATAATAATTAAACTGTCAATTGTTCTTGAACAATTGAGAGGTCTTTCCTTTTGTAATGTAAAATACATGTTCAAATAGACGTAGAATGTATTGAAAAGCTTTAAAACACACTGAAAAACCTTTAAATAAGGTTAAAAACACCAAATTCGCTATATGGGACATGACCTTGACCTTTGACCTTTTGACCTTTGTCAAGGTCATTAGTCCCCAATGTCATTGCCGAAGACCCCATGGGTCTAGGACCTTTGGTTATATAGTAAAAGATGATTTTGTCTTTCCAGAAACCTAAAACAGGTGTTATGCCCCTTAAAAAAAGGTCAAATCTCTTCGGTCAAAATGTAACAAAGTTGTGCCGTAATGACCCAAACATTTTCCACTATTTAAAACTTCTGTAAGTATAATGGTTTCTGAGATTATCCCATAACAAGGTGTTAGGTCAAAGGTCAAGGTCAACATACAAATTTGACCTTGAGGTATTTTTCAAAGATACATAAATTGATGATGATTGGTGAAGATCCTAGGTGTCTACGACTTACGGTTTCTGAGTTTTGGTGGTCAACCGACACCGGTTAATTTTCATAGGGGCATAACCCTACCAATGAGTCTTTGAATCTTTTCGATCCAAATGTAACGAAGAACCAGGGTCTGGTCCTGAACAAATTTCACCCTTTGTTTTTTTTCTACCTATTACGGTTACGGTGTTGGAACGATAACAAGGTTTTTGGGTTTCGGAGGGATTACTCCGAACCGACAAAATATTTCGACTCACAGGGTGAGTTCCGGATAGGTATTCATGACACCGATACAAAGTGTGAATATGAAAGCGACACGTCTTACGGTTACGGAGGCTAACTTCGTCAAAGTTTGGCGGAACAAAAAGAATAATAATAATTAAAATGTCAATTGTTCTTGAACAATTGAAAGGTCTTTCCTTTTATAATGTAAAATATATGTTCAAATAGACGTAGAATGTATTGAAAAGCTTTAAAACACACTGAAAATCCTTTAAATAAGGTCAAAAACACATAATTCGCTATATGGGACATGACCTTGACCTTTGACCTTTTGACCTTTGTCAAGGTCATTAGTCCCCAATGTCATTGCTGAAGACCCCATGGGTCTAGGACCTTTGGTTATATAGTAAAAGCTGATTTTGTCTTTTCAGAAACCTAAAACAGGATTTATGCCCCTTAAAAAAAGGTCAAATCTCTTCTGTCAAAATATAACAAAGTTGCGCTGTAATGACCCAAACATTTTCCACTATTTAAAACTTCTGTAAGTATAATGGTTTTTGAGTTGTTCTGATAACAAGGTGTTAGGTCAAAGGTCAAGGTCAACATACACATTTGACCTTGAGGTATTTTTGAAAGTCTCATGAATTGTTGATGAATGGTGAAGATCCTAGGTCTCTACGATTTACGGTTTCTGAGTTTTGGTGGTCCACCGACACCGGTTAATTTTCAAAGGGGCATAACCCTACCAATGAGTCGTTGAATCTTTTCGAATCAAATGTAACGAAGAACCGGGGTCTGGTCCTGAACAAATTTCACCCTTCGTTTTTTTTCTATCTATTACGGTTACGGTGTTGGAACGATAACAAGGTTTTTTGGTTTCGGAGGGATTACTCCGAACCGACAAAATATTTCGACTAACAGGGTGAGTTCCGGATAGGTATTCATGACACCGATACAAAGTGAGAACATGAAAGCGACACGTCTTACGGTTTAGGCTGCTAACTTCGTCAAAGTTTGGCGGAAAAAGAATAATAATAATAATAATAATAAACAGAAGAAATACAGTAAGGTCTTTCCTTATAGAAAAAGGAAAGACCTTAATAATTAAAATGTCAATTGTTCTTGAACAATTGAGAGGTCTTTCCTTTTGTAATGTAAAATACATGTTCCAATAGACGTAGAATGTACTGAAAAGCTTTATAACACACTGAAAATCCTTTAAATTAGATCAAAAACACATAATTCGCTATATAGGACATGACCTTGACCTTTGACCTTTTGACCTTTGTCAAGGTCATTAGTCCCCAATGTCATTGCTGAAGACCCCATGGGTCTAGGACCTTTGGTTATATAGTAAAAGCTGATTTTGTCTTTTCAGAAACCTAAATCAGGGGTTATGCCCCTTACAGAAAGGTCAAACCTCTTTGGTCAAAATGTAACAAAGTTGCGCCTAAATAACCCAAACATTTTCCACTATTCAAAACTTCTGTAAGTATAATGGTTTCTGAGATTATCCCATAACAAGGTGTTAGGTCAAAGGTCAAGGTCAACATACACATTTGACCTTGAGGTATTTTTCAAAGTCACATGAATTGATGATGAATGGTGAAGATCCTAGGTGTCTACGACTTACGGTTTCTGAGTTTTGGTGGCCAACCGACACCGGTTAATTTTCATAGGGGCATAACCCTACCAATGAATCGTTGAATCTTTTCGATCCAAATGTAACGAAGAACCGGGGTCTGGTCCTGAACAAATTTCACCCTTTGTTTTTTTTCTACCTATTACGGTTACGGTGTTGGAACGATAACAAGGTTTTTGGGTTTCGGAGGGATTACTCCGAACCGACAAAATATTTCGACTAACAGGGTGAGTTCTGGATAGGTATTCATGACACCGATACAAAGTGTGAACATGAAATCGACATGGTTTACGGTTAAGGCTGCTAACTTCGTCAAAGTTTGGCGGAAAAAGAATAATAATAATTAAAATGTCAATTGTTCTTGAACAATTGAGAGGTCTTTCCTTTTGTAATGTAAAATACATGTTCCAATAGACGTAGAATGTATTGAAAAGCTTTAAAACACACTGAATATCTTTTAAATAAGGTAAAAAAAACATAATTTGCTATATGGGACATGACCTTGACCTTTGACCTTTTGACCTTTGTCAAGGTCATTAGTCCCCAATGTCATTGCTGAAGACCCCATGGGTCTAGGACCTTTGGTTATACAGTAAAAGCTGATTTTGCCTTTTCAGAAATCTAAAACAAGGGTTATGCCCCTTATAGAAAGGTCAAATCTCTTCGGTCAAATGTCAAAAAGTTGCGCCTCATCCACCTCAACGCGTTTTTCACTATTTACTTTTTCTGTAAGTACAATCGTTTTTGAGATATCGACTTAAAAGTTTTAAGGTCAAAGGTCAAGGTCAACCTTAAACAGCTTTAAAACACACTGAAAATCTTTAAAACACATTGAAAATCCCTTAAATAAGGTTAAAATCACTAAATTCGCTATCTGGTACATGACCTTGACCTTTGACCTTTTGACCTTTGTCAAGGTCATTGGTCCCCAATGTCATTGCTGAAGACCCCATGGGTCTAGGACCTTTGGTTATATAGTAAAAGCTGATTTTGTCTTTTCAGAAACCTAAAACAGGGGTTATGCCCCTTACAAAAAGGTCAAATCTCTTCGGTCAAAATGTAACAAAGTTGCCCCGTAATGACCCAAACATTTTCCACTATTTAAAACTTCTGTAAGTATAATGGTTTCACAGTTGTTCTGATAACAAGGTGTTAGGTCAAAGGTCAAGGTCAACATACACATTTGACCTTGAGGTATTTTTCAAAGTCACATGAATTGATGATGAATGGTGAAGATCCTAGGTCTCTACGACTTACGGTTTTTGAGTTTTGGTTGTCCACCGACACCGGTTAATTTTCATAGGGGCATAACCCTACCAATGAGTCGTTGAATCTTTTCGATCCAAATGTAACGAAGAACCGGGGTCTGGTCCTGAACAAATTTCACCCTTCGTTTATTTTCTACCTATTACGGTTACGGTGTTGGAACGATAACAAGGTTTTTTGGTTTCGGAGGAATTACTCCGAACCGACAAAATATTTCGACTAACAGGGTGAGTTCCAGATAGGTATTCATGACACCGATACAAAGTGTGAACATGAAAGCGACACGTCTTACGGTTTAGGCTGCTAACTTCGTCAAAGTTTGGCGGAAAAAGAATAATAATAAACAGAAGAAATACAGTAAGGTCTTTCCCTTTTGTAAAAGGAAAGACCTTAATAATAATTAAAATGTCAATTGTTCTTGAACAATTGAGAGGTCTTTCCTTTTATAATGTAAAATATATGTTCCAATAGACGTAGAATGTATTGAAAAGCTTTAAAACACACTGAAAATCCCTTAAATAAGGTCAAAAACACATAATTCGCTATATGGGACATGACCTTGACCTTTGACCTTGTGACCTTTGTCAAGGTCATTAGTCCCCAATGTCATTGCTGAAGACCCCATGGGTCTAGGACCTTTGGTTATATAGTAAAAGCTGATTTTGTCTTTTCAGAAACCTAAAACAGGATTTATGCCCCTTAAAAAAAGGTCAAATCTCTTCTGTCAAAATATAACAAAGTTGCGCCGTAATGACCCAAACATTTTCCACTATTTAAAACTTCTGTAAGTATAATGGTTTTTGAGTTGTTCTGATAACAAGGTGTTAGGTCAAAGGTCAAGGTCAACATACACATTTGACCTTGAGGTATTTTTGAAAGTCTCATGAATTGTTGATGAATGGTGAAGATCCTAGGTCTCTACGATTTACGGTTTCTGAGTTTTGGTGGTCCACCGACACCGGTTAATTTTCAAAAGGGCATAACCCTACCAATGAGTCGTTGAATCTTTTCGAATCAAATGTAACGAAGAACCGGGGTCTGGTCCTGAACAAATTTCACCCTTCGTTTTTTTTCTATCTATTACGGTTACGGTGTTGGAACGATAACAAGGTTTTTTGGTTTCGGAGGGATTACTCCGAACCGACAAAATATTTCGACTAACAGGGTGAGTTCCGGATAGGTATTCATGACACCGATACAAAGTGAGAACATGAAAGCGACACGTCTTACGGTTTAGGCTGCTAACTTCGTCAAAGTTTGGCGGAAAAAGAATAATAATAATAATAATAAACAGAAGAAATACAGTAAGGTCTTTCCTTATAGAAAAAGGAAAGACCTTAATAATAATAATAATAAACAGAAGAAATACAGTAAGGTCTTTCCCTTTTGAAAAAGGAAAGACCTTAATTAAACTGTCAATTGTTCTTGAACAATTGAGAGGTCTTTCCTTTTTTAATGTAAAATACATGTTCCAACAGACGTAGAATGTATTGAAAAGGTCAAGGTCAACCTTAAAAAGCTCGAAAACACACAAAAAATCCTTTAAATAAGGTTAAAAACACTAAATTCGCTATCTGGGACATGACCTTGACCTTTGACCTTTTGACCTTTGTCAAGGTCATTGGTCCCCAATGCCATTACTGAAGACCCCAAGGGTCTAGACCTTTGGTTATATAGTAAAAGCTGATTTTGTCTTTTCAAAAACCTAAAACAGGGGTTATGCCCCTTATAGAAAGGTCAAATCTCTTTGATCAAAATGTAACAAAGTTGCGCCATAATGACCCAAACATTTTCCACCATTTAAAACTTCTGTAAGTATAATGGTTTCTGAGATTATCCCATAACAAGCTGTTAGGTCAGAGGTCAAGGTCAACATACAAATTTGACCTTGAGATATTTTTTAAAGATACATGAAATGATGATGATTGGTGAAGATCCTATGTGTCTACGACTTACGGTTTCTGAGTTTTGGTGGCCAACCGACACCGGTTAATTTTCATAGGGGCATAACTCTACCAATGAGTCGTTGAATCTTTTCGATCCAAATGTAACGAAGAACCCGGGTCTGGTCCTGAACAAATTTCACCCTTCATTTTTTTTCTACCTATTACGGTTACGGTGTTGGAACGATAACAAGGTTTTTGGGTTTCGGAGGGATTACTCCGAACCGACAAAATATTTCGACTCACAGGGTGAGTTCCGGATAGGTATTCATGACACCAATACAAAGTGTGAACATGAAAGCGACATGGTTTACGGTTACGGAGGGAAATTTTGTCAAAGTTTGGCGGAACAAGAAGAATAATAATCAGAAGAAATACAGTAAGGTCTTTCCCTTTAGTAAAAGGAAAGACCTTAATAATCAGAAGAAATACAGTAAGGTCTTTCCCTTTAGTAAAAGGAAAGACCTTAATAATAATAATAATAATCAGAAGAAGAAATACAGTAAGGTCTTTCCTTATAGAAAAAGGAAAGACCTTAATAAGTAAAATAAGTACCAATAAGGTCGGGTCTTAACCAATGTTGGTAGATTATTGGTCCTCGAGGGTGCCAGTAATCCAAATACCAGCTACAGGGATTATTCAGCGCGCACAACATTTTAATGTGTTTCTTCATTGACAGAAATGACATCCTACTATTGTCTTGAGAAACAAAATTATTAAAGGGGCATTAGCTACGAGTATAAAATGAAGATATGATTTGTGAATAGTAATAGTGAAACAATATTTTGTTCAATTTTGTCAAAACAAGGTAAGAAGCATCGCTGATGAATTATTCACTTGCAAGTGGAGAAGACAATACTAAGTATACAAAGACTTGTGCATAATCCATTTGTTTTTTTTAACATTGACATATGTCTAAACTAACTAAGTGAATAATTCGACCTCATTCAAATCGTATTCATGTGACCTTCTATTTAACATCTTAGCTATAGAAGAGTTATGCATGAACTTTACGTGTTCATATATATATATATATATATATATAACAAGAGTTAGCCATTTGGTTGACTGATAAGATCAACAAAGTCTCATTATTATAAGGCAAAAAAGATGAACAAACATATTTATTAACATATGATATGAAATCAATCAGACTTAGATAAATCTAATTGCACGAGTTCGTTATCTATTTGATATCTATATTAATGTATATACCGAATTATATAACCATCGGTAGTCTTCAGATGTCATCTCGATAGTTAATTACATAGTGCCTAGATTAGAATACAGACGAGGTGCTAAAACGTATTACCGGGTTCGTCCATCGTAAATTGTTTACTAAATTATACTTTTTTTATAATTTGGATAAACGTATCAGTATGCTATAAGTCAAATATGAGAATGTGATTCAAATCGATGACCAAGACTTTGACAGCTAGTGCTCCTTTAAGCTTACTATTTACGTACATACAATAATGAACCAAATACACTGGGTGATTTAATAGCTTCAGCTGCTTAAATATTTACTTTAGAAGTTCTGTATATCATTTGATTTTATTGAATGTCATTTGCTTTAATCTCGAATTATTGATATTACAAAATGTATTGTGATGTCAAATGTTTTTGCCCTTCGGGGTCCTTAATTAGAATAAGATATTCAGAGAATTGATGTATGGAGATGCAAGCATGATAGATAATCAAGTAAATGGGGTGAACAACTTCAAATAATCACAGAAGACAGAGGAAGTGGGGTAAATATCCACTAAAACAACGACAAAAAAAAAAAAAACCCAATAAAAATATATTTCTTTTCTAAAAAAATATATATCCAAATATTGTCCTAACTTAAGCTGAGAAATAAGAAAGATATGAACATAAAAGACAACTTGACGTCAGGTTCTTTTAACTTGTATCAACCTACATCGCGGTACAAACTACATGTATTATCATCCAAACAGAGTCTAGTGCAACAACTCATCAGTCCGACCTTTAAACTTTAAAAGCATGACGCTTATTGCCGGTGGTTATGATTATTTTAAAGAGTTGCAGGCATTGAGTACCTATAAATACATTTTTGTGTTATTTGTGGAGTGATCTTTTAATAAAGGGGCACTAGCTGTCACAAATTTGACTCAAATTCTCATATTTTATTTATAACAATGTAAAACATTTATCCAAATTATAAAAGGTCTAAAGTAGACAATTTACAGAGCATAGGGTCTATGATATGTAGTTTCGTTTCGTCATTTTTTCGTTTATTTTAGTGTAGACGCCTTTTAATTAACTATAGAGTTGACCTCAGATGACCATATAAGCGATTTAAACATTAATATAGATATAAAAAGATTAAACCAACTCGGGCAGTTGGGTTTTAATAGGTGTGTTATATTTTATTTTATGGATTAAAAATATATGTTTCTCATCGTTTTTTACCTGTATAAGAAAGATTTGTGGTGGATCGAATCAGTCATCAAATGATTTACCCATGTTTCACTTTCAATGTTGACATTCTGTTCCTAAAAATAACCAGTACACGTACAATGCATGCGTTGTCCATCTCTAGTTAAGGGGTTAAATTGAAGTTCACATGAATACGGATTTAATGAGGTCTTTGCAAGTGAATAATTCATAATTAATGCTATTTAGTGTTATTTGACAAAATTGAACCATTGTGGCTTCTAAAAGCGAATTAGTATGAAATTCAAAACAGTGTAGCTGTGGCCATTGATTGACACATTAAAATCATTCATTGACTGGGACAATTTAGGTGAACGTTTGTATGTAACGACCAATGCTCACTATGTACTTTTAAAGACACTTAAACTATGGGGTCACCAAAGGTTCTCAACACCTAATTAAGTAATTCGAAAAATTAATCAGAAATAACACGATATTTTGATTTATATCAATTATATAAATCAAAACACAAAGGTTATTCCTGATTAATTTTTCGAATTATTTTATAATTAAAGGCGTTAAGAAACCTTTGGTGACCCCACAGTTTAAATGTCTATCGTAGGTACGTCATGAACAGTGGTTGTTACAGACAAACGTTCACGTAAATTGTCCCAGTCAATGGATGATTTTGATGGGTCAATCAATGGCCACAGCTACACTGTTTTGAATTTCATACTATTATTTCACTATTTCACTTTCATTATTGCTTGAACAAAAACAAATCATACTTTATATTTTTTATATATCTCGTAGCTAGTGCTCCTTTAGGGAAAACGGTACTATTTATTCTGCCATGGCGACAATAGTAACATTTTCTAAATTTACCACTTTTTACGATAAAAACCTGAATAAAACAGTTATATGTTGTGTTAGTACTTTATTATTCTGTTTTAAAAAATTAAGCCAAATAGTATCATGACCAACTTCCAACAGAGCTTGTTTATGTTATCCATGCCCACCGTCATTTTGCACTAAATTTATGAAATTTTCGAATAATTCTCCCCTTTTCCCTTTAAGTATAAACCTGTATAGAAATTATTTGTAGTGTTGGACTTTGGAATAAGACATGTTTGCTTGCATTTAAAAATTTGAGTTCTTATTGTACTTCAAATCCTTGAATGAATGCAAAATGTTGATTTATGACATTGCACCGACACATCTTTTCCACAAGTTAGACCTATCTGAAGGTTTAGCAAAATTTAGGATGATTGACGAAAATATATATTAATAAGTGAACAATTCATTCAGGATATGGATTAAGATAAGCAAATAACATGTAGGCAATTCTATGGTCAATGTTTCATTTAAAAAATGTATGTTGAGCAAGTCCAGTTTTACGGGGAAAATATCAAGAGTAAACAATACAATCTGTAAAACAGTTTTTTTTTAAAGAGAAAAAAAAAAAAAAAAATTTCCAGCGGTACTAAATGTTGGGCTTTGGATTTATTCTTCTGAAATATAAAAAGTCATTGTGACAGATTTTGCTACGATCGGTTAGGAGATTTGTAATTCTTCTGGTTCACGTGTACAATGACATTTTGTTGTTGTTTTCTTTCGAAGGAGGAGAGGGCGGATTTGTACAATGGTAACGTGTGCATGTATTAAGTCTTACCTCTTCACATTTGTAAGCAAAGCGTTCTTATCAATGTTATACAAGAGAATGGAAGTGAATAATGACATGGCTAAGGGAAGAACCATTACACTTCAAAGGGGAGGGGGTATGTTTTTTTTTTTTTTGTCTGAATAAAAAACAATAACTCGCGCACGAACTTTTTTTTCGACTCTATCAATCATTTATTTTTTACTCTAACACTATATTAAGGTATAGGGATAATCAGGATTCAGAATATATTTTTTTAGTCATCTGCTTGATCAGAGACATAATCATGATAAAATAGACCAGAATATTTTTTTTTTCTTTATTACATTGGGGATCAGTACGGAAGCGTATTATCGCTACACATATTTGTTTTTCTATCTTTGAGTTATAACGTTTGCGCTAATACGCTTCCGTAGATCAGAATAGGTTTTTAGAAAGAAAAAAACAGATCGCCCCTTTCGAAGGTAATGGTCGTTCCCTTACTTCGTTCTTTTCAAACAATACAACAATAAACATGTTTTCTTTCTTTACTGAACTATAACGAATTAAATCTACGTTTTGATATAGTTTTGTTCATAATATTCCTTAGACATAAATAATCTGATATAAACTTTCTAAAAAGCATGAAAAGACTTCCTTTTTCACCGAAGGTCGATAAGTAATAAAATGTATCCGCCACATAGTAAGTTGGGTGATCAATGCCGTGTAACAGCTTAGATATTTTTAATGCAAATCAAAATAACAATGATTGTCCCTTAAATCTACGCCTAGACGAAATGAAAAAAGACTTAACTGTTATAGAAATGTCAAATTGATGTTGGATAATTCGTTGATTAATGATGTTGAGTAAAATGATGTGGGATAAATTCACGATCAAGGTAAAATTTTGTAATTTTTATATTTATTTTTCTTTGTCATAGATACTATATGTTTATATAGATACTATATGTTATGATATACATAAATAAATTGTACCCCAACAAAAACAAAACATAAAGATATACACAAAATAGAATAAAATTAAAATCAAATCAACCACTTACGAGTTCCCTAGACACCTTTTCACATAAATCTTACGACTAAAATTGATCGTAGGTTACTTTGTAATTTTCATGACTCGATGAAGTGCATTTTTAAAAATAAATTGATTATACACAAATCAGACATCAACCCTTCAAGACAATGAAACCACAATCAAACATATGAAGGTATGTACTATATATGTTGAACTTTAAGCATCGCGACAATAGGCTATTCCCTAATCATTACTGAGATCTCACTTTTTGTAAAATAATTTGTTTTTTTTTTTCTCGCGAATTACCACATGTGCTCTTATTTTCTCCCGATATTCATTTCGGGTATTTTTCTTCATATTTGCGCATGCGTTTGCAATATTATTATTACTATCAACTCTTGGTAGATTTGACACATATCAACTATTTCGATTCTCCACTATTATAGAAAATAAATGAATTCAGTCGTGTGTCCGAGTACAATATTTATCACTTTGACCATTGTATGGTAGCTACCGGGTTGTGATATAAGTTAAAAAATAGACTTTTAAGTGTATGTGCTTTTGAAGTTATTATAATCAACATAATTTATTTTTATTTATTAAGTCTTTTCACTTTTTTGTGAAAAGACTTATTGTATTTCTTCTTCTGATTATTATTTTTTTCTTCCGCCAAATTTTGTTCTTGCGATAAATGTTTGTTTCGCAATATGTCGCTTAGATATTTCTCATATGGTATCGTTTAGTTTATGCACTTTTAAATCTCACCCTGCTAAGGCGAACCATTTTCTTTGTAAGAGTTATCTCCCTATTCACTGTTTATCATCTGTGTGCATCTCCTTCGTAACAAAAAAAGATAGCGACAAAATTCTTTTTACAAATTGTTCGTTACATCCTCAGGAATTTTTGGCTTATTTGGATTGAAGCGATTCGATGACATTTTATAGGAGTTATCTACCTTTACAAAATAAATTTGTCGGTATGTTTTTTTAACTCATAAACAGTTAACCGTATAACCCTGGAATGTTTATATTTGAGTCCCCTAGGTCCTAACTTAGAAAATGAGGTCAAGGTCAAAGGTCAAGGTCAAATTCTCAATTGTGACTTTTGCTTGTTTTTGCATTTTCTCTGACACTTTGAAAGATACATATAAGAGAACAAGTGCAAAATGTCCGCTTTATTGTTATGAAGATATGATACATTAAGTCTGATACGATTTAATGGCATCTTATAGGAGTTAATGCCCCTGGAATGTCTTGATATGAGGTTATTTGATTATAACTTCAACTAAGATCATTATAAAGGCATTTGACCTTGTATAAAAGGTTAGGTGACAAATGACCTTGAAAAACGACTACCGGAAGTGACCTTGAAAAAACTGGAAGTAGAATTTTTTGCAATTTTTTCATATAAATTTACTCAAAATCCATACATTTTGTCATATAGATACATAAACAGATTACTGAAGACTAAAAATGACTTCCAACAAACCGGAAGTGGCCAAGTATCTCCCATTCTACATACAAAAGTATATAGAAACTATATATTTTTGGAATCAGTGTGAAAGAAGCTATCATATGAGACCGGAAGTGACATTCATTTCACCGGAAGTAGCATATTATCTCTCTTATATCACTCAAAAATATAATTAAACCGTTATTTATCGCATCAGTATGAAGAAACTATCTTCTTTGATGTGGAAAGACTTTCAATTGTTCTCTGAACAATTGGTTTTTAATTTTTCAATGCTTCACTTTTTATTTCGCATATGATAAATTTATGTGATTAGTCTAAGGAGGACTTATTGGTACTATTAATCTATCAGAATGTAGAGAACGCCAAGTTCAACAAACAATATATATTTAACTTATCGTTGGATTGTAAATGTCTCACAAATGAGAAAAGAAAATTTGACAAAAATCCAAATGAAATAGTGTTAATAACCCTGCTGTGGGTACAGATCGGTACATTGCTTTCATACTTTAGGTAAATAATTCTTTTATTATCATCTTCAAGAAATGTGAGTGATAGTCAAACATGAAGATGCACAATTACATTAAATAGTAAACTTTTAGAGAAAGCTATGATAACGCAGTTCTATAAAGTTCAATTGGTATACTGTTCCCCAAGAAAACTGAAATGACGACCATGCTACAATAATTATCAAGGCAAATATTGAACTACCAGGATATATAAAAACCGGGGAGGTCCATAAAGCTGGACAAATCAAATGTTTAACTATATCAACAAACAGAACGTAAAAATCAATTGGGGAGTTGTAATGACATATAACTATACCATAAATTAAAAAAAGATCTGAGCACTTGTTAATTTCCAAATCTAAGAGACCGATAAGTAAAGGCGTTTTTTTTTTTCTCATGGAAAAATCTAGATGATCTCGTGTAGTTTTTATCTGGCGTTGCGAAAGTCAAATTATTTTAGATCATTCTGTTCATTAAGAGGTTTAACCTAAATTAATGTCGTTTTCGTAATTTTCAGATATCGTAAAAGGAAACAGATGAGAAACATAATAAAGGGAGATGCCATGGCAAATTATTCAAATGCGATTAACATATCACAAGCCAAACTGGCGTCTGCTTACGTCGAGTCTGATCCTCTTACTGACGATATTCACTCTCATACATGTAGCTTCGGATATGATGGTCAAATGTAAATCGTGTGTATCCATCAGATTATTTCACAAACGTGAAGTAAAACTTGATTTCAACTATGAAAAATATTTAAATATGACTTGGAAAAGTAAACAGGAAGCCATTCCATTGTTGACAATGTTCACAACCTGGAACCCGTCCATGCAGAAACCAGTTGTGTATACGAACGCAGTGAAAAACTGGCATTCTTTAAGCCAGAATGTTAGAACTATTGCCTTCACAAACGATAGTGAAATAGAAACTTTAGCAAGAGAGGGAGGTTGGCTTACATTGCCTATTAGAGAAACCGCGTGTTTTGGTACACCAATTTTGAGATCGATGTTCCGCGAAGCAATGGATTTACCAACAAAATCAAAACTCTATGCATATGTCAATGCTGATTTAGTTTTTAATGATGGATTAGTAAAAACACTGAAAGAAATTACAAAGAGTCCTTATTTCGAAAAAGGACCAATTCTCGTTGTAGGTAAAAGAATAGACGTGAATATATCGAGATTACATGAACCGGAAATAAATTCTACTGGTGATGTTGACGGACTAGCAAAACATGGCAATATATCATGGGGATTTGCAGCTGATTACTACATAACAAATGAATTATTTCCATGGGAATTTGTTCCAAATTTAGTCATAGGAAGACCACTCATTGATAATTGGCTTATTTGGTATGCAAGACAAATTGGTGCTAAAGTTATAGACATAACTGGGACCGTTTTAGCTGTACATCAATTAGCTAATGGTTTGAAGAGAATTCATTTTATGTGCAATAAAGCCGAAATGTGGAAAGCAGGTTTATTGCCAAATACGCCAATTTGGAAGGGCATGATAGAGTGTGCCTCATTTGAGACTAAGTATAACAGTAAAGGAGATGTAATTATTTTACCAAAACTTATAATGCAGCATATATGTAAACATGATGAGGTTGTGTTTCACTGATAAAATTGGTTTTAGGATTTTAAAGTCAAATTACTATCGGTCAAAATGCTTCATAAATTTTTACTTGATCAGACACATGTTACATATGGTCACTTATGGTTTTAAAACGTGTGTATGTAAGCTTTGAATATATGATTCACTATTTACTTGTAAAGAAAAAGAAAGGGCACATTCTGGAATCTGGAATTTAGAATTTAAACTATAAATCAAAAGAACAGATATAAACTTAAAGGAATAAAACTATTGATAGTTTAACGAACTCCTTTTTCGAGATATATGGGGTTTTATTTAATGGCGCGAAAAGGTTGACTCAGACTTTTACATTATATTTAACATTGACATTATTTGTTTAAATTTGGTTAAATATTGAGAAAAGAAATCTCGAATCTGCTTAAATTATGGTAAATGATCTTCTACAGGCATTTGAAGTCTGTGGGTGAAATGAAATGGGACAAAATATTTTACCCTGTATCGTAGTATAGGAAAATACCAAAGTGTCTGAACATACATGTATGACTGCTTGTATGATTTTTTAAAATCAACACTAGTAAATCCTTAATTTATAGCAACAAATCGTTTCCTCCTGTTTATTCCGAGACTCTCAACAATTTACACATTAGTATAAGAATTTTAAGAACGATTTTAACCATTAAAAAGTCTTAATAGGGGTTTTGACAGATTCATAAGTTTTCAATGATTTGTTTAAAAAAAACAACTTCTGACTAAGTTATATATCATAAGTAGAGCGATTGTAAATATTGCAACTTATCATTATTGGACACTTTTAGCAGCCAATAAAGATAGCAACCACTTTTTTTTTCAAGCAGCCAATTCGTAGCGTGAAACATTGCTCAAATCGGAACTGTGATCATTCATTTCTCTTTATAGGGGCTATTACAATGTATGAAAATTCCCTGCTTGAATAAAGTAGGGGAAATTGAATGAGTAACCACATGAGAATATCTTTTATGTTTTTTTTTTTTTGAAAAACAAAGTATCGTGCCAATACTTGGTCTTGTACTAGCCTACAAGTGCTAAGAAAAATCTTTTAACCAACCTAGTAAATAATTGAGTTGATACAACAGGAAAACAATATACCGTAGCCAAATCGATGAATCAGTCTAAAATCAATCTATTTCAACACTATAAACGCAATTCTGTTATCCCTGTTAGGGAGTAAGGTGTGATACCCTTATTAATTAATCAAAACGTACTTAATTTTGATGTGGAGATTCACAAGATGGATATGTAAATTAGATATATATAAACTTTCTGCTTATTTACCTTAATTTGTATTGTGGTCTTGCATATTTTTTTTATCGGTAAGTAATTATTTTTTATTGAACGTGCTGTTTTCAGAACATAATTTATGCATCCAGCAAACGAAATTAATTAACTTTATATTTTATACCAAATGGACCAAAACCACAGAAACCTTATTCATATGTACAACAAATACATATAGAGCATATCAAATGTTAGATGTTTTGATTTGGCAAGGGAGAGAGTATTGCTCCAAACACTTACACTTTCAATGAGAAAATGAAAACCTTTTCTTATTTATATGGTTTTATACTTTCTATAATAACAGTACATATGTTTTGTATATACAAACAATATTGTCAACACTTTATTTTATTGGCCTCCAAAAGTGGAAATGAAGCTATTGCCAAGTTTGTCACGGAGTTATGCGCACTTTATATTGCATATGTCATTTAACATGTTGCTTTATTAGCTTAATATATTTTGTTATCCATCAAGATTTGAACTTTCACAATACCAAACAGAATTTTACACAGGTACACAAACAATTTAATGTCATTCTATGATGTAATTTGTATGACTTTTTTGTTGATTTCATTGTGAAAGTGTTTTGACGTTTTAGGAGAAATAGGTTTTTAAGTTACAATGTAGTGATAATTCTGGCGGTATAGATGAGGTATTAATTTTTAATAATGAAACTCTTACTTCAAAAATTTTGCGAGGTCAGGTTTTTATGCAAACGAAAAAATGTGAAATGGATAACTATGTAGTATTTTCACATCCAGGCAATATCGATTTCGAATAATCCTTCCATGTCTCGCTCCTTAGATATCAAATGCACATTTTTCTTAAAACGGTAAATCAATTTCTACCAGAAGTCTCAATTTAATCTCATTAAGATATAAAATCATAGCTTGAGTATCACAAACGGGATTAAGTCAATGACTTAGAAACTTTAAGGAACTTCGTTGACCGTCTGGTTTTGTAAGTTAGTGGTATCGTAACACCCACAACACATTTCACAGGAAACAAAAAAAAAAAAAAGCAAAACCTAAAAATTAAACAAAAACTACTTTTCCCTGGAATAATCTGTACCACATTAAGGACAATTTTAAATAATGTATAGTAATTATATGAAATGATATATGAAATGATTTAACAAGGATAGATTACCAAACGTTTAATTTCTAGATTAGAATTAAAATAGGGTTGTCAAACAACTTTTTTTTCTTATATTTGTATAAGCTAGTACTATGTAATCATTTTGCATTTAATATATTGAATACTTTGGCACTATGTACAAATATCATCATTTATATTATATTAATTATTTGTGAAAAAAACCCAATGTCGTATGACGCAGGTGCAGACATCTTGGATTTATCGCTTTAGAGAAGTCACAGCATACTTGCTATGCAATGCTGTCCTATCTTATGATCAATATCCGGCACGTGTCCTATTAGTAAGGATTTTATTAACAGCAATAGATTAAGTGAATGACACTTCCTTCAATAGTATTTGATTAGTACGGAGTGCTTAAAAAGTAAAATCACAAAAATACTGAACTTAGAGGAAAATCAATTCGGAAAGTCCATAATCACATGGCAAAATCAAATAACAAAACGCATCAAAAACGAATGGACAAGAACTGTCATATTCATGACTTGGTACAGGCATTTCAATTGTAGAAAATGGTGGATTAAACCTAGTTTTATAGCTCTAACCCTCTCACTTTGATGACAGTCTCATCAAATTCAAACCAATGTCGTAAGACGCAGGTGCAGACATCTTGGATTTATCGCTTTGGAGAAGTCAGCATTTGGTCCAAATGCTGGGAAATATATAGCTTTGTAATGTCATCCAAGACACAGATGAAGTTGTTGTGCAAAATTTTGAAAACCCTTTAAAATATGCAATACCAATGACATATCAAAATCAAATTAAATGTGTAAAGCGGAAATATATGTTATGGATGTATGTAAAATTGTTCAATATCTTTTAGAAGTATGTTATATAGACAATGTTCTTTTTTATCGGGCCCCATTTGGTGTGAATTCACATTACTATAAGACGTGTCACGGTACTTTTCTATCCCAAATTCATGTATTTGGTTTTGATGTTATATTTGTTATTCTCATCGGATTTTGTCTAATGCTTAGTCCGTTGCTGTTTGTGTTACATTTTAATGTTGTGTGGTTGTTCTCTTATATTTAATGCGTTTCCCTCAGTTTTAGTTTGTTACCCCGATTTTGTTTTTTGTCCATAGATTTACGAGTTTTGAACAGCGGTATACTACTGTTGCCTTTATTAATATCTTACAAAGTCTTTTCGAATTATTTTTGCAAAAAATTTCTGCCCAAGCCACTGCTATTATAAGCCGTTTTCAATTTGCAGTGAGGTGAGTTTTTTACTCCGTGTTGAAGTCCTTGCTGTGACTTTGAGAAGAAGATCAGCAATAAAAGCGCCGTTCCTTTGCTTGTTTGTGGTTTTGCTGCTCAGGTATTGATTTTGTGTCATACATTGATACCCCATTTCCTTTGTTTTTCTATTGATGTATGTAAAATTAATAAAAATCTGTTAGAAGTATGTTATTAAGACTTTTTGATTGTAGTAAACTATCCATATTCTTTGTTTTTCTATTGATGTATGTTAAATTATTGAAAATCTGTTAAACAACTTGATAATATGAATCTGTGAGAGAAACACATACGGGGGGAATTAGCCATACTTCTAATGTTTATTGAAAGCACTGGTAAAGCTATCGAAAGGACTCTAAATCATTCAGAATTGACACAAACAGGATAAACACAAATGTATTATTGACTTTATAAGTGTCTATCCTTACACGCCTATATTGTATCCCCAAATTGTAAATCATACAAAGGATATTTGCTTTCGTCAATCTGCCAATACCATGGGAAAATCTAGTTGTAGAAATTATATTTATGATGATGGACCCAACACATTTTATTGACCATAATCATGTTACATCTATAAATTGATTAAAGTATTAAACATTGCTATAACTGTCATATCTAAAAGATGTTTCAATTTCGTATTTTTATAAAGTTCCTTACGATTTTCTATATGAAATGTATGTCAATAGATTATTCTATGCATTGATATGAGAAATTCATTTTTAATAAATATATTTTTCATATTATAAAGTGTTGAGTATTTTATTTAATACACTGACAAGAATTAACAAAACCGATTTTAATATATATAGATGTGTTATCAATTATCACCAAAAAGTTCAGGTTTTGGCAATTAAACCAGAAAAAAAGATAAGCAGCGATTCTTATTGCAATAATAAAGCAGTGATAACATATCAAGTTGATTACAGAACGTTCACATTCAAGATTTCATTCCAAATCCAACTACTAAACAACTTCTGAAAGTGTTGCTACATCTCGAAAACTTAAGATATCAATGACAATTTTCCTCTTTTATCGAATTGCTCTTTTTAGAACAAGAGAACATATAAAATATGTATTTGGTACAGCTGTAATGGTCTCGCATCTTCGGCCCCCATATATGTAAAGCTTACATCTGTTACTAAACAGAATGACCACACTGAAGCCAGACTATCAAACGACAGAAAGTACAATTCCACTGTCAGTAATACAATTGCAGAAAATCAGGAGAGAAATGAAACAAAAACTAAAACAACTTACGTTTATCATTTTTATAAAGTTTTATTCTTCATATTGTTCATAATGTTATTTTTGACATATTGTTTTATTATGTATTCCACACGATTCTAAAACTAAGAAGATCTGGTTTGATTGCAAATGAGACGACCCTTCACCAGAAACTATAGTTTAGCATCGTTATACACTTAATCCATGTGGTTTTTTGTTGTTGTTGTTCTTCAATTTACCGGCATGCTGTACGCTTACCACTTATATTTCCAAGTTTCACTTTGAACTTAACAATCAGTTAAAAATAGGTAAAATGTATGTCACGAATTTAAAGAATTAGCATATGTTATGTATTTGTTTATTAAAACACTCGAAACATTCGCATGAAAAGTATTTATTGTTTTGTCATAGACAGCATCAATATGTCTACACACCAATTTTACAGGTCGATATTTATGTAAATAATTTTTCCCGAAATTCCCACGTCGATGAATTTCAAAAAGTATAAGATATTTTATGTTAGTTTAAGGTGAGCTTGAATGAAACACAATATGACAAACACTCACAAATGTAAACCCATCAAGTAGAATGCCATGTTTTATATATTTTTACATTCACTTCAGCTTGTCTTTTCTGTATATAATTGTAGATACTTAACATTATATTGCATTGTGTTCTGTTATAAAAATAACAACATTGAATGGTTCCAGTTTGTCTGTATCAGATCAGTATTTCGACAAAAAATTGGGTCGTCAGTAATGCTGAAAGTAAAAATATTTGGAAATTCAAAACCCGATCCAGTGATGCTCGAGGTAAAATTGATTTAAATTTCAAAATAAGATGGGAAATTTGATAAATAATGTATCTTTAGTGATGCACGAGGCAACACTAAATGGAAATTTAAAACCAGACGACAAATCAGGTCTTGTCAGAGATGATCGAGCCAAAACTATTTGAAAATTTAAAGCCATATACGCAATTGTACATCTTATATTTTATAATTATTCTCGAAGCTGGACTATTTGGATATTACAAAGTCAATACCAAATGCAACGTTGAAATACGTGTAATCATAGATGTAATACCACCTATGGTTTAATCGAAAAGGGTAAAGATTAATGCAAAACACAGAAAAGAAATGTTAAGGTGCTTTTAATTCTAGATTTCTAAAATTTGATACAATCTAAACTTTTTCTTTCACTATTCCAAGGAACATTATTGTGCAAGAAACACTACTCGTGAATGATTACCAGCAGCAATAAAACTATTGTTTTAAGTTATAATATGATATGGAAAAAAGAAAAATACTGAACTCCAAGGAAAATTCAAAACGGAAATTCCCAAATCAAATGGCAAAATCAAAAAGTGCAAACACATCAAACGAAAGGATAACAACTGTTATTTTTCTGACTAGGCACAGGCATTTTCTTATATAATGATGTATTGAACCATTAACGTGTTTAACGTTTCACCCTTATACACTTATCAAGACGCCCACAATTGTGTAATGCTTTACTGAGGTTAAGAATCATTGATTAGGTAACCCGGCATAAGAAAATTTCTTTGGAGTGGATATATATATTGTGTAATGCTTTACTGAGGTTAAGAACCATATATTAGGTAAAAAAATAAAGGCAACAGTAGTATACCACTGTTCAAAATTCAGAAATCGATTGAGAAAAAAATCCGGGTAACAAACTAAAACTGAGGGAAACACATCAAATATAAGAGGAGACCTACGACACAACAGAAACACAACATTAAAATGTAACCCGGCATAAGAAAATTCATTTGTTCAGGCAGATATATAAAGTTAAATTGTGTTTTGATTTACTTAGAGAATAGAACTTTTAATTTGGCCATTTTACAGGCATAGCAAAAATCCTTCGGACAGGCGGATATATAAAGTACAATAGTGTTTTGCTTTACTGAGGAATAGAACCATCAATTAGACAACCCGGCATAAGAAAATTGCCTTGGACAGGCAGATATATAAAGTGCACGGTTTTTTTGTTGCTTTACTAAGAGAACAGAACCATTAATAAGGAACCGGGCTTAAGAAAATTCCTTTGGACTGGCAGACATATAAAGTGCAATTGTTTTACTGAGGAATAAAACAATTAATAAGGGAACCCAGCATAAGAAATTCCTTTGAACTGGCAGACATATAAAGTACACTTTACTTTTGCTCTACTGAGGAATATAACCATTAATTAGAGAACCCGGCGTACGAAAATTACTTAGGACAGGCAAACGTATAAAGTTTAATTATGTTTTGCTTTACTGAGGAATAGAACCATTAATAAGGGAACCCGTCGAAAGAAAATTCCTTTGGACAGGCAGATATATAAAAAAAGTAAAATCACAAAAATACCGAACTCCGAGGAAAATTCAAAACGGAAAGACCTTAATCAAATGGCAAAATCAAAAGATAAAACACATCAAACGAATGGACAACAACTGTCATATTCATGACTTGGTACAGGCATTTTCGTGTGTAGAAAATGATGGAATGAGCCTGGTTTTATAGCGCTAAACCTCTCACTTGTTTGACAGTCGCATCAAATTCCATTTTATTGACAACGATGCGAGAACAAAACAGATATAATATAAAGTACAATTGTGTTTTGCTTTACTGCGGAATGAATCCATTAATTAGGGAACCTGGCATAAGAACATTCCTTTGGCGAAGAGATATACACAGTACAAAAGAGGGGCCAAAAATACCAGAGCCAAGGTTAAAAAAGGAAAAGACAACAGACAAACAACAGTACACAAGACAAAACATAGAAAATGAAAGACTTAAAACACGAACACCACCAAAAACTTGGGGGTGGTATAATGTGCTTCAGATGGGTAAGCAGATTCTGCTCTACTGTGGCACCCGTCGTATTTTGCTTTACTGAGGATAGAACCATCAATAAGGGAACCTGGCATAAGAAAATTGCTTTGGCGTGGAGATATATAAAGTACAGTTGTGTTTTGCTTTACTCAGTAATAGAACCACAAATTAGGCAATCTGGCATAGGACAATTGCTTTGGAAAGGCAGATATAAGCACAATTGTGTTTTGCTCTACTGAGATAATAGATCAATTAATAAGGAAACCTGGCCTGTCATAACAAAATCCTTTGGACAGGCAGATATATAAAGATCTATCGTGTTTTGCTTTACTGAGGAATAGAACCATTTATAAAGGAACCTGGCATAAGAAAACTTTGACGTAGAGATATATAAAGTACAACTGTGTTTGGTTTACTGAGGAATAATAGACCCATTGATAAGAGAACCCGGCATACGAACATTCCTTTGGACAGTGAGATATATAAAGTAAAATTGTGTTTTGCTTTACTGAGGAATAGGACCATTTAATAGGGAACCCGGCATAAGAAAATTCATTTGGAGAGGCAGATATATAAAGAATGTGACCCGGTTATAAATGATTGTTAATGCTTAATAATTTGTTTATCTCAATCCTGGGAAATTGGTGACAGTAGTGTTTATCAACATAAGAATAAACTTTCAAAATCGTTCGGAAAGGGCAAAAGACAAGACAAAATATTTTATTTCCTTAGACACAAACGTGTATTAGAGGTCAGAACTCGTCAGATTTGTACTAAGCACAAACAAAATTGTAAACACAAACAGTACCAGTCTTATAGTATATATGGTTATTGAAAGCTAGACAATGTCCAATATAAATCATGTTCTCCAAGATTTCTGATTATGTAAATACTTGCGGAATCTTCTCTGATTTGATTGATTGTTTTTTTTTTTCTTATCTAATAACGTCTTGTCAGCATAAAAAAGGCTATAATAATTTCGCTACCCTATAATATTTTTACTAGTCTTTATAGAGTCGAAAAATATACTTTAGAAAAGAAAAAACATCTATTAATAAAAGTCCACCAAAAACTATAACTAATACTAAAACTCCGATATATCCTATTCTAGCTGCAGATGGCCTGAAGTCCTCAGCTGACGTCTTAGACCGAATAGTTGACGATAAAGTCTTTTTATTTACAGAAAGTTTTCTTGAAATGTTCCTTGCTATTTCAGCTCTTTCGTCTGTTAAAGTTATATCTTTACACATGCACTGGCATGTTTCTACTGTATTTAGAGTTTGTGTGGTTTTAATTTTCGTGGATTGTCTTTTGGTTGGTTGTATTGTAGGTCTTCCATTAAATTTTGTATTTATCGCAGTTGTAATTGAATTTTGTTTTAATGTAGAAGCTGTTGTTGAAATTTTAAAATCATCTGCAACAAAAATAAAATATCTATAACGTGATAAAAAAAAATATGGAATAACACGAAAATAACAAAACAACAAAAAGAGTTAAAGAAATTCAAAAGAATATATACAATGTCGTGTCATGTTAATATTATAAATTAAGTCTTTCATTACTCCGTATTTAATTCATTTTGTTATTCCACTCCTCGTGAATGGAGTAAACATCCGAGGGATATGCGTGGAGTTTTTGCAATACCTGAGTAGTGGGTCATCAAATATTGGTTGTACCTAGAATGACTGAGATAGCATATCGTCATGATATGAAAATAATCTTTCAATTTCATCGGTCATACCATTGTCTACATTACTCTACTCAGCTTTTTATAAAATTGCATATAACGGCTTTGTGACGACAGATACGTTGATCCGGCATTAATAACTGTGACCCGAACACATTAGCGACGTAATGTTGTTTCAACTAACGTTGAAACATTTGACCCGAACTTATCAAGTATTTTTTTCTGGTTTGCTGGTTAAACAAAGAAAACACATCCAAAAGACACAAATACAGCCCGATAAATCGATTATCAGGTTATCTGCATATTGCGGTTGTCAAATAGCAGTCGCTCCAAACAATATGAAGTCAGCTCTCACTTGAAAAAAAACCTTCATACTGTGACTTGAAGCTGATATTTTACAATATCAATATCCGACAACCTGATAATCGGTAGAAACAAGACCCCTAAACCATTTACATATCTATAAATAAATATTAGCAATGTTCTTATGCCAAATAAGCTAGTATTGTAGGTAAATCCATAAAAGTGTTCGGGCGCATTACATTTATTTTTATGCTATTATCTTTTTTAAGTATTTGGAATGCTGGTTTACTGTTGGTTTTTTTTTTAAATGTCTTAGTGACTGTAAGTGACTGTAAAATGAATCATCCTGTTGAAATTTATTTTCTCTTTAAGCTTTTTGTTCGCTTAAATCATTTGGAAATTAAAAAAAACCCTCATTGTCTGTATAATTGAAATTTTGTTGATTGATGTTAAATATAGAGTCCATTTTCTGGGTTTTAATATACAAACTGACACGATCTTTCGTAAAATGTGATCATAACGATGTTTTTTTTTTAATTCCTTTTCTCATTAATGTAAGCAGCAAGCATCCTTGTTCCACAATTATTTTTAAAAATATAAGCTAGCAAGTATTCGTATAATAAATCTATTTCACATAATGAAAATTAATGTAATTATTTTCAATTTTTGCTTTAAAATGTATACAGAGTCTTTTGATCGTATTGTCAGACGGTCCATGATGATTCAAATACTCCTCAACAAGTGAAGAAATGAAATAAAAACTCAAAAACTCTATCATTGTGCTATATATATTACCAGTGTTGCATGATCGTATCGGTCAGTATGATAACAAATAACACAGGTTAGTTGTGTGGTGATCTTTTACGTGTAAAAATCGAGCACCTTCTTTGTAAGGGCCTTTTCAAGTGGACTTAACGACGAGAGTTATTTATAAATGTATATAACACTAATCGCCAATTGGGTATCTCAAAATGTGTTCCACTGGACGCAGTGATATTTTTATAGCGATATTTAAAGAAACACACCCATATGCATAATTTTTAACACCAGGATATGCTGACTTTTATTCATTTCTTTTGTAAATCTAACCCAAATCAATTGTGTTGAAACTTGAATATTGTTGGATATCGTAAAATGCCCACTACATTCCTATTTTCAGTTATATTGACTAAAAGGTTTGCTGTATTATTACCGTCCTTCCCCTGTCTATTTTTATTCATGTAAAAATCTTTTAATTTTAAGTGGGTGTCACAGTAGATTAAAATTCTGATTGTTCTAAAACCTTGCTCAATGCAAAATAAATTTTTAATGATACAAAAATCATACCTAAACGTTGACAAATTGCCTTAGCTGACATAGTGCACTTTTCATCCCAGAATCGACCATTTTCAAAACTAGATGATACACATGGTCCAGAGCCGCTTGGTTCTCCAGTCTCCCATGTCGCCCATGTCTGTTCCTTACCATCCAGTGTTTTAAGTGAACCATTGATGACCGTTTTATAACCAATATAAAAGGTTTCAAACTGAATTCTTCAAAACGAAACAAAAGTCATGTTAATTGGACTATTTACCGGGTTTGTAATAACATGAGCAACACAACGAGTGCCACATGTGGAACAGGATCTGCTTATTCTCCCGGAGCACCTGAGATCACTCATTTTTTTGGTGGGGTTCGTGTTGCTTAGACTTTAGTTTTCTATGTTGTGTCTCGTGTACTATAATAAGTCTTTTTTTCCTTTTTTTTTAGCCATGGTGTTGACAGTTAATTTTAGATCAATGAGATTGACAGTCCCTCTGGTAATTTTCGCCCCTTTTTAAGTCCGTACAGAAGAAATCAAATGTATCAAAGATACCATTTACATATGAATTTAATTATAACAAGTTTCATGTGCAAAATTGGCAGAATACGATATACATCCAATACGCAACTGCAATGTTATACAATGGTCGAGCTGACTCATTCCCCGTTTCCAATCTCAATTTTACATAATAACTGTTTATTGTACCTTCTTTATCGGATTTTTATTATTATCAAGAAATCCAAGACTTTACTATTATAAAATCTTAAGTTTTAAAATCCAACTAGACACCTGCTGATGGAATAATACACAGAGTAAAGGTCTTACACTATCTATGTCATGAATTATGAACAATAAAACTTTGAGATTTTCTCAAATAATAAAACTCTTTTATCTCAGGATACATTTTTGTAGCTCTCCAACTTTGTATCTTAAACAATTTTTGGATTCGAGCGTCACTGATATGTCTTCTAACATGTTTTTTTAGACGAAACGCGCGTCTATTGTACAAATTTGAATCCTGGTATCTATGATACTTTTGTTATTATGAATTCTGTGTCATCAGTCTTTAAATCATTATGCGTTTTATTCTTAAGAACTAGTAGTCCTGTATATTAACTTCTGATACCTGATATTAATGTACATAGTTCACTTAGTTTATTTGGAAAATAGCCACTAAAGACTGCATAACATGATAATTTCATAAAATATCCATCAACGTAATCATAACTTAACTATACAACATTATTATGTATATTACATTTTTTGATGATATTGGATAGTATGTATAAAAAACAGTAGTATACCGGTGTTCAATAGTTATCAATCGATTAAGCGAAAACGAATCCGGGTCACAAAACTTAACCAAGGGAAACACATCAACTATCAGAGGAAAACAATGGAACAACAAAAACACTGACGCTACAAAAGCAGACGCCACCTTACATAGAAACGGACTACTTGGTATTTTAGGAAAAAATGGAGGGTTAAACCAGGTATAACATGGATATATCAAATAAAAACGGCACTTTAGTGAGTCTGAAACGCTTTTTCTGGATTTACCTTGGTTATTAACGCCCATACTAACACATTTTAAAAGTCATATATAAATTCACAGAAAAGACTTTAGTAATGAGGTTAATAGTCAATAGGGATATAAAGTTTAAATTTGGCTTCAAACGCCTGTATATCAATTTCATTCACAGGATATATAATATAGTGATCATCATCCTAAGGACCAGTTCTGCAAATGGGTACCTTCCCAATTCTCATATTTCCCATATTTCTATGAGGAATTCAATGTAATCATGTATATAGAATGTGTCTGATAACATGCATGTAAGAGAAAAAAAAGACTAAAAAAAGCGTTTATGGACTTCACCTGGTACATTCAAGATTAAATAAACTTTAAAAATCAAACGTATCAACATTTAAGAACACAATTGCAAAATGTTTTATGTAAGAATAGCAAAAAAAAAAAAATCAAAAAGCGTCTAGGGTAATTTTTTAGAGAGGATAACAACCTTTATACTATACAGTAGTAGTATGATTAAATAATTTTTGAAAGCAGTTCTTTGGGTTTTTTTTAACTGGAAATAAACAGGCAAACCTTTCAATGTTCTTTTTAATGTTTAACCTGTAGCTTTGGGTCTTTAATAAAACTGTATATACACGCAAAAAAATCATATCAAACTATTTGCTCCGTAATTACTTACAGCACAGATGAAACCTTTCACTTGTCTTGCCTTGTACTGACATTTCTCATATTCCGTTTTAGTTATTAAATATAAGATTATAATTTTTTTGTTAAGCATATTGAACAAAATTTTATACTATATGGTATACCCGTCATCTTTTCTAAATGCATTAAGAAAATCAAGAACTTTCTGGTTTGGAACGGCAGCTAGACTTCCATTGTCTGTCTGGCAAATGTTCATGCTGTCCTTAAAACTCTGTCGCGTTTTGACCAACCAGTAACATTCATGATGTGCGCTATCAATGTAGGGTCTTCCAATTGTACATGTAGATATATGAAAGCCTGTAATAGAAAAAAATATGCTTTTTGTCAGTTTCATGAGCGTTTAATCCAGAATTTTAGGGACAATAACTGTTTAAATAGACTTTTTTTTAGAATTAATGGTTTTGGGAAGAATACTTAATGAGCAACGTTATTCTGAATCCATCAAAATTATGGGGTATAACATTTTTTTTTTACTTTGATGTATAGAAAGCAATCTACAGATTTCCATCTAGGTAAAATTGAATTCAAAAGTATCAAAATTCAACACTAAAATAGTTTGAAATTACAATTTAAGGGCAAAGGTAAAATAACAAAAATACCGAACTCCGAGGAAAATTCACAGAGACTGAATAACTGGTCAACCGTTTTTGATGAAGTATAAACTTTGTTTTGCAAAATCACAAAGTTTTAAGAACTACAAGTATTACATTAAATATCATTTGATCTTTATTCCTAACGAAAGTATTTTTAAAAATGTTTTGTTTAATACGTACCTCCAATGTTGATAACATAAACGAAAATAACAACATCGTGCAATAGTACTATCTTCATCCTCCTATATTACTATATCTAGAAAAACGTGCAATAACAAAAAAAAAAAAAACTAAACTCCTAGGCAAATTCAAAACGAACAGTCCCTAATCAAATCTTCAGGAATACGTCAACACAACTTGGTTAACTAAATACGAAACATAGTCATTAAGACTATGCTATGAAAAGATATCCATATCTAATTAAAAAAAATTAATAATAATTGAATTGATTTCGAAAAGTTAAATATAAATATTTTATAAAAATCACTGTCGAAATTAGTTAGTTTAAAACTAAGCTAACAAATATAATATACTCTATGGTTATATAGAACTTCACTTATATCACTTTAAATCTCTGAATGAGTTAATTACGATTTCAATAAATATGATGAGAAATGGTAAAGTTTGGTCAATTGATAATGTTAACATGCAAACACATTTGATTTTCAAACATTTATTCCTAGTAACAATACTTGATGTTATTGGAAAGAAAAAGCTTATCACACAATATAAGTCATTAGATAAATAAGTTACACTATAAACAAACAGTCTAAATTAAACTGTTTCTGTTGACTCTTCATTTTTCATTTTTCACATTTTTTTCCAACAACTGGTTAATGTGAGAAGTATAAGCTAAACCAATCAACTTTTATCTCGAAATCTGTCTGTATCAACTAACAAATGTGAAAGTTTTTATTTAAAAGAAAAAAAAATATACATGCGTTAACGATTATGTTTACACCTTCGATAACAAAATCTATAATACGAATTGTTTCAAGACACTTCATGTTCTGAAAATCGACCGTTAACTATGAGATCTGGTCTTACTGTAGTAACCAGTTATAAGGATAAAAAAAATACGGACATGTTCGTCAGTCAATCGGAAGATAAAAATAGGGGTTATAACCTGTTTAATCTGATTTAGCCTTCTACATAATACTTTATTCTTTCCATCAGGTGTTTAGTCTTTGTCTCAACACTTGATGTAATATCGCCTTTTCTATGACGTCACAATAAGAACTCTAGAAGAAACCAAGCAAATTTTACGTTTTAATTAAATTTTGACCAATCATTTGCCGAGAACATATATCTCACTGGTTATGAGATTTTTTTTCTCACCGATCAAAATATGTGAAATAGAACAATAAATTATAGACTTGATGAGGTTCAAATACTTGAGATATAGTTAAGCAAATAAACCCATCATATATACCAGGATTACATTTTGTAATAACGCCAGACGCGCGTTTCGTCTACAAAAGACTCATCAGTGAAGCTCGAATCAACAAAAAAAAGACCAAATAAACATTGCTATTGATATTTTTTAAGGTAAAACTGTATATTACTTTTTTCCTTCTGTCATGTCTTAGTTTGAAAGGTATACGATCCCTTACTCTGGTTTATTCTAGTTACACAACGTAAGCACCACGCAAGTAAAATGTAGTGCAGCAGTTATCTTTCTTTCCATATTTAATTCGTTGCTTCATTCAAGAAGCACGCGTTGAGAACGTCGGTATAATGCATTTTATATTTGACTGTCCCTCTGGTATCTTTCGTCTCTCTTTTACTCATATCATAGAGTTCTTTTGTTGTTTCTCATACTAATAGCCATGTATTGTTATTCTTTATTTTATGCCTGATATTACCTTTAAGATCAAGTAATTACCTAGCTATATCTATTGAGAAACACGACCACTCAATGACAAGAATGCCTCATCTCCTTCTTGTTATATTCTTAATTACTTGTTTTAATTATTAATTTAGGAGCTAGCTGAGGCTCACAACAGAGTGGGGAGTTTTTATTTTTATAAGAACCATTGGTGGCCTTCGGCTGATAATTGCTTTTTGCTCGGGTTGTTGTCTCTTTGACGTATTCCACATTTCCATTCTCAGTTTTATTAGACACTTTGTCAATCACAACTAAAGTAAGCTCATCATCGATTTTACATTTTATTATATCTTAAAATATAAAAAACATAACGTATATGTTTTGTTTGTCATTTTCCTGAATTGATTAAATGATGATTAAAGATTTAAATTCTAATTTCAATCTAGCTAAATAGAAAATGAAAAAAAAAACACCTTATAATTTAATGCGTCAGATGCGCTTTTCTGTATTTTCTTTTATCAGGAACACTCAAAACCAATAATTTGAAAGCCAATGATGTATAAAATTCTTAATTATTCAATCCGCCTAAATATTTTTAGCACCACACAAAATATCTAAATCAGTGTCACGATATTTACTTCCTATATTAAGAACTTAGTTGTCATATGAGAAGTCGCAGGTTTCTTTTACTTACTACCTTCGTTGTAGAATTTAGTTAAATCGATTTGACCCTAAGAATCTTAATGATTTTCAATTTATCAAAGGATCAGTAAAGAAAAGTATCTTTTACCAAAGCACTGTCCACTGCCCACTGAGCTGACATGCAGTCCAAACGTTTGATGACTATATTGAACATATATTGAGTAAAGGTTAACGCATCTCTTATCGAAATGTACATATTGTGCAGAAAGATTTGTTCAGTTTACGTTAACTTTGGTCGATACCTCTACATATGGACTGTAAGCCTCCGAGGGTATCACCAAACCAGTAGTAAGTATTTCGGTACTGGCATAAAAATACAGATATTATGTTTGTGTAATTTCCTGTTTTGAAACCCATTTTCAATTAAGGAATACATATCCCTCATGAAAAACTCTGATTTCTTGTCCGCCTTTGACGACACTGTTTTCCTTTATGGTTTATAATCTTTTTATTTGTTATAAATGCTTTCGTACTTCGAACATCAATGAAGAGACATTTATTGTCGAAATGCGCATCCATCTAGCTCAAAAAGATTAGTGCCTGTTAATGTCGTTAATTCAGGCATGTTTGTCTAATATCTTTACTTATATTACATCTTGAAATAAACGCTGAAGGTCGGTAAACTTAAAGACAAAAAATGTGATTTCAGCTTTCTTATTGTGAAATTTCCATTTCTATGTAGAAACATTCCAACAGCTCCTGTATATATCTTTCACTTGATACGACATTTTAGAGTTTGAGTTTTCTATGTTAGTGTCAAAAAAGGACTGCTTTTGAAAAAAAAATTCTAAATAATAAAGATTAAGTTGTTACTTCAAAAATCATGATATATTTGACCAGTATGGAAAAGCTGTGTCACAAACCTCAACGTATATGTTCAAATTGTCTTAGCTACAATCTATTTCTCTGTGTCTCGATTGTTACATCACCGAATGAGATTTTTCACATAATTACTATATGCAAAAAATCAAACGAAGGATGCCACATGTTAAGCAGTCTCTCCACGCTCTTCCAGAGTACCTGATAACCTCCGTTGTAGTTGGTGGAGTTTGTGTTTAGTTTCAAATGTAACGTTTTGTAGACGGTTGTTCGTCTTTTCGTCGTTTTTTTTTCTGTTTTGTCATGGTATCGTCTGTTTTCATCTATTTTTTATACTATTGTCCCTTAAAGTCTTTTCAATCTCATTTAAAAAAAAAATATAAGATGATAGTACTAAAGCACTGATAAACATCAGCAGTTAGTTTAATCATGTTAGTACCGAAAAGCTGACAACTAAAAATAAAAGGACGATACCAAGGGTTCAAAATACGTAGTTCAATCCCAAGCTGATGATTTAAATCATATCATATTTTAAAAAGATATTTTACCCACATATCAAGAATCATCATGTAGATAACTATCTTTACGTGTGAGGTATTTGATAATTATAACAAAAAATAAAGCTTAATGACAGGTTTTGAAGTATGGCAACTCTGATCCAAATATGTATAACAAAAAAATATATCTGACAAAAGCTATTTTATAGCTCTGATGCAAATATGTAAGACAAAAATTCAAATACATATCGTTTTATTTCAGACGTTTCTTTATAAGTTGATGATACTTTTAATATAGATCAATTTCAATTTTAATGTGTCGAACATGTGGCTGAATGTTTCATTTTCTATGTTCAGTGGACCATGAAATTGGGATCAAAACTTTAATTTGGAATTAAAATTAGAAAGATCATATCATAGAGAACATGTGTACTAAGTTTCAAGTTGATGTAACTTTAACTTCATCAAAAACTACCTTGACCAAAAACTTTAACCTGAACTTTGCACTATCATTTTCTATGTTCAGTGAACCATGAAATTGGGGTAAAAACTATAATTTGGCATTAAAATTAGAAAGATCATATCATGGGGAACATGTGTATCAAGTTTCAAGTTGATTGGACTTCAGCTTCATCAAAAACTACCTCGACCAAAAACTTTAACCTGAAGCGAACGGACGCACAGACGGACGGACGGACGCACAGACGGACGTACAGACGGACGAACGAACGGAGGCACAGACCAGAAAACATAATGCCCCTCTACTATCGTAGGTGGGGCATAAAAACTAGACAATATAAATGTAATCCCAAAAAATACTGAAAGGATATCAAGATGTAAGACACAACAGGGGAAATTACGATAACTTTTATTCAATATTCAACAACATTTCAAATAAAAACATTTAATATAAAGCTTTATTGATGCATATGATTATTGTATATACATGTAGCTATTAACAACCCTAGCAATTAACCTTGTCAGACGTAGTTGTTTTAAACTGAATGTCGTTAAATAAATATTGATTCAATTTCTATGTAACCTTAACGTATACTGAAACACTCAACGTTAAAGTATACAATTTTCATCATAGATTTATCTTTAACAAAAATCAGGGATTATTGACAAATATTCCCATAGTTTTATTGTCAGAGTAATCAGAACAAACGACATTGGCTATAATATTTGAAAATGTATTTTTAAAATCTTGAATTAATATTGGATTTTCATATAGTTTAGCCTCGAGAATAACTGATGTGAAATCAGCTGACATTGTCTGATGCAATAAAGTTGTTATCATAAACATTATCATGTTCATGGCACATTATTTCAATCGTTGAAATTAAAAGAAGTTAACGACACATATGGTTTTTTTTCTTTGCTATGAATGCAAATGTTTTTAATAGGTACCAGAATTATAATTTAGTACGCCAGACGCGCGTTTCGCCTACATAAGACTCATCAGTGACGCTCAGATCAAAAGAGTATTGAGGACCGCAAGTTCCAAAAAGTTGTGCCAAATACAATGATCTCACAGGTCTGCAAGTAAAAAATTGTACAAAATACTAAAAAGAAAACATGTAATTTAAACATAAAATCCCTGGTTCAATATAATATGTGAACTTTTAATGAATATAAAATACATTCTGCAAACACTATATCTTGTAAAGTGCTTGCATATTTTTTTCAATACAACTTCATCGATAATGTCTTGAAAACAATTATTGGTGTATGACGTTAAAAGAGTGAAATTATCGAATTTATTTTACAATAATTCAGGTTTATATGTAACACATCTTCTGCTTGGCTGAAGTTTTTTCTCTATCAGCTGATTTGTCAAGTGACCGTAACGTCATTAACGATTTATCATGGTTTACTCCTAAAAATGAAATTTTTAATTTGAATTAATAAGGAATGATTGTTATATATTTTTTGTCTATTCGCAGGTTCCCCTTGCGGAGCACCTGAGATCACCCCTAGTTTTTGGTGGGGTTCGTGTTGCTTATTCTTTAGTTTTCTATGTTGTGTCATGTGTAATATTGTTTGTCTGTTTATCTTTTTCATTTTTAGCCATGGCGTTGTCAGTTAATTTTTAATTTATGAGTTTGCCTGTCCCTCTGGTATCTTTCGTCCCTCTTTTATTCAGTTACGCATTTTGTATGTTATTTTATACAGACAGAAAAAGTATTCCAATAATTCTTTAATGTGAAATTTTCGGTTCTTATTTCACTGGAAAATCATAGTATTCATTATCACCAATGTGTTAGTTGAAATCTATATCATATGTTTCTAATTTTATCATCGAAGGGAAACACAAAATTCACCATGTTTCTTTCAACTAGGTCATATTTTGTACCACCATGTGTCTATATATCGTCACAGTACCTAAACTGCAACATGTACCCAAATTACATCTATTTATAAAATAAATAACAGAGAAAATCTTTTCTTAGAGACTTACAATTTGTATTTTTTTTTATGATATGACATCATGCACGCCTTTTAATATATATAACTATATTTACACAAAATGTTTACAGTATTTATCAAACAATGAAAAAAATCACTGGAAAACTGTAAAATCTGTAGAACTGTCGCCATGCGACGTCCACACAAATTTAAAAAATGAGCAATCATAAATGTTATTGAAATTCATTTCTTAAAAAAACGAAGAGTATATTTGTTATACATGGATTATATTATTTGTAATCGAATAGAATTCAATCATGTAATTATTTTTGATTGATATTTTCTAATAAGATTGATTTTACATCAAATACCACTTCATGTAGATTTCAATAGCAATTACGTTGAACATGCATTTTGCTAAACATAGTTGTTTAAATACTACGAAAAACACTTTTTTTCAAAAATATTTATACATATGAGCATTAAATTCTAGGTTAAAAGTATAAAATCACCAAAATATATGTTTCAGAATTTCCTGTAACAACGACATACTGCTTGTAACGGTTTAAACGTTATTCCTTGGTGTTTAGTATTTTGGTGATTTTATACTATTAAAATTTAATATTAACATTTAAGTCTTGAGTAAGTTAAACAGTTAAAATTATTTAATTAAAATTAGTAAAACTTTATTCAACATTGAGTGTTAAGGCGGTTATTAAAATTTCTTGTATAGATTATGTTAACATTGAATACGCTTCGATTTTTGGCAACATTTCAAATTATTCAATCGTAATTTTAAATCTATCCAGAAAACAGGAAGATCTAGAATCATAAGTCCACCAAAGACAATGACCAATAGTATAACTCCTACATATCCTATACTAGCTGATGATGGTCTGTCGTCTTTAGCTGAAGTCTTTGATCGAATGGTTGACGACAAAGTCTCAACATTTACAGAAAGTTCCTTTGAAATGTTTGCTGCTATTTCAGCCTTTAGTTCTACACTTATAGTAGAGTTAACTTTAACTTTTACTGTTTTACAGTTACACCGGCACGATCGATCTGTCGTAGTCCCGAGGTTATGTGCTGTTGTCACAGGTATGCTTGTTTCTGTTGTTTCTTCACTTGTGGAAGTTTCTATTGTAGCAGTTGTAGAATGTTTTTCTGTTGTTGCTTCATTAGTTGTTGTTGGGTTCCAAAACTTCGCTGTTAATACAAATGAATGATACAATTAAAATAAAGCTGGCTGCATTAATATGTAAATATTTTTTTTTCTTGTTAAACAAAGCAAACAACTATCACCCTTTAAGATTTTTTGTTATTTATCTTTGTTTGTCTTCTCAATCGTATTATTAAACTACTATTACTGAAATTTACCACTATAAAAAATTGAAAACAACACGTTTGATAATTTATTGCGTCCGAAGTGCTTTTCTGGATTTACCTTCATCAGGAACGCTCAAAGCAAAACATTTGAAATCCGAAGATGTATAAAAAGCGAAAATCGTTGAATCGTTGTTCCAAAATTAAACACATCGATTGGGCGAAGCACCAAAATTACACACACCAAAATAAAAATCATGCCTTTTGAGTGAAAACCGCCAAAATATCCCGACGACAAAATTTCCCAATTTACGGTACATGTCAAAAATACCTAAAATAAAAAGCCAAATTCATTTAAAGCCAACGTTGCCTGAGGGAGTTGAAACCTTAGTTTCATTAAAATTTTAAAATTTATTAACGGACATTTTAAGTAAAGTTTGATAAATCATGTCAGTAACGAAGCACTGATTACTGAGCTGATGATACCCTCGGGGACTGATAGTCCATCAGCAGAGGCATCGACCCAGTGATGTTAAAAATTGAAAACAACACGTTTATTAATTTATTGCGTCCGAAGCGCTTTTCTGGATTTACCTTCATCAGGAACGCTCAAAGCCAAACATTTGAAAGCCGAAGATGTATACGTAGCGAGTATCGTATAAACGTACCGCCGGAGGTGGTACTGATTTAAAAAAGAAAAGGCCTTTGACTCTCTTATTTAGCTATGTTCTGCACTTCGCCAAATTTTCATTTTACATAAATAATGTAAATACGAATACTTTATTAGAATAAACAGCGAATAATAAGTATGTCAAAGAGACATCAACCCGACCAAAGAGCCACTAATATGTCTTCAACGCAGAGAGAAAATCCCGCACCGGGAAGTGCTAATCAGCTGGCCCCTATATAAAATAGTGTACTAGTTCAGTAAAAATGGACGTCACACTAAACTCTGAAACATATAAATAAGCCAAAAATACAAAACATACAAGACTAACAAAGGCCAGAGACTCCTCGACTGAATCAATCTGGATTTTGAAGTTGTGTTTCCAGTTGATTGAAGTAGGCTCGCAATATTTCGAGCCTTTGGATAACCCAGGTTCAACCCACCATTTTTTCTTAAAATGTCCTGAACCAAGTCAGGAAAATGGCCAATGTTATATTATAGTTCGTTTCTGTGTGTGTTGCATTTTCGTGTTTCTGCTATGTCGTTGTTCTCCTCTTATATTTGATGTGTTTTCCTCAGTTTTAGTTTGTTACCAAATTTTTTTTTTCTAAATCGATTTATGAATTTTGAACAGAGGTATACTACTAGTGCCTTTATTTGGATAAAACAGTTCGCAGATAAGTATTATTTACAATGCTTAGGTCACCAGTAATAAGGATGATAGTCGGAATATATGGACAATTCTCTGAATCAAATTCCTTCTACTGTACGTTTATACGATTTTGTATTAATTTCCATTTACTTTGAAAACCACCAACTTGAGTGTATAAATCAAATTGAATTGTAGTTTAATTAACTATCTCGATATTTAAGCTCATAAATACTAGGCATGTGTGGGGAATAGTATAAATAGATATAGGAAGATGTGGTAAGAGTGCCAATGAGACAACTCTCCATCCAAGTCACAATTATAAAAGTAAACTAGTATAGGTCAAAGCACTGTCTTTAACACGGAGCCAAGGTTAGTGCATTATGACGATGCCCTCCATGCTTCTGTATCTTTTAAATGAACTAACGCTTTTCTGTGTTATCTTCAACATTCCTTTCTCATGAATGGGTTATATTGGTATCATGCTGTTGGTTATGAATGAACTGTTTAGTTCGTACTGTTGTGTACTGAATCGTGCATAATTTTTGTAATTGTCACTGTTGAATTCACTACCAATAGACTCAGATGTGGAACGATTTAAAGCTGGACAAAAAGAATGGTACATCATTGCAGATCGTTTAAGTTGATTTGTCCGATTTGCTTTGCTGATCGAGTGATGTTTACCCCAAATCGCTTTAAATCATATTGATTTGAAAAGAAACGACTGTTTCATTTAGGTTTTTGAATTTCATTGCTTAGTCCAATCAATCAATGCTTATCGAATCTCAACTTTATTCTATGATTTTATTTTTCAAATTTCAATTTCGTAAACAAATTTGAACAGTTTGAGCAATCAAATATAAATATATGTACATTCGATATCAATGCATTTGCATGTAGTACTTGCTCGATATGTATGTTCCAGGCTTCCCTAACTTGAAATAAAATTCTAGACTTTAATTTTTGATATAAGTATTCAAGTATAAAAGAAGGACGAAAGATACCAGAGGGACAGTCAAACTCATAAATCGAAAATAAACTGACAACACCACGGCTTTAAATGAAAAAGACAAACAGACAAACAATAGTACACATGACACAACATATAAAAATAAAGAATAAGCAATGAAATAGGAACATAATGAATATTCACCTTACCAAAATATGCTGGCCATTGACATATAGCATAGTATGTGTCAGTACAATATTCTTCCCAGAAAGTACCATCTACATTAAACGAAGTTACACAGGAAGCACCCGTAGCACCACTTGGTTGCCCACTGTTCCACGGCGCCCAGGATTGCTGTCGGCCATCCAATGTCACAAGACCGTTCGAACTGTCTCTTAAATAACCGATGTAGAATTCTTTAAGTTGTTTCCTGCACAAAGAAAACTTTTCTATAGCATTATCATTAAAAAAAAATATGTAAACGTAAACGTTATAAGTGCCCACATAAAAAAGTTCAAAATTACACAGGTATGGCTTGTTGTTTTTTGTTTTTTTTTTTATATATATATAAAACTAACTTCTGTAGATTTTTTTTTTATTTTCGTGGGTTCCTACTTTCGTGAATTGAAAAAATAAATTTTCATTTTCGTAGATATTTGATTTCATGGCTTTGCCATAGTCTGCATACATTCCTATACAACATGTGTAATTCGTTGGATATTGGAATTTGTTGCTCCCAGATTATTACAGAATCACTAAATCATTAAACAGTTATCAATGAATGAAAATATGGAAAGCAAATCCAAAATTAACCCCAAAAATGAGATTCTCAGCTTTGCAATAATAGGCAGTTCATGTTCCATTGGTGACACCCCTTACATGTCAAAATTCTGTGTTGTTATTATCCAATCGAGACGAAGAGGGAGCGATTATCGTCACGAAAAGGGGGCATATTTGTGGTCATCTGTGACATAGATTTTCCAACACAAAATGAAACCATTTAAATCGTTTTTTGTGGTGGAAAGTCTCATTAAATGAATGAAAGAATGAATGATTACTTGAGTACAGAATGCATTAACTATGTTAAAGTTACTAATACCTTTGAATCATTAGAAATCATCAACAACAGAGAGCAATGCATAAAATGCACAATAAGACAAACATGTCAATTCAAGATGTAGGTCAAGATATGAAACATACTTAAAAACATATGTAATGACATAACACGTCAAAGTCGGCAAGACGAAGGACACAGTAGGTCCATTTAAAAAGTAAGCTTCAAACGTTACAAATCTGTATTCAAAATATTGAAAAAAAAATATGAACTCATGCATTTTGATGATTGAATTTATTGTTTGAATTGCATTTGTTGTTTACAAAGAATGGGTTGTCATTCATTGATGAAATATTAATCTTTCTTTTTTATTAAACATATTTGACTTATTCGTTTGATCTTTATTCACGCATTACATGATGAATACTATTGTAAAAAGAAAAAAAATGGCAAAATAAAAAGTTCAAACATATCAAACGAATGTATAACAACTGTCATATTCCTGGCTTGGTACAGGCATTTTCTTATTTAGAAAATGGTGGTAAGGGACATAAAAATCAAATGTTTTTACTATTGCAAAACTCTCAAGAACGTACAACGTTAAAATCAATGATAAAAAATTACATGGAACTTGAATAAATTAAATGGAGCATAAACAAAGACTGGTTAAAAGCGACGTTAATCTTTCCGTGAGTTTCACCTGATGATAATGAACTTAATAAGCCTGTTCAATGCTGAAACATTAGTATTGGCTTCTGTGGAGATGGAATTCTCGTTGACTATTAGAACATAAGGGTTGAACTGAACTAGTATAAGTAGTCTATTAAAGGCTACCATGCCATTTTTATTTTGTTGTAAGTACAATGCTCTCTCTGAATATAACATCAAAAGTTATGTTCTTTGTTCTTAAAAGATAATATTAAAGTCTATATATGGTGAGAAAGTACATAGAAATTACATGCATATCCGTTTTATGTAGCTTTTCGCTACCATTTACCATTCGGGAGCACCCGAGATTGCCCCCAGTTTTTTTAGTGGGATTCGTGTTGCTTAGTCTTTTGTTTTTTAAGGTGTGTCTTGTGTACAATTGTTTTTTTCTAAGTATTTTTGCTTGTTAGTCATGTTAGTTTATTTTCATTCTATGAGTTTGAATGTTCCTCTGGTATATTACACCCCTCTCATAGTATTTATACAGCTTTATACTTGTTTGGCTTTCTAACTATCTTGATCTGAGCGGCCCTGATGAGTATTATGAAGACGAATCGCGCATCTAGCGTGCCTGGAAACTTTGATAATTATTTACATAATGTCAAATATGATTTTTCAATATATAGACACAACAATAATTATACAAATGTGTGTATGCCCTTAGTTAAATTTAACTTATTTTTCTTCTGTTGAGTCTTATTACGAACAAGACAAGCAACATTATATTCAGTGAAATAATTCAGAGGGTCAACATATAAAGATGATTAACTCTTAATTGAATTATCCAAAAATGCCAGGTATACTGTATTTTCTACATTTTTATCAGTCCAATACATACCCAGCATCTGTTCTGTAGACATTTAGCCAATTTAGTGTCTTCTGATCTGGAATAATTCCTAAGCTGCCGTAATCTTGCTGACAGAGGTGCAAACTTGTGTTGAAGTTATTAAGTGTTTCGATCAACCAGAAACATACGTAATTTGAGTTGTCAATATATGGTGTACCTTTGATACAAGTCGGTGTTCCATCGCCTGAAATAAACAAGATACCTTAGTTTGTTTTTTGCATTTGCAATCATGACACCGTTCTTTTTTTTTTAATTAATTGAGAATTCAATTTGAGAGTAAACCAGCAAAAATACAACACAACAAAAAAAGAAACAAAAAAAAAAAAAACTGTAATACGCAGTTGTTCTCCTTTGGAAGATGTTCTAAGTCATCAATACGACGATCGTTACCCGTTGAAATAAAAGTATAAACATTTTGGTAGGATAGCCAATGTGACAAATACCTACGAGGGACCTTATAAACAGGATGTTAACATCCAGAGGTCACTGTACTACAGTTTTCCATATTTCTGAAACCAAAAAGCCCCCCCCCCCTCCCCCCCCAAAAAAAAAAAAAAAATACAAATGCAACAATAAACTTTACATGCCATACAATCTGAATCATTTCTGTGACTTCAAAAACATTTTTGTTTCATAATTTTATCTAGCAAACCAAATTTTGATTACTGCCTATGATGCATTTATCTTTTAGCTAAATATAGATGTCATCTTAACAGCACTGTTCGAACTTTCGATACCTCTGCTGGTGAACGATCAGTTCCCGAGGGTTTCACCAGGGAGAAGTCAATACTTTTGTTCTCACATAATTCATTGGAAACTTTCTAAAATTGTCGGTTTATAAACTTAAAAGGACATTTAGGTTCCAACTCACTCAGACAAAATTGACATTATATTGATTTTTTGGTCCTTTTTTTTAACTCTTACACTATTTCGTTTCTTATACATTCTATGCATTCAAATAGTCGGCTTAAAGAAGGTAAATCCAAACAAAAGCGCTTTGGAATCAAACATATATTCCCTGCCACTTCCTGTCAGTATTTTTGTTTGACGTGTTTCTTTGTATTGATCAGATGACCAACGCCTTTTTACAACACATTTATATAGTTCATTGTGGTGTTTCACCACTGTTCCAGGTTAGGAGATGATTTGGGTTGTCACAAATATATTTAAGCCCGTCGCATTATCTGTTTGCCTGTTCTTCATACTGTATGGATTTTTTTCATTGTTAAAGACCATACAGTTTTTTCATTGGAAATCATACCACATCTACGTATCTTTATAAACGTAATATTTAATAAAAAAATGAATTACTTCTATATTACTTGTCGTGAAACATTAACCGTTAGTTACAAGTTAACATTACTTGATATGTTTATGTGAAAGCGTGCCATAGACACATATTTGTACGAACTTGACGTAAGAATATTCCTCAACTTTCATAGGTCTATAAATTTTCTTTTTCTCTTTAGAACAAAACGAACAGGGTACTTTCCTTGATATAAATCACGCGAAATTTACAGCAGCGCATACAAAACAAAATAATATCGGTTGCGTCTTTCAAATCTTTCTCCTCATTCAATAAATTTTAAAAAAGTGTACATCTTCTCCAATATATAAACAAGCCTTTTTCATTTAAACTTATAGATATATAGCAATTTTAAGTTGTATTCGCGTTGGTCTGCTTCGTTTCAGTTGCGTTGATTCGTTCGAGTGTTAGACTGTCCGTCATTTTTTATTTGTGCCCCTTTGAAAAATAAAATTCTTAGTGTTCGAAAGCGTCCTTCTAATAATAATTTATATACCATATATATGTTCAATGTGGTGTATTGTAAATACACTGTCCTATAATTGAATATTGGCTATAGATCATGTATCATTGTTTAAATTGTATTATGAATATAGGTATACATGATCAATATGTAATACTTAAATAATCATTATCTTATCTATGTTATGTTATATCCTATTATGCAAGTGCTGCTTTGATCTTTGAACGTTAAGCCTGTAATTGTTGTGTCTTTTAACCCACAAAAAACTACGACTAAATTAGTGTAATGAAAACATTTTTGGGTTCTGGCTTAGTACTGTTAACCATCAGATATTCTTATTCTTATATTGCATTCTTATTTCGCATAATGTTTGCCATTGTTAAAACAAAATAATGAAAATATATAAAATTGAATTTAATTTAGAAAAAAAAGACCACTTATATCTATTAATTAAAAAGCCATATTAAAACTAAAACATCCAACAAACACATTATGCTACATACATTTTCCAAAGTTCATATCAGTCCAGATAATAGCATAAACTGTCATGGATTGAAACCAATTAAGCCATGAGAAATCCATGAGAAAATAAATCGTCGAAATGGTGAAAGAAAACAAATAGTCTCAAAACTGTTCTTTCATCTTTAGTAAAAATACTTATCCGACCATATCGTATTCTCCTATTGTATAAATGTATGTCAAACGAGAACCTACTCTGTTTAAAAGTTCTTGAAAAAATCGATTAGATTTTTTAATGCCGGAAATTTGTCATTATAGGTCTAAAAGAACTAATGGACAATCAGGAATTGTATCTTTTTTTTCTCTTTTATTATCTAATTGTCATTGTCCCATCAGCAAATATCAAAGCATCTGTTAGTCCCAAATCCATTAACATTTATGTCATTTGTTCAAGCATTTAAAGTTTTATTTATGTATTGAAAATTGTCAATGGAATGAATGGATTTTTTTATTGTTATAGTCATTGATATCTTTTAATTGTAAACTACACACAAAATAGTCCTGAAAAATAAAGTTTGATGTAGCTGTTAAAAATTGACAATGAAATGATTGGAATATATATGTATAACATAGTCCTGAAAAATAAAGTTCGATGTAGCTTTTAAAAATTGACAATGAAATGAATGGAATTCCTTTTAGTGTTATTGTTATAGTCATTGAAATCTTTCAATTTTAAAATATATGACAAAACAAAATTTCTGAAAAATAATGCTATATTGTATGTTCGAGTTTACACAGATTATTTACCCTGGTGTTGAATTAAATGTTGCGTTCAACTTGTATTTCAAATATACTTATTTGATCTTCAATATCATTTTAGTAGGTCAAAAATTAGATGGTATACCAACTTTAATGAATCTTTTTTTCAACAAAATTAAACATTAAGTGGTATTCAGTAATCTATAATTTTGACAAATTATGACGCAAAACTGGTTGTATTGAAATATAGATTCCACAACTGCAAGTCTATTACGATATTTCTCCACCCGAGACAGTTAAAATTTAATATTTAAAGCGCCAGGCTTGCCGAGCTTTTTAAATAATTAAAATTTAACTGTTAAGAGTGGAGAAATATCGTAATACACGAGTTACAGTGGGGGAATCTGTTTCCCTTATGATTTTTATCCTTCCTTTTCAAAGATTTGAGGAAGGGTGTGTACTTTTGATATGACGTCATCAGGCATGGTCGCCTTTTTCAAGACGTCACAATAAGAAAATTCAGAAAAAAAAACAAAAACAAAATTAACGTCACAATTAAATTTCAACCTACCGTTTACCGAGAACAGATTTTTCACTAGTGAGGAGAATATTTTTCTCACACAGGCCAGGAAATGTGAAAATAGCACAAAAATTAGGGAAAACTTTTGTTTTACTTCATTTCCAGTGGCAATCATTTTGCAAATCTTTTTGAAATGAACAAATTAAAATCAATTAATTTATAAATGCAATGGACAGGTTCCACAAAGAGTGTGACCAGAAACTAATTATGAATATTATATTTATATATAAATACAGCCAATGGAACGAATTGAAAACAACTATAATATACCCTGTACATAGATGTTTTCAATTCATTCCATTGGTTGTATTTAGTCGAGCGTCTGACTTTCCCATATCTGAATTTATCTTGGAGTTTGGTATTTTTTCTCATACTTTTATGACGTCAAATTTTATATGGTTTAGTTTTAGGTGTTGTTGTTTGGATTTTCACTTTAATACAATCCGTTGAAAAACTGTCAAATTCTGAATTGTCAACACATTTGGATATGAATACATCCGATAATTGTATAGTGCTGCAGTATTTTCTTTTTTTAATGAAATAATTCTTAAGGTTATTACTATTTCTTCACCAATAGCAGTGTCTAAATATTTGAATTTGTAACAACCCTTTAAGGAGAAAATATTGATAAAAAAAACTACTGGACTGAATTTTGGTCGGTTTCAAACATAATTTGAAATAATTTTGACATTCAAGACTAATTATTTAATTGATATTATAAACATGAAAACCGTATTGTACATAAAGACTGCATGAGGCAGTTTCTAGAATTTTTTAAGTTTTGATTTTTTGGCAACATGTTTTCAAATCATAAAATCGTAATTTTACAACTGTCACGAAACCAGGAAGATCTAGAATAATAAGTCCACCAAAGACAGTGACCAATAGTATCACTCCTATATATCCGATACTAGCTGAAGATGGTCTGTCGTCTTTAGCGGATGTCTTTGACCGAATAGTTGACGACAAAGTCTCTACATTTACAGAAAGCTCTTTTGAAATGTTTGCTGCTATTTCAGCCTTTTCTTCTTTGCTTATAGTAGTGTTAACATTCTCTGTTTTGCAGATACACCGACAAGATTTTTCTGTTGTTGCCCCCATACTATGTGCCATTGTTATAGGTCTAATATTTTCTGTTGTGACTTCACTGGTGGAAGTTTCAGTTTTCATTTTACTTGATAATGCTTCTGTTGACTCGTTATTGGTTGTTGTTACACTTGTTGTCGCATTCCAAAATGTCGCTGTTAACACCAAAAAAAAAATGATACGATTATAATAAAACTGGCTTTGTTGATATAACATAATTGTATTAATATTATGATGTATTTAACACTTTCTTTATTTTTTTCAGATAGAAAAGTTCATTTTTACTTAAAAAACAAACCACAACTATATGACAACATTACCTACATGTACTCTCTCAGTTATTTGATCAGCTCCCTTGATTTGTTTTCTTAATCGATTATGAGCCTACTACACGTTACCTTTTCATAAGAGAAAATTGACTTCACCTAATTATTATTATCAATGGAATTTTGGTTAAAATATAGTTTGAAAAAAAAAACAACGAAGGCTTTTTAGGACTTACTTTGGCCGTAGAACGTTAAAAAAGCAGTTCATATAGAAAGCATAAACCTGTAAATCAAGACTTGCAGGTATTTCGTAATGGATCTATTTACAAGTAAATAAATAATTCTTTTCCTTATTTTTTTCACTTTAATGGTGTATAACAACTAGAGGCTCTAAAGAGCCTGTGTCGCTCACCCTGGTTTATGTGCATATCATAAAGTAACAAAGAACACAGATGGATTCATGACAAAATTGTGTTTTGGTGATGGTGATGTGTTTATTGATCTTACTTTACGGAACATTCTTGCTGCTTACTATTATCTCTATCTATAATGAACCTATGAATCTATCCCAGTAGTTAAAATATTTTGTAAAAATTTACAAAATTTATGAAAATTGTTAAAATTGACTAAAAAGGGCAATAACTCCTTAAGGGATCAACTGATCATTTTGATCATGCTGACTTATTTGTAAATTTTACTTTGCTGAAGATTATTGCTGTTTACAATTTATGTCTATCTATAATAGTATTCAAGATAATAACAAAAATTGGCAAAATTTCCTTACAAATTACCAATCAGGGCAGTAGGCCAACAACCAATTGTCCGATTCATCTGAAAATTTCAGGGCAGATCTATCAGGTTTGCTATAAATGCTTTGGTTTCTGAGTTATAAGCCAAAATCTACATTTTACCCCTATGTTCCATTTTTAGCCATGGCGGCCATCTTGGCTGGTTGACTGGGTCACCGCACACATTTTTTTAAACTAGATACCCCAATGATGATTTTGGCTAAGTTTGGTTAAATTTGGCCCAGTAGTTTCAGAGAAGAAGATTTTTGTAAAAGTTAACGACGACGACGGACAACGACTACGGACGACAGACGCCAAGTGATGAAAAAAGCTCATTGGCCCTTTGGGCCAGGTGAGCTAAAAATCAAGTACTGATCCCCTGTAGCACAAACGAATGTTTTGATACATCAACCTACCTCTGATAATGCGTAATTTTCTCACAATATTTGTAATCTTATGAGCTGATGTATGCGGATCAGGTTGACATGACCCTTGTCTCATTCAATATATTGAATACAAAATATATCGGTTATACATTAATGCATGCAGGGCACTAAAATCGTATGCATAAGTTAAATTACAAAATTATATGCGCAGTCAAAATTCACATGAATACTTGTAAAAAGTGAAAAGACGAAGTAGAAATGGGTGTTCATGTGAACTAAATCGTTTGATTGTGCTACTAGGGCTAGTAGAAATTGAATAAAAATCATGATTTATTTTTAGTTAAATTAAAACAGAAGTAAATTGTGTATGGTCTACTTGATCAGTCTTGAACGGCAATTTCAATGTGTTGTATGAGTCTGACTCAAACGTCCTAAAGAAAGTCTTAAACATGGCCGTTAGACGTCAGAGAAATCACAATCTACAAACAGGTAAGCCTTATTCAAAGTATACTGTGAAATAGTTTGGTTAAAAAGTAGTCCAATAAATGAAGTGAGATATCAGAACCACATGATTTATACAGTAGTAATAATTGATAACAATAGAATTGTCCCAAATGAGTTTTTTCCGAGTTGTTGCAATGATGTTCATTGACATTTATCTCCAAATCACTTGTATTTCATATTCATTTGAATATTTACCTTATATTATCGGTTTAATGTTAGATTGGCCAATTAAGCAATGTTATGCAAATATCAAGATCTTCGTTTTATGTTATTTTGTTTTCAAACTTTGTTTTCGTTAACAAATATGAACAGGTTGAACAAACATGTATAAATACATTCGATATCAACGAAATATTTGCTTGATCTCTATGTTCTTATATTTCCTATCCTAAAACATAGTCTTAATACTCAGAAAGCAGTTATCCATGTAGATACACAATATGCATATATTAATATTATGAATATTTACCCTACCAAGAAATTTTGGCCACTGACAAATAGCATAGTATGTGTAAGTACAATCTTCATCCCAGAAAGTACCATCTCTGTTAAAAGACGATACACAGGTATCTTTTGGACCACCACTGGGTTCATCACCTTCCCACGGGGCCCAGGTCTGCAGACGACCATCCAATGTCACAAGGTTATTTAAAATGTCCCTTTTATAACCGACATAGAACTCCTTATATTCCTTCCTATACAAAGTAATCTTTATGATTAATAGCATTATCATTGTAAATGTTTACTCGTATTCTACTTGATAAAGACAAATAAAACAAACAAAACAATTCGCCTAATCCGTCCATAAAACATAAACAAACTCTCGTCCTAAATATGCATGTTAGTTTCCCGCTGGACGTTGATTAGCCTCCGATCTTCGTCCTTATCATCAATAGCTGAAACTTACCAGTTTGTATCCCGGATTTGTTTCTTTTTCAATCGATTTATGAATTCCAAACAGCGGTATACTACTGTTGCCTTTATTTACTATTGTTTCATATCCTTTTCAATAGCCTTAGAGTACAGTTTACAAAACGCCAATTATTTTTCTGAGCAATATATTTTTAACAATAGACGTGTGTGCTAATTTGGAATCGTATGTTTATACAACTAGCCTCTCTTTTGAAGGATTTTTTAATGTAGCAAGGCAACACAATTATATTCAAAAGTAATCGAATAAATTTTTAAAATTGATCATTTCTTATTGATACTTAACCCTAGATGACAGGTTAGCTATTATTGATACCTTTAATTTCAAATGTACACACCCGACATCCTCTCTGTAAACATTCAGCCAATCCAGTGTGTTCTGATCTGGAATAATTCCTAAGCTTCCGTTGTCATTCTGGCAGAGGTTCAAACTAGTGTTGAAGTCATTAAATGTTTCAATCAACCAGAAACATACGTAATTTGAGTTTTCAATGTATGGTCTACCTTTGGTACAGTTAGGTGTCCCCTCGCCTAAAATAACCAACCTCAATGTTACATTTTATATCATTTTAAGATAATTGAAAAACATTGAAAGGGTTTGAATTTGAGCAAAAACAAACCACCTAAAATACTAAAAACCAATGTTGAAAGTTGAAAGAGCATGTCCCAAATCAGCAATACGTGTGTCGTCACCAGACTATATAAACATAAAAGATGTGGTATGATTCTTTAAGAGAAAACTATCTATCATAGCCAATTGACGATGAAATAAACAATCCTTCTTGTTTTTATACTTTATTTTTTTTTTTTTTTTTTTTTTAACACACATCAGATTTTGTATGTTATTGACATTTTTACCTATTATCATAGATGAGAAGATGTGGTATAAGTTCCAATGAGACCATTCCCCATTCAAGTGACAACGTATAAAAATTTACAATTATAGGGCACAGTATGGCCTTCAAATCGGATACTTGGCTCACACCGAACAGCAAGCTATAAATGGCCCAAAAATAACTCGTGAAAAAAACAATTCAAACAGGAAAACCAAGGGTCTAACCTTTCTTAAAAAAACACAGAAATATCTGTTTATTATGTCTGTTCCTTCTGTACACACATTGTAATCAATATGTTGGTATTTTATGTTGATGCAACAGTCATACAAGTGAGAGGTTTAAATAGCTATAAAACCATGTTTAATCTACACCTATCTACATAAGGAAACACCTGTGCCAAGTCAGAAAAATGGCAGTTGTTTTCCTTTCGTTGTATGTGTTTGAGCCTAAAATTTGCAATTTAATAAGAAACTTTCCGTTTTGAATTTTACGTAGAGATAGGTTTTTTTTTAACTTTTTTCTACTTTTTATTTTAACCAGAAAGTTGTTTAGGATATACATATATGTATATTTCAAAGTCAAATAGATTAAATAAGATATAAAACAAATCAGAATTTCATGATAAAGTTTTAGATAGATCGCCTTTTCGCTACATTTGTTCATGTACTTGTTTTTTTGGTGGAAGTGTTCGATTGTTCGTCTTTTTCTTGTCCATTATGTTTGAATAGTCTCATGTTTTCTTCTTGTGATAATTTATATCTAATATAGTTGTAATGTGATGCATTGTAAATATAAGATTCTAAAAGTCTATATAGGCTGGCTATTTGTTTAAATTGAATTATGAAATAAAGTAAATGTATGTTAACTGTTATGCTCAAAATTACACTTATATTATGTTAATTTAATATCTTCTCATAATAGTTTTAGTACCGATTTGAGAGGTTTAGCTAGCTATAAAATCCCAGGTTTAATCCACCATTGCTACGTAAGAAAATGTCTTCACTAAGTCATGAATATGACAGTTGTTATTCATTCGTTTGATGTGTTTGAGCTCTTGATGTTGCTTTTTGATTAGGAAAGAGCTGGGGCCATTTTCCCGTGAATTCTAATCATTCGATAAGATAGGATAAATCATGTTTAAAATAGCCATATAAACCCCTAACGGGAAGGATTGTGCCTGATGTTCATATGATGAAATCATAATCTTTCAGTCAGTTTAATTGAAGTCTGGAGCTGGCATGTCAGTTAACTGCTAGTAGTATGTTGTTATTTATGTATTATTGTCATTTTGTTTATTTTCTTTGGTTACATCTTCTGACATCAGACTCGGACTTCTCTTGAACTGAATTTTAATGTGAGTATTGTTATGCGTTTACTTTTCTACATTGGCTAGAGGTATAGGGGGAGGGTTGAGATCTCACAAACATGTTTAACCCCGCCGCATTTTTGCGCCTGTCCCAAGTCAGGAGCCTCTGGCCTTTGTTAGTCTTGTGTTATTTCAATTTTAGTTTCTTGTGTACAATTTGGAAATTAGTATGGCGTTCATTATCACTGAACTAGTATATTTTTGTTTAGGGGCCAGCTGAAGGACGCTTCCGGGTGCGGGAATTTCTCGCTACATTGAAGTCCTGTTGGTGACCTTCTGCTGTTGTTTTTTTCTATGGTCGGGTTGTTGTCTCTTTGGTACATTCCCCATTTCCATTCTCAATTTTCGATAGATGCTAATTATAGTACATGAACATACGTCATATTATGTAGGTATTCCTACAAAAACAAGGCCAAGACTATTGATTTTTTTATATTGACTTTGTTTAATTGTTAATACCCTTTGTGCGCATAAGGTACCATACCACGTAACTTGTCAACAAGCCAAATAATATCGAACAAATTAAATTGGGATGCTGTTTTTCTCATTTTGAATATATGTATATCTGTATTTGTCCTGGTCTTTTATGGTTTTATCGTCTATAAGATAAGATAAGATAAGATAATATATATTTTAACCGGAGAACATCTTACATCAGTTGGTCAGAGAACACCTTGTGTTACTAACACATGTGATATGTGTTATTTTAAACCAAGAGTTCCAAATGGTGAAGTTGAAATCATCCCTTCGTAAATTTTACGGACGCTATCAAGAGTTGGTTGACCGTTATGGAATAACCGTTTCACAAATGATATCGGATATGTTCCTTACGTCGTAACTACAATCCCCTTCCCTTTCATGAATGTGACCTACCAAATTAGACTATTTACCGGATTTGTTATCACATAAGCAACACGACGGGTGCCACATGTGAAGCAGGATCTGCTTACCCTTCCGGAGCACCTGAGAGCACCCCTAGTTTGTGGTGGGGTTCGTGTTGTTTATTCTTTAGTTTTCTATGTTGTGTCATGTGTACTATTGTTTGTCTGTTTGTCTTTTTCATTTTTAGCCATGGAGTTGTCAGTTTATTTTCGATTTATGAGTTTGACTGTCCCTTTGGTATCTTTCGTCCCTCTTTTATATGGCCTTTTCTGGCATTTTAACAAATCGGCCCTTCGTTGTGATACAGATTCGATAGCTTCTTGATGCTTTACCTACAATCACAATTTGTAGTGTAATTGATTTGTTCTGTGGTGTTGTTTTATTTTCTGAAGACTTAGGTACCGGTGCAGGTACGGTGGTAAAAATGTCAGTACTAGTATCTACAGTTAGTGTGAATTTGCGACAAAATAGCTGTTGACTGCAGTTGTAACATATAATACCATGTTCAAAAAAGGTTTCGAAAAATTGTTTGTGTTGTTTTGAAACTTGTATACAATGGCCTCATTTTAATTTATGTGTATATTACACGCGCAGCATTTGGGCTTCATTGCTATATAATAAATTCTCGTGTTATTGGTTATGTACAGGCACCTACATCAGTTTGACGGCAGTTGTTCCTTGCATATATGTAATAAATGTAAACACATGAATAGAAAGTAAGTCAAGAGTACGGACAGTCATAGGAATGCACACAACAAGCGATACATTATTTTTTTCTTTAGTAAAATGATATACTAGTATACTATATAGTCAAAATGAACCAAAATGACTCAATGAATTAAGCCAACATCCAAAAATATGATAGAAACATTAAAATTTAATAAAACAACACAAAAACTGCAAAAAGTCTAAGCGAGACTCGAACCTTATCTTCAAAACAATCTTTGATTAGTAGTTATATTCTCTACTGATGGAAGCACGTCGACGCTTGACTATAATGCCTTCTTAAGGAGCTATATCAGTACAATTTAGCGATGTTACAATTTTTTCATTAAAAATTTGTTTTTATGTAATAAGGACTCATCAAATCTATTTCATTTTTGAGGGGAAAAGTAGTATAAATTACAACAGTCACAAAAAACATAACTTTTTTGGGAGTTTGAAATTTCCTTTTTGGCGAATTCCCAGTTTTTCCCACCTAAAAACACCCTAAATTCCGCATATTGGACTTGCATCCTTTTTTAAGGTTAAATTAACTATTTATCACACATATCATAATATATGAAAATCGAGAAATTGATCATAAAGCATTTTTTTTTTATAGTAAATTATATTTTGTCGGCACTTTTTGAAATTGGCCCATCTGTGAAAACAATTCACGGCAAATTGGCCCTTCTTCTTTCCTTTTTGAATTTTCCTTGGAGATCGATGTTTTTGTTGTTTCAATTTTTCACTGTCCGAACGTTAAGTTCTCAATTAATCTGTCAATATATTTTAAAATTGAATAAGACGAAAATGTTGAATAAAATGGTAGTTACTTTTTCAGTCTTCAAACTATTATCCTTTATATTTTTATATAACGTTTGCCATAAGTAAAAAAAAGAATAGAAATATCATTCTCTTCCAAACTGTTTTTTTTTTTCCATAATAATTTATTACTAATTGATTTTTTGTATTATTATCGTCGTTTTGAAATTAAACGGAATAATAGACATTAACAAGAACCTGTACAGGTCTTCCAAGCAAAAAAAATTGTAAAAAAATGAATAATATGCAGTAAAATATATATTACAAGATTGACGATTTTTTTCTAGGAATATCCGCCACTTGTATCTATTATATATAAGATAAGTAGATTAAACACATAAGCAACGCACACATTATGCTACATACCCTTTCCAAACGTCATATTCATCCAGATAACATAAGAAAATGTCAGTGCATGAAACCAAGTACTCCATGATAAATCCATTCGACAAAAATAAGTGCTGGAATGCCGACAACAATCAAATATTTTCATACCAATTCTAGCATATTTAGTTAAATCACAAATACCAAGGCAACTCCCCTTTTCCTGCTAGTACAGAAATGTCTTTGAGATGAGAACCAACTGTTTTAATTTTCGATTTAAATTGTTTTCAATGTCGGAAGTTACTCATTATATGAGTTAAAAGATTTAATTGATACTCAGGAATTGAGGCTATTATTTTTTCATTAAATATTTATTTGCTATTGTCCAATCAGCCAATCCGCAAACATAATAAAATCTGTATACTAGTATTCGAAATCCATTAACGTTCAAATCATATTTTTTGATAAATTCAAAAGTTCTTTTTAATGTATTGCTAAATTGACAATTGAATGAATGGATTGTTTTATATTTTCATATTTTTTAGACATTGATATCTTATCACAGGATAATATAATAAAAGTAGACGACCCCATTACGTTGGAAAATAATGATTTTTAAAAACATGTCATTAAACGGAACTTTTATGTGAACATTGTTCAAAACCATGGAACTAAAATGTAGGATGATGAGTTCAAGTTGTATTATTTTCTGTGCTCTGCATAACATTTCAGAATTCTAAAAAAAAGTTAAAAAGAAGGTATTTCAATTTCAAATAATTGATATTTTTTCTATCAAAAGATAAGTAATCAGTAGATCGTTATACCTTTATGTCTTTTTGGAAATTCAATTAATATATAAATGGCGATATGCAACTATTTTCTTCCATTTTGAAATTTTGTATGTAAAGTTTAATATATAATTATTAAAGGAATGACTGTAATATGTTTTCTGTCTATGAATAATTAACATCAAAAATTATGTGCACACTGAATAAGTCGCGTAGCGGGTTATTTTAAAGTGTGCACCACATTTTTTTATGTTATTTCGAATAGACAGAAAACATATTACAGTCATTTCTCATAATTTAATTCTAAATTTCATTTTAAACCGGAGTAAATCATGAACAAAACGTTGACGACGTCAGAGTCACATGACTAAATTATGTCTATGAGCTGATAAACAAAACACCGTCAGCCAATCAGAAGACGCGTTACATCCAAAATTAAATTATATATAAATGTTGCTAATGTAAACATTTTTAGCATTACACATCTTTTTTTATAATTTTTGTCCATACAAAATGTGAAACAATACTGTCCAACGTATTTGACATATGGTTTTATATATGTTATTGGTCGGTTCCTGGACCAGATGAAAAGACGACAAGTTCAACTAGTACTGGAAAATAATGATATTTTAAATGAGTACCAGAAATTTGCCTTACCACAGGCCATTCAATGACTTTTCTATAAATTCTAATTAGAAACCTATGTTTATTCCAACATTTTTCTATATGCCTCTACCAAGTCTGGAATTTGACAGTTTTTTTTCGTTAGTTTTATTTTTTTTATTTTTTTTTATTTTGTCATTTGACAAGTGAATGCCCGTTTTAATTTTTCTCGGAGTTCGGTCTTTTTGTAATTTTTCTTTTTATAACTATTTAAAAGATAAAGTGTGTTTTACTGCTAAACCTCTCACTAGTATAACACTTGCATACAATTCAATTATATTGACAACAATGTGTGAACAATCAAACAGACATAACACGAACACTATGGGGGCTTTCCATTTCTATGTAGCAACATTCCAACAGCGCCTGCATATACGGGGTATATATCTCCAAATTGATACGATATTCCCGGGCTTGTATTTCCATTCATGATTTCCTTGATAGAGTGTTGCTGCTAACAAGGAAGCTATTAAACCAAGAGTTCAAAATGGTGAAGTTGAAATCACCCCTTCGTAAATTTTACGGACACCACCACGAGTTGGTTGATCGTTATAGAATAATCGTTCCACAGAAAATATAGGATATCTTCCTTATGTAGTAACTACAATCCCGATCCATTTTCACGAATGTGACCTACCGAATTATACTTATTAACAGGTTTGTACTAATATGATTAACACGACGGATGTAACATGTGAAGCAGGATCTGCTTATCCTTCCAGGGTACCCGAGATCAACCCCAGATTTTGGTGGGGTTTGAGTCCTTTTTTCTTTTTTTTATGTTGTGTTTTGTGTGACGTTATTTGTCTGTTTGTCTTTGTCTTTTTTAGTCATGGCGTTGTCAGTATTTTTTTAATAATGGATTTGAATGTCCCTCTCTTTTCGTCGACTGTGATCAAGGCCGGAATAGCATTTGGACTGCCACTGGTAAGGTATATGTAGAACATTGAAAAATTGCGTTATTTACAGTTTTTGAAATATGTATAAAGTGTGTCCCTTTCCACGTGAAACCGGTCGTGTCCATGTCTCTATCAAACAACATGAATAGCCAAAAAAGGGCAATACCTCAGCATGGGTCTTACCGTCAGTCGGAAAATCCAGATGATCATATTTTTACAACCTATACCTAATGCTAACTCTTTTGGTACTTGATATTTAAGCATCATTGATTGAATCACGGTAGCTTTTGTACCTGCTACTTAGGTCGTGTTCGCCTTTGATTTTGTTTTTTTTTAGAATACCAGGTCAATGGATTTTTTTAGAAATGTTGATCTAAAATGTAAATAGGTACGGAATAAATTGCAAATATGTAATATTTAATGTCAATATTATATATTTAACAACTACGTAATTTTCCCTCGTTGTTTGTTTACTTGATACTAGTTCAGATTAATGATCTTAAAATCGTTAGTGTAAACACGGGTGCAGTAGTATACTATAATCGTTTTCATAGCAGTGTGAACGAGAACATTTCAATTGTGAAATTGTGAACATATGTTCCCACAGTTCAGGACATTATTCATTTTATGTTGAAAAATACAGCCAATGTTTTTATGTTTATGCAGTGTCCTATATTTTGACTTTAGTGGAACCTTAATAAATCAATACTTTTCAATGAGAAGACATCATTTTGTGTGTCGCTTCTCTTCCTTCCACAATTAATCGACCATTATGACTCTGTGTCCTATAGGTACCAAGCATTTGTCATCCTAGCTTATGAATATTCAGTTTGGGTTATTTTGGTAGGAAAACGAAAATAATGACATCCGGATATTGTTTCCGTCATCGAACGGACTTTTAAGTCATAGACACAACTTTCGTTTAATGCTGTTTAAAATTTTCTTGGTACTTGGGGACAGGACAAATATTTTAACATTTTTCTTTAACCTTTTATCATACTTATACAATGAACAAAGTATATTTGCTATTTACAATCAATTCCAAGTGTATGATATATTATAGAGTTTCAGAATATCAGTGACTGTCGTGGATAGTAAGTAAACTTTTAATTGGTAGTAAACAGCAAATACACTTTATTTTTAGTATATGTATGATCATGTTATACAGAAAAAGAGAAAACTAAAAATAACCGACTTTAGAAAAAGGAGTAGCGCTAAAAAAAAATATCCTGTCACCACTGTACCTGCAGTCTGAGACTTCTGATACCTTGCCTTAATTTTCCCGAGTCATAAAATCGTTATGGAAAATTCATTCTACAACAATTAAAACTGCATCACGCACTAAATACCCGCGATTTCGCGGGTGTGTTCTATTGTATATTTAAGAGAGGACTATTTTACTGTTGACAACTGTTTAATTGAAAAGATCACGTTATCAAAATTTTTACTGACCTGATTATTATTTATCTTTCCGTTATTCTTTTTCGTTCTTATAGAAAATACATATCATTGAATTTAAATGTTTTCGTTTTAAAATGTTAACAAAAGTTTTCGTTTTCAATAGTCTAACTTGAATTACTTCAGTTTAATTTTTCACTTACATTTATTTCAAGATTTTTTAAATCAAATGGTCAAATAATAGTTCCATTAGATTACTTAACCTTATACGTGTCTGGGGGATTAAAGATTGAATTAAGATTATGTGTGACGAAAACAAATAATTAAATGCATTTATTACTGGACAGAAGGAAAGGTCAGTGATTTAACTAAGTACTAAAACATAATTATATGTTTACTGAATTCATTCATTCGAAGATATTTGGAATTATTAGTTTCAGTTTGTGGTAAGACAATTTCAATCTATCAGTTTTTCAGTTTAAACAATATTTTATTAAAATAAATTGAATTGGATTGGGCAACAGGCATAGCCTATGTAAGCCCTCTCTACAAAACAAGGTACAATATATTACATTCAAACAAAGCAACACATACACAAACATAGAATGAAATTCAAAACAGTGTGGCTGTGGCCATTGATTGACACATTAAATTCATCCATTGACTGGGACAAATTACGTGAACGTTTGTCTGTAACGACCACTGTTAACGACGTACCTACGATAGACATTTAAACTTTGGGGTCACCAAAGGTTTCTTAACGCCTTTAATTATAAAATATTTCGAAAAATTAATCAGGAATAACCTTTATTTTTTGATTTATATAATTGGTATAAATCAAACATCGTGTTATTTCTGATAAATTTTTCGAATTACTTTATTAAGGTGTTGAAAACCTTTGGTGACCCCATAGTTTAAGTGTCTTTAAAAGTACAAAGTGAGCAGTGGTCGCTACATACAACAAAGTGACGTACACCTAAATTGTCCTAGTCAATGGATGAATTTAATGTGTCAATCAATGGCCACAGCCACACTGTTTTGAATTTCATTCTAAGGACAATCTATCTCTCGAACTACCTAGATGCTCATCTTTCTCAGCTGTGATGAACATCTTTAATGATCTGCACGTGTTTTGTCTGTCTAAGTGTCTTCCAGTTTTTATGTTGTTGAATAATTCGAGATAACCGGACATGCATAGTCATTGTATACGTATTTGTGCCCATTCATTTTTCATTTTGGAAACAAGTGGAAAATAATATATAAAAAATGTACTAAAGTAGATCTAAATGTTTTAATTTTTATTTATACAGTCGAAATTTGGTGTCAATCTCTTCACATGATTCCCATTGGAACAATTTGGGGAATGAATATCATATTTCGTGCTTGTTGTACAAGTACTTTTTCAATTAAAAGGCAATGAAGGGTTCAATCTAGTTAAAAATACAAATTCCTTAAGTATAACCTCCTTCTTATATTTTTCATGATCGATATTTTTTTCTTTCTTTTCCACCTTTGTTTCAATGATACAATGTATGTCATATACTTATATAAAAACAAATTCTTATCATTAAGTTTTGGCGGTACATCTTTAAAGTTATGTCTGTCATTTATGTGTGAACATATATAAAAACAATGGCGAAAAGACACAGACACCAATGATTCTAATTTGAAACAGACGTACAATCATATGATTTTTTAAAACCTTTTAAAATACAATATTAAGAAATTCTATGACTTAGAAAAAGACATAAGCAATTTGAGAGCCGATGTCTGCATAACGGTCTTTCTGTTCTATTCGTATATTGACTTAATTTTTGTTATTGTTTTCAATATTTTGGCAAGGTTCCAATTTCAACAATACCAGAATTATTACCATATACATTTAACCCATATATTAAGTTTAAATGACGATTCACTAATGCAAAATCAAACAAAAGCGACGATCCCTAATATAAATATTGTGAAATATAAAACAAGCCATTACATAGTTAGTCAATTACATAGTTGCTGACTTGAAAATCAATTATTAAGGATAAAAAGATAAAAGCAGTTTAATGGTAAAACATTAACCAAAATTGTATAACAGTATAATAAATTAGATTAAAATATCGAAATTTAAAAATTCAATTGATACCTTGAACCTTTTTGTCTTATCACAACGAGTTTTTATTTCAAAAATATTTTTCCTTTCGAAAATACGTTTATGATACAAGTTGCTTTCAATACAGTTTGTAGAAGATTTCTCTTCTCAGGTCAAAAGTACCAGGATTATAATTTAGTAGGCCAGACGCGCGTGTCGTCTACATAAGACTCGTCAGTGACGCTCATATCAAAATAGTTATAAAGCCAAACAAGTACAAAGTTGAAGAGCATTGAGGATTCAAAATTCCAAAAAGTTGTACCAAATACGACTAAGGTAATCTATTACTGGGACAAGAAAATACTTAGTTTTTCGAAAAATTCAAAGTTTTGTAAACCGGAAATTTATAAAGATGACCACATAAGTGATATTCATGTCAACACCGAAGTGATGACTACTGGGCTGGTGATACCATCGGGGACGAAACGTCCACCAGCAGTGGCATCGAAATTTGGCAAATAAATGAATTCAAAGATGAATATCATACTTTTATTTTAAATGTTATAAAACAGATAATTTGTTGTAGAACAAAAGATATATAATTGATTTCTCCAAATAGCTAGGTAGGCGCAAAGATATTTACTGTCATATTCAAATTATGACTAACATGAAAAGTCAACTTAGAGGATGTTAGCAAATTTGAGGAATTATATTAAACAAAATAAGAATAGCATTGCAAACTATAAAAAACTATCTACCAAAAGTTTGTCGATGTAATATCTTTAAATAACAGATGAACTCGGGTAGATTCTGTTTATTCTTCGGAATCAGTTTAAATCTAAATTCAACTTTTTCTTAAGCGACTTCCGTTTCTGAGTGAAACAAATGTATGGAAAGATGGTCATATCTACTTACAAAAAATAGGATTATGTATTATGGAGAAGACTTCATAAGTATGATTTACTTTTGTCTAATCCATTTTGCTTTAATTCAGCATATACAATATGTTTAAACTAAACAAAAAATAGGAATGAAATGATTAAATTTGAACATTCCCAGTTCAACACTTTAATAATGAAACCATGTTCAACTTGAATTGCGTATAATTATTTTGCAGAAAATACCATCATGTGTTGGAGTGAAAAAGTTAGCAAGATTTTATTGATTGTGCTGAACATCCTGTTTATGGTAAGCTCTGTCATGATTATTTATAACAGTAAATTCGTAACAAGCTACCTAATATAATAAACAAACATCTATTATACTGGTTTTGTCTGGTAAAAGGAAGGTAAATCACCTTATCCTGCAATCAGCCATCTATTGTGCAAATAAAAGGTATACAAATAAATTATTGCTTTATTCGTACATGTACATGTACGAATAAAGTATCCTATTACCCCGCTTCCATGTTGAGCACGAGGTAATGTGGATTTTTCTTTTCGGCGGTCCGTGTTTAAACTGTCGATTTCATTGAAAATTAGAGACGATAATTTACATTTGAAAACGAAATGTTTAAGAGTTGGGTGTACATTTTAGGCTAAAAACAATATATTTACATTGAAGACCTGTTGGTGACCTTCTGCTGTTGTCTGTTCTATGATCGGGTTGTTGTCTCTTTGACACATCCCCCATTTCCATTCTAAATTTTACATTGTCGGAAAATATATAATTTATTTGTACTCGCTACGAAACAGGATTCTTTTCGTCCTGTTTCTAAAGCTCATATTTATACTCGCTACGAAACAGAAGAAAAGCTCGACAGAGCCTCGCTTTTCGTCCTGTTTCTAAAGCTCGTACAAATAAATTTTACATTTTCCGACAATGTACATATATTGTATATTTAAAATGCTTGTTCAATACGTTATCAATGATATATATGAGGAATGGACGAATGGATGGCCGTTTAACGTCCAGTAGCAAATTAGATGTGTATTCAATACAAAGAACATGTTATTTTTTTTTCAAATCAAACTGTTATTACTTTATAAATCAACTTATACGATTTGTGACAAAAACAACGTGGTATAAATGTGAACGCTAGTTTGTACTAGACCGACACGCCGTTCCGAAATTTTAATGCTAGTTCACAATGTAGCACAGTCCACAGGAGTATTTGATTTTATAGGCGTTAAAACGAAAATTATTCTGTTAAGTAAATTAGTGAATTGGAATTAATAAAAAAAAAATGGATTATTTAGTCTAATAACCATATTGACAGGTTGAAAACCAGGGCCAAAATCTAACAGAATATACACGTGGATATCACGTCCAACACATAAAAAAAAAATGTACTCGAATATGTATATCATATATGTACAACATACAACGTAGTTCATATATATTGATACAATATACCCTTCCGAGATTAAAACAATTAATGTAAACCGAAAAGCAATCAAATGAGACAGCAACTTATGAAAATTATAAGACTACAAGAAACTTCAAGCGGTTAAGGACAACCACATATAAAATATGAAATGGTTAAAATATTAAAGAGTGCTTTGAATTACATCCTCTCTACATTTAGTCAGTGGTGTACCAGTACAACATGAGAACAAAATGTATGCATAGGTTAAAATGTAGGGTTTTTTAATTGATTTTCATCTCTATAGTTTCAAGTCATCACTATATTCATTTATTTATCATTTACTTGTAGCTTCTTGGTTTGGGAATATTGATCCCTGGGTTGCTGATGATATTAAATGTCGACATTATCAATGACAAAATCTTACCATTGATGCAGCAGGTATCAATTGGTACATCTAACCTTGGTGACCTAGCTCAAGGTCTGTCGATAACCTTGATCGTCCTGGGAGGATTTGTGCTGATTGTAGCAACTTTTGGTGCTTGTGGTGCGTGCTGTCAGAACAAAGTGTGTCTGATTGTAGTAAGTAGGAAAACAAAAAGAGGTTATTTTGAGTAAAAGGAGAAAGATGAAAGACAATAAAACTCAAAGATGATCATTATGCAACTGTTTATAATAGTTTTAGTAAAATTGATTTGCACGTACTTGTCCATTGAATTTTTTTTTCATCTCCAGAAAAGTTGTTTGTTACGTTTATAGTTTCAGAGAAGTAAGAGTTAAACAAGGGAATACGATACAAAATGTTGAATTTTTCATAGCATTCCTAATTTTTAAATGATTTTTCATTTGCTGATTCCTATAAAATCATTGTTATATTTATAGACTACTCTTTCAAGAAAAACACGTGGTGTATTTTCGCATTCAATAAGAGTTTGGGTTTTTTTTCTTCAATTGTTTATTGTCGACATTTTACTATTGCAACTCGCTGCTTCTAGCTTTTCCATTTCGTGTTATCTTCTAAATATGTTTCAAAACGTACTGTATGTGTTTTTTTATTTTTAACTTTTTGGCATACCTGCTGAAGTCTATTCAAGAAATACTGATGTTGGCATCGCATTAGGTATTGTTTATGATATGCATTCATGTTTTAGATATCAACAATTTAAATTAGAATAAAAACAGAATCAACAGATGTTTTCATGTTGTGTTATTAACATGATAAATAGAGAATAATACATGGCAAAATCCGTATCGCATGCCGTATCATCCCGAGATACCAATATCAGCCAGAGGGCATTTTTTTTAATCTTTTTTATGCATGTTTTATACGCTTTATCCTATATTTCAACAGGAGACTATATATAAATTTCTTTCTGATCCCTAGCATCTTGGTTACCTTCAGTTCAACTTTTGTTTTGTTTTAAAAGCTTTAGAAGAACTGCCAAATTACTTATCCGTAGCACCTGGGTACCCTTACAATTTGCGTGCTGTGTTTTGAAATTATTTTTTTATTGTATTTTTTGTTTGTTTTGTATGGTATTTCATTGAGTTCTTTTTTATAGCTGCATTTCGTGTGTCAGAAATATGAAAACTCGACGTTTGTGACGTCATATTCCAATATATTATGTCAGTTATGATATCTGAAAATAATCTTTCTCTGTATTTCAGTACGCCATTGCAGTGGGGATTCTGTTTGTTGGTAAACTTGTCATTGTGATACTGTGGTTTGTAATGAATGATACGGTAAGTTGGATAAATCTGTCATGTTGTAAAACACAAAATCGTATTATTTCCCTTTCATAGGATCAAATTCAAATTCAAGTTTGTAATCATTAAAATGTATGCTTAGTTTTTGGTTCCAGCCATTTTCAATAAAATATGATCGCTGTCTAGTTCATGTATACCCCCTGTTACCATTTATTCTGATTTGTATAATGTATATAAAAAAAATAGATTAAGGAAAACTCTAACCAAGTCTTATTATTTCTGAATATTAATAAAAATCATAAAATAGCATAAGCAGAAATAATAATTACGTTATAAAAAGTAGCTTCCTGAATCAGAAACTGTATAATGATAACTTAGAACTGATGAAAAATGGGAAACCACGTTGTTTTAAAATTGTCGTCACCTCAACAGTATTTGATTTTTTAAGAACAAAGCAAGGTTAAAAAAAGAGGAAAATAGAAATAAGTATATTCAATTTTCGGTACATCATTTATAGACTCTTGTTTCCTCATTGTTTTTAGTTTTTGGTTAAAAAGAATCTCAATGTCGCCTTTTTTCGTAAGCATACAACAATGACACGAAAAAACAAGAGTGTGTCCCTAGTTCACGGATGCCCCAATCGGACTATCATTTTCTATGTTCTGAACCGTGAAATTGCAGGCAGAACTCAAATTTGGCAAAAAATTAGAGACATCATTATCATAAGTAACACGTATACTAAGTTTCAAGTTGATTGGACTTTAACTTCATCAAAAACTACCTCGACCAAAAACTTTAACCTGAAGCGGGACAGACGGACGAACGAACGAACGGACAGACGGACGAACAGACGGACGGACGCACAGACCAGAAGTCATAATGTCCATAAATGGGGCATAAGAATAGATTAGGAAAATTGCAAGTAAGAGTTATTTTTTGTTACTGGCACAAGGGCGGCAACACTGAACGCAGTTTAATATTGATACGAACCATGTTATTTCCCTTTAATCATTCGTTGTCCTATCATTGTATTTATGATTGAATCCTAAAAATCATAATTCCGCAGCAATGCAACGCCAAATCAGAAAGCACAGTTCTGAGAGTACATGCAGTTACGGAAAGTTAGTTCCAAGCTAATAACAACAAGTAAAATATTATCATGTATATCAGACTGTTCAAAGCAAACATTGAAACAATTTCAAGATATGGTAAATACTTTCGAATAATGGAAGTTGATTCAAGCGTGTAAGTCAACTTTCTTATATTGACTGTAATTACAGCAAATGTCTGACAATGTTGCTTATCTTCTTCTCTTTTATTTCACTGTAATCTTTAAAACTACTGTCCATCAATTGATAGATAAAGATGCCAAGGATATGGTGAAATTAAGTTTGATAAAATTGAGAATAGGAATGGGAAATGTATCAAAGAGACAGCAACCCGACCAAAGAGCAGATAACAGCCGAAGGCTAAAGATGTATATAATTATTATTTACGAAACAAAAATCTTACCTTTTAGTTTCCATGAACAAGTCACTGTTTTCATACCAAAGCATAATTTCTATCATAATAAAAAAAAATGAAATAGTTTGAAATCTTTTTTATTGCGTTAAAACGGGTGGGGTACCATATTAGCAACTCAATGTAAACCAAACAACTGATTGATACATTTTGTATTTTTTTTTACAGATTGTGAATTCACTGAAGTCTGAATTAAAGTCAGCGCTCCTGAACAAGTATAGTCATGACGATCTTACCTCCAGTGAAGTATCAACTTCTTGGAACTACCTCTTCATTAAGGTAATATTCTAAAATTTATCTACAATTCAATTGTGGAATTTTTTTTTAAACCGCTTGGCCAGTTAACAGAGTCGTCGCAAATATAAAGTATATACAGAATTCAAAAAAACATTCGAAAAAAATGTATAGTTGCTATAATCTTAAAGATAAAGTGATGCAGTGTATGATGGCAAATAAGACAAGTCAAATTTCACAGGAGCTTCTATGTTCTACTCATACTTTCTTATCTAGAAGTCCACCTTGAAATGATACTTTATGCAAACAACAGCATATCTATCAATCACTCGTTAGTTTCTTTAACTGTTTGGTATATTACTGCGCATTTACTTGTGAATTTCTATCTATGCTATTCAATTATTTCAACCTCTTTTTGAAGACCGACCTACTAGAAACCTTATCATTATGATTTAAATGATATATACTTATATTTTATATTAATGAGAATGAAAATATGCATACTTCAATGCATCTTCACTGTAACAGTATAACACTTGTAATAATATTTCGTTGCCAATAAGGAATTCATTTGTATAAAAAATTGCTTGTATGTTTGCGGGATGAAAAGAATATTTAAACAGTAATTTTAAAACTTCTTTACATTTCCAGCTCGAGTGTTGTGGAGTTGACGCCGTGACATCAGCAACAAATGACTTTGATTCAACATCCTGGCAAACTGGAAGTCCAAACACCGACATTCCATTGGGCTGTTGTCCTGGTGTTACCATAGAGTCCTATCTGTCTGCTTCTGCAACAAATGCTGGATGTCCATCAGGTTCAGGGTCAGCTCCTGTTGGTCAGTACTCTAAGGTAAGGCTATTTCAATCATGCAAATATGCAGTAAAGATCATAATCTCGTCTGTATTCTGGACGAACCAAATCAACAGCAGACGAGCAAAACAGTATATCACAAGACAATAACAAAAGCTGGGAACAAAGTCATATTTTATAATACAAGCAGCATTTAAAATCGAGGTACTCATAACTTACATTGAGTGCAAATTAAAAATGATAACAACACGTTATTGCGTTCGAGTTGCTTTTCTAGCCTTCACCAGGATCGCTCAAAGCCGAATATTTGACAGCCGAGGATGTATATGAATTAACGGGTAAAAACTACATATATATCACCAAACGATACCTTAAAATAGCCAAACCCATCTCAGGTCAACTTGGCCTGAGAGAGTTCAAACCTTAGTTTCTTTATAATTTCAAAATTTGTAAACGGACAATTTTAGAAAGTTTTGTTATTAATCATGTCAGTAGCGAAGTTTTGACTACTGAGCTGATGATACGCCCGGGGACTGATAGTCCAACAGCAGAGGTATCGAGTCAAACTCTTAGACTGTGGTGACATCATGCTACGCTTCTTTTTGTAGAGAAAGGGAAGTATGACAAGAATGATAACGCTGTATGGGGTTTGGTATAGAGCTTGTGCTGTACAAATGAAGAAAAAAACACGTTATCAATTGTGTGCGTATACATTCGTATATGTGTACTTGTTAAATGCAATTGACCTAGCTTATCTCATCAATTTTCCTTTACTTGAAAATTGTTGATTAATTATATCACCTTTTATGGTTTACTACATAACCATATCAAGTCGATTGATATTAATATATAATAAGTGTTTTATTTGTTTATACTTTCGTTGCCATGGTAACAATGGAATTTACCACTACGTTATTACATAATAATTCATTAAGATAATTTCTCTTGACAATGGATAAAACTCGAAACAATTCAAGGCGAAAAAAATAATGTCACAAATTCAATTTCCAATATAATTGAGGAATTTTATCTATGTGCGTATTACATGAAAAGAACAACAAGTTTTAGTCTTTATAAAAAAGCATTAAATTACATAGAAAATGAGAAATTTTTAACTTCATGTTTTTTAAAAGTTTACAATTAGATTTATTTTTACTCATTTCATTTTTGTATGTTGTACCGCTTAAAGCTAATGCAACACATACATACATGTATCTAAAACGCATAAAATTGTAATAATTATTCTAATTTTTAACACCAACATGGTTATCATAATATATCTCTGTGTTTTAGTATGCCATGAAGTCGGAATTTAATTTCTATCCACACCTTACATTGTATCGTATCCCTCATAACATTATTCTCACCTACAAGTTAAACTTTGACCCATGCATTGTTACTTCTTTCAGGGTTGTTATGATGCCGTTTATGACTTGATCAGAAGTTACACGATAGCTTTTATAGTGTTTTTGGTTATTATCTTATTGGTAGAGGTAAGTCAAATAAGCACATTTTTATCTTTCTGTGACAATGTTTTACTCTCGGTTTTACCCAAATTCTCAAGCAGTTCCAGATCCGATCTGCATAGTACCGGAACGAGATCGATCAATGTACGGAGCCGGGACTTTGATTGTATATGAAATAAGTTTTGGGATGTACATGAAAAAGAAAACTTCAAGAGTTCATACATTTTTTTAATAAAAATAACGAATACTAGGGTACAAATAAAGTTTTAAAAAAAAGTTGGAAGATACCAAAGTAATATTCAAACTCATAATATAAAAAAGATGTAGTAATGTAGTATGATTGCCAAACATTCGTTTATTATTTTGCAAATAGATAAGCCGTTAGTTTTCTTGTTTGAATTGCTTAATGCATGTCATTTTGGGGCCTTTTATATTTGACTTTTTGCTCATTGTTAAAGGACGTACTGTGTCATTTTGGTCTCTTGCGGAGAGTTGTTTTGGTTTTCTGAAAGTCTTTTACAAGTATACTATGAAGCGCAGTTACCCTCAATTTTCAATGTAAACATATGAACAAATAAATTTTGGCTCAAAACCGTCTTCACATGTTTAAAAAAAAAAAAAAAGACAACACGTTATCAATGTCATGCGTCCGAAACGCTTTTCTGGGGTTACATTCAGGAACGCTCAACACCGAATATTTCAATTTCGAAATCTGAAAAATAAGTTTTATTTCTGCAAATTTGTTAGTTAGGTTAAGTAACAATGACATCAAAGCACCAATTTTGTGTCAAGAAAGGTTTTTTTTTAACTTACGTTCTAGAGTGGATGAACTGGTGACCTGACACTTGCATAATCAATGACATTGCGACCATGATTTTTTTTTATGAAAAAAACATAAAGCCCCCCTTGAAGTTAAACGGTCGTTCTTAATCATCTTCAAATAAAATGCGCGATAGATGAGATGATGAATAAACGGACATTTAGATGCCTGTATACACCCGCTTATTAATACCGGGTAAATTAATATCATTGCAGTATAGTGCTATTTGTTTACTTGTCGTCAAATAGTTATGATATTTCACCACTCGTATAATTGCCAAGTAAAAGACCATTTTTACACGTTACTTAATTTGTTCTTACAAAATATGTTCTATTTTCTTTACACAGATTGCCACAATAGCGAGCGCTCTTATAATATGTAAACGGGCTAATAAAGATCAAATAGTGTAATACATGTACGTCAATATTGTTTACTCTTACAGCATCTTTGAATTTGCCTTTAACATCACAGTTTTGCATTTTGGAAAACACTAATAACACACCTACTATATTTGCAAATATTATAGTGTTCCCTAAAACACCTCATCCCATAAAACAAAACGGATCATTTTATATTAAATTAAAGAACTTTACACATTTAGTTTGCACCAATTGTTTGTTTCTCATCACTAACAAATGTTCTTCGATATTCCGAATGTTGATTTTTATATAAATCTTGAAAATCAGTTTATTTATAATGCATTCCAAGCTTAATGTAAATACTATTCAAAGTAAATAGTCATAGTTGGAAATATTAATGTTTGATCCACTCGAATTCGCTCGAATTTAAAGCCCACATTCAAAGTTTATATATGATGTAATTATCTAAATGATAGATCTGAAAAAAGTATTTCTTACTCAAAACCTGGACAAGAGAAGCCCTCATGTATATTTTGATAGTTTGAAAATTGATAATGGTTGTAGTGTTTATTTTTATAATGATATATTTGCAGGTTCTCGGGATCACAGCAGCTATATCATTATGTAAAAAGACAGGTGGAAAGAGTGTATGAGGTGCTGCGAGAGTACGAACAAATGTCACACATTAAGACTTGCATGCGATATAAATATTCATGTTTATTTCTTGAATATATTATTTCCTAAACGAAATCTCACAGTTGTAATTATATTCTTATATGGTAACATCCCCTCGGTTTGATTTGTCTTCTTATTCGATCTATGAGATTTTGGCATTCGTAAACTACTGTTGCCTTTATGTTTAATGTTTCTATAATAAAAAGAATTATGTATGTAAAATTAGTTAATATGACATCCTAAAAGAAGAAAAAAGCAAATGAATTTGATGCTGAACCACCATTAGGATCTAGATATATTCCAAAGAAAGTGTCCTGGTATTAATATTTATCAAAGGTACCAGGCTTATTATTTGATAAGCCAGTCACGCGTTTCGTCTGAATACAACTCATCAGTGACGCTCAGATCAAAATAGTTAGAAAGCCAAACAATTATATAAAGTTGAAGAGCATTGAGGCCCCATAATTCCAAAAAGTTGTGCCAAATACAGCTAAGAAAATATATGCCCGGGATAAGAAAATCCTTAGTATTTCGAAAAATTCATACTTTTGCAAACAGTAAATTTATAAAAATGACCGTATAATTGATATTCATGTCAACACCGAAGTGCTGACTACTTGGCTGGTGATACCCTCGGTGACGAAACGTCCAAGCGCAGTGGCATTGACCAAGTAGTGTAAATATTTATCAAAGGTACCAGGCTTATAATTTAATACGCCAGACGTGCGCTTCGTCTACATAAGACTTACCAGTGATGCATTTTGTCTGATGTAAATAAACCGTGTTACTATATATATTATTACTACCACTTGGCAGATACATCTACTTGTAAACTGTTAGTCGACTAGAATGTCATCAGCCTAGTAAGTAGAACTTCGGTAGGGGCATGAAAATACGTATATAGTTTGATTTGATTTTGTTGTTATAACATGACGAAATCACATTTGATTATCGAATGTATCTCTCTCATGCATAGCTCTGATTATGTGTTTAGGTTTTGATCAAACTTAATCCCTTTTTCAATTTTTCAATTCCAATATTTTTATAATGCTTTGGATTTTCAAGTATTTTGGCCTTGAGCAACACATAGGAGATATTATTTGTCAAAATGTGAATCTTTTATTACTGATCGTTCTTTCTATTTAATAGAATGAAAATGTTCCTTTTGCTACAAATGCGTTCATTTCTGACTACCTCGTTAAAGCAAAACCAAGAAATTGTAACCAAACTTCTTGGTCGTATGCATTTTAAGTTTGTTGATATCAATTTATATAGAATTATCTGGTCGACTATGAGGCAACCACAATACGAAACGCAACAAAAACATTTCATAGGGCAAAACAGGTTTTTAATTAAAAGAGGACCGTCTATATGCCAAGTTGTAGACCAAACGCAGCACTGATCTTAAACAACATTATACTTCTAGAGTGGTAGATACATGTAGCATTCGGAAATGTTGTGATGCGTTACATTCAACGAACTGTTTCAATCAAATGTGGTTATAACAAAATCTCAAGACCTACACCAAAATCTTCCATCACTATAATATTTTACAGAAATGTTAACAGATTTCTACGATTTACAATACTTTTCGTAATGCTCAATTAAAAAGGCGACCACATCGTCTCATTAAACAGCTATTTTTCACTACAATTGATCTGAAAATACAAATTCCTTTTTTTAAACGTTTTATTTTTAATAAAAAAAAATTACTTTATGAAGAACCACATTGATTCCAATAACAATTTCAGATATCTTGATGATGTCAAGTATCCCAATAACTCACATTTCAGCTCGAGATTGCATCTCATATACATATCCAAATGATATTGGAGTTATTGATACTATCAAAAATATCACAAACGTGATAATTCTAACTTTCAAGTTGTCAACTTAATATTTCTCAGTAGGAACATACATATGGTGTATTCATATCACAATTTATATCACTCGAGCATCTTCGTAACCAACGTACTTCATAAACAGAAATAAAAAATATAAGAAGATGTGGTACGATTCCCACAACTCTCCACCAGAGACTAAAATATACAAAAATTCTCTTAACACAAAGACTGATAAAAACCAATACAATGTATGTAAAACTCTCAATTCTTTTTTTACAATGATTTATATCTCCTAAATGGATTGCTGAAATTTGAACATCGGAAATATACTGTTGCCTCAAATTTATATGTCATGTAAGAACAATTCTAAATCTTGAAAGAACCCCATTTTTTTACGCCACACATTGTGCATTTGCTGCATCAAAAACTATATTGATATAGATAAATTGTTGGTGTTGCTGTCAAAAGCACTGTTTGGTATTATCAAAGTATAACACCGGTAATTTAAATCGGGTTGTAATGTCCACTTTAATTCGCCGGAATTTGTTACTGAACTGAAATGATATTGCGCCGTTTGATTATTTTCTCACTCCTTTGTATTCAGATGGCGCTAACAAAAATATGAACGAGTGCCTTTGTTACAAAATAAAAAAAAGCACGCCATGTTAGGATTAATTTCATAACCGGTCGTACGATACCCTTATGGTTGTCAAAGTCGTTAAACATTCGTGTAGTAGTCATAGTAGTAGTATGCGTTCTATCGAGAAGCACGGGATAGCATCGATGAAAATGAAATTTTCAAGTTAAAATCTGTACACTTTTTTTCCCGTAACAACAAAATTTGTTCTGACAAACGTGATGGAATTAGTTCTATTGCCTTATTGTAATTTCTCAGTAGTAACTCATGGTACGGAATTTGTCTGTGTGTTTATCGTATTAAACACCTGTTTGTCCAATGTTTTAGTTATCTTTCTCATATTGTTTTGATATCTCAACATTTGTTTTTATTAATATTGTATATGTATTGTGTCATAGATCAAATTTGTTCGTTCATTGAATGTTTACTTGAGTTTTTATTAACTTTAAAAAATAAAGATGTGGTGTGATTGTTAATAACACAACTCTTCACATGAGACTAAAATGACACAAAAATTAACATCTATAGGTCACAAAACGGTCTTCGACAAAGACCACAATCTTCAAATATTTAATTAATCTCATCTGTTAATAATTATGTTGTAGCAACCGTATTGTTGAAATTAATCAATAAGGAAACAGTATTATCACTATAAAATGATGAGCTTTTAATAGATATTTCAATCAGATAACATGTCCTTGTGGAATAAACGAACAAATAAGATGTACAGTACATGAAGGGAATGTATCAAACAATTACATAAATGAATAAATAAGATATTGTGACGTAGATTGAATGACTGCCTGCTACTAGGTGACATTACTGCAGAACTATCATGTAAATCCAAATAATGTATGACTTCCTATCATTTCTACTGGGACTTTCAGTGATTGACCGAATCATGACAAAACGGACAGCAATTATTTAGATCGATTGAACGTCACAGTTTAAGCTGAACTACAGTAGTATGACCATGAAGCTAGAGTTCAGATTCTTCCTCGTCATTAACATGCATGAAAGTATTTTTACTGGACGTTCAACCAGGCAGAAATCAACCAACAAAAGTATTAATGGGGATCGACTTCTCTGAAAGAGGATCGAAAGATACCAAATGGACAGTCAAACTCGTAGATCGAAAATAAACTGACAACGCCATGGCTAAAAAAGATAAAGATACACATACAAATAATATTGCCCAACACACAACATAGAAAACTAAAGACTAGGCAACACGAACCCAACCAAAACCTGGGATGATCTCAGGTGTTCCGGAAGGGTAAGCAGATCCTGAAAGCATATATATAAACCTCTGACTTCAACTTTTTGATATCTTAAACACCCTTGCCTTACACATATAAGGCTTTGAGCATTCTCGATGAAGGAAAATCCAGAAAAACACACGATCGGACGCCTAAAATCTATTGCGTGTTGCTTTTTGTCAGTCTATTTTAAAGGTTTCCTTCAGTCTCTTCGATTTTTATGTAAAGAAAAATACTGCGATAAAAAGTACCACGTTCAAAGATCCACAAGTTCAGGATTAGTTCAATGGAATATCTGATACCGATATCAAGTTGTAAAGGAATGTTAAAGATAACACGGTGCTAAAAAACCTATATCAAACCAAAACTATGTACAAAAAAACTGTATATTTTATCGTATCACAAAACAATCCTAAGGAACTTTACCCGATGATATTAAAATCAAGTCTTTATTCATGCACCATTAAACTTATATTGGCTAGGGGACTTTTTATAATGGAATTCAATTTAACGATGACTTTTATGATGAACAACACAGTCTAGTATAAATGTTTATTCTGAGTTTGCCATTAACAAAATGCTGAAAAAATATTTTTAAACAAAAATATATCATTATATATCATTATGCTGTAAAATAATTTGTATATCAATGTCCATTATCTTACCCCCAATCATTTCTTTGTATGAGCAACTCGCACGACGGGTGCCACTATTGGAGTTGAAAAAAGTATCATAAGTACAAATCAATGGTCTTTTGATAGAGGTATAGGGTAGGGTTGAGATTTCAAAAAAACATGTTAAACCCCGCCGTATTTTTACGCCTGTCCCAAGTCAGGAGCTTCTGGTGTTTGCTAGTCTTGTATGATTTTTAATTTTAGTTTCTTATGTATATCTCTGAGTTTAGTATGACTTCCATTATCACTAAACTAGAGGCCAACTGAAGGACACCTCCGGATGCGGGAGTTTCTCACTGCATTGAAGATCCATTGGTGTACTTCGGCTGTTGTCTGCTCTTTGGTTGGGTTGTTGTCCATTTGACACATTCCCCATTTCCATTCTCAATTTTATTTATATCAGATAAGATTTCCTTGTAGTCTAAACGAACAAATAAGATTTACAAGAAGGGAATGTACCATACAATTATTTAGAATAAATAAAACATTATGACGTAGATTAATTGACAACTACTTCTAGATGACAATACTGCAGAACTATCATGTACACCCCATTAATATATATATGACTCTATATCATTTCTCCTGAGATTTTCAGTGATTGACCGAATCATGACAATACGGACAGCAATTATGTAGATCGATTGAAAGGCACAGTTTCAGCAGAACTATAATATTATGACCACGAAGTAAGATTTCAGATTCTTTCTCGTCATTATAGTACATGAAAAATTATATTTTCTGGACGTTAAGCAAGCCACGATCAATCGACCATAGTATTTAGGGGGTCGAATTGCAGGAATGAATATATCAAAAGACTTTTTATGTTCTTATACACCCTTGCCTTACAAATATTAGGCTTTGCGCATTCCTGATGAAGGTGAATCCAGAAAAACGCGTGATCGGACGCCTAAAATTTATTGCGTGTTGCTATTTATCAATGTTCCTTCTCTCCAATTTATATGTCAAGAAAAATACTGCTATAAAACGTACCACAAGTTCAAAGATCAATTACAAGTTCGATATTGACATGAATCTCAACAAGTTGCGAATTAGTTCAATGGAATATCTGATATCAATATCAATATCAAGTTGTCTTGGAATGTTAAAGAAAAAACCTATATAAAACCAACACTATGTATATATTATTGTATCACACAATGTTTGCAGCAGATTAAAACATTGCGAAAGAATCATACCCTATGCTAATAAAATCAAGTCTTTATTCATGCACCATTATACTTGTAGTGGCTAGGGGACTTTTTATGATTGGATTTAATTTACGGATGCCTTTTATCAAAAACAAATATACAGTCTAGCATATATAAATGTTTATTCTGAGATTGCTCTAAACAAAAACAGAAAACAAAAATATATCATTATGCTGTAAATAATTTTCATATCAATGTTCATTTTCTTACCTCCAATCCTTCCTTTACATGAGCAACACGCGTGATGTATGCTACTGTTGGAGCTCGAAATAGTATCATAAGTGCAAACCTATGGTCCTTTGAGATAGATATTTAAATCAGATAAAGTAAAATGGACAAATAGGATTTACAGTACAAGAAGGGAAAATGTATCCCACAAGTATTCAAATAAATAAATAAAATATTGTGACGTTGATTTATTGACGACTAGATGACATTACTGCAGAACTGCAATGCAAACCCAATTAATATATGACTTCATATCATTTCTCCTGAGATTTTCAGTGATTGACCGAATCATGACAATACGGACGGCATTTATGTAGATCGATTGAAAGGCACAGTTTCAGCTGAACTACAGTATTATGAACATGAAGCTGGATTTCAGATTCTTCCTTGTCATTAACATGCATAAAATATAATATTTTTTTCACTGGACATTTATCAAGCCGCAATCAATCAACCAAAGTATAAAAAGGATCGACCTGTCGGAATGCTTATATAACAGCATTTGACTTCAACTTTTTAAGTATTTATACACCCTTGCCTTACACATATTAGGCTTTGAGCATTCTCGAAGGAGGTAAGACCAGAAAAGGTATCGGACGCATAATATTTATAACGTGTTGCTTTTTTGAATGTTAATCATTACTGTTTCTTCTCTCCAATCTATATGTTTGGGGTGGGTTTTTTTCAAGAAAAAATACTGCCATAAAAATTACAGCAAGTTCAAAGATCTATTGCATGTTCGATATTAATATAAAACTGAACAAGTTGAGAATAAGTTCATTAGAATATCTGATATCAATATCAAGTTGTAAAGAAATGTAGGAGATAAAACAGTGCTAAAAAAACCTATATAGAATCATCTCTATGTATGTATTTATTATCGAATCACAAAATGTTCGCAGAAGCTGAAAACAATTCTAAGGCATTTTATATTTTGATAATTAGATTAAGTCTTCCTGAAACCTTAAAGCGGATAGGGGACTTAATATAGGATTTAATATAGCAATGCTTTGTATGGTCAACATAACACAGGCGAGTATTATAAATGTTTATTCTGAATTTGCCCAAAAACAAATGCCGAAAACAAAAATATATAAGTATGCTGTAAATTTATTGTGAATAAATGTCTATATATTACCCCAATTCTTATTTGTCATAAGAAACACGACGAGAGAAAATAGCGGAGCAGGATATACTAATCATTCCGGAATCCCTGAGATCAAACCCTAGTATTGTAAGGTTAGTGTTGCTCATCGTTGGTTTTTGTTACGTGTTTTGTTTTGAAGACTGGTGTTTGTATTTGTGTCGTTTTCCTTTTTGGCAATTGTTTTGTCTCCTTTTCTTTACTATTTCTTAGATTTTTTGTCTCTTTTTTATCCCTGTAAAATTTGAACAACAATAGTTTACAAACATTTTTTTGTTAAACCGAAAAAGAACTCAAAATCGATATATTATGATTTTTAAAAAAGGTCATTGTTGTGATGTGTTTCAATAGTAAACTTTCCTCAGAATCAAAGATGCCACCGATAACACACAGACGAACAAATTGGGAATTTAAAATATAAATACGAAAAGACTGACGGAAAATCTCATATCAATGTTGAATTAAATTATTAAAAAAAAACCCATTATTACTCCTACTGAGGTTACTAATTCTAGATTTAGGTCTTCAGATAAACTTCATCAAAATATAAAGAACTAGATGTGGTGGAACAACACGAATGATCGCACTACTCTAGTGGAATGATGAAATATCCCGTGAATTCGTTCTAAGCAAATGCAATCATAATCCTTTATTGTAAATTGCTACGTCATTCAATTTATGTCTTGAAAACGACATATTACTTTCGATCCCTGTGTCCCTAAACCCGCTTTCGTAGAAGTTTCTACCTGATTTAACTTTCAGATTTGTAAAAACCCTGTCTTTATAAAGTGCTGCTAATTGTTTTCTATTCTGGACCATTCTTGTGGAATCATTTGCCAATACTGTTTCAAATACAAAATAACAGATCATTTATTGAAATCAACCTAGCTGAATAAATAATATTGAAAACTGATTATGTCATCATGTTTATTTTTTCATAACATTTTATCAAGTTGTATTGAACTTTATTATCATACTTGACTTTTTATACTAATGTATGCAATGTATATGTTTGCATTTTGTTTGATTTTTCATGATGAGGGCCTCAGGGAAGATTAGTTATATAGCTAACTGTGTAACCCTCTTAAAATAAAGTATAGTTGTTGTGGTTGTTGTTGTTGTTCCAGCTGCTACATGTAACTTGTGTAGTGTTTTGTAGATCGTTTCCTCATTTTTCGTTTGTTATTGATTTTGTCGGTCCCTCTTCTCTCTTAAGTATCTTCTGCCTCTTATTCTAGGAAGGAAACGTATAGTACAAACCTTTTACTATTCGATTTTTGTTTCGGAAGTGGGTGAATTAAGTTCAAATAAAATATACGATGATTCACTTTATTAAAAAAAATGTTTTTACTTATTTTTATTACATCTACTTAGTCATGCGGAAAATCAAAATAAATGATATACTCCTTATTATAACCTTAAGTAATATCTTCACATGTGACCTAGCAAGGCAGACATCGATTTATCTATCAAGATTCTTTCTATAGACAGGTGTAGTAAGAGTATATCATTTTGATTAAAACTGGATGAAGTGTACATTTTAAGGTAATTTTTTTCTTCGTTGTTCTTTAAAAATGTATGTTGTTTGTACTTTGAGATAGGCTATATCTTTCTGCATCAACGTGTTTATAAAAGAAAATTCATAAGACTGTCATGACAACATTGATGCTTTTAGAGTAGCTTTCAGTTTGGTAAATTCTGGTTATATAAGAACTAGCGTAAAATCTGTAATATCAACAACACAGTATTTTTCACCAACTACGTAATACTGTCGAAAATATGTCTTGAAGTCTGGTTACATGGTGTCCCTTGATTCACAATTGAACAATATCACGTAAAAATATTATTATATCAAAATTGTCTTCAATGGCAACATGTGTTACTGAATAACATTTTGATGTCATCGATTTGTAAACTTTTTTGTGAGTATATTCTCATAAAGACACTTCAAAGTTTATAAATCAGATTTTCTGATAAAAAAATTGTAAAGCAATACCAGAGACCGAACATAAACGTCACCTTATCTTATGTACATATACTAGTATGTATATGGATGGAGAGTTGTCTCATTGGCATTCGTACCACATCTTCTCAGTATATGTATGCAGGTTGAAGGACATTAGACGGTGAGAGTTCCAAGTATGTAACGTAAAAAGCAAATACGTAGTGTTTGACCGAACAGTTGCTTGATTAAAATTTGCTCTTAATATCGGAAATAATTTTAGATAAAAAAAAATATAATAACACGGCCGGCACTCGGCTAACCGAGATTTGGTCGGTTAATCTATATTGAGTATGCGGCTATATCGGCGGTTGGTCTGTTAATCGGGTTGGCTAAAGTCTGTTAATCAGGTGTTATCGAGAAAATCGGTGCACGTTCAGTATGTTTCATTGTATAACTTTTAAATATACTCTTATCAAAAAAATTATTTATGTCTGACAAAACAATTCAATGTACTGAATCCAGTGGTGTAATTATTTTTTTTTCTAGCTTCGATAAACGATCTTTAAAATGAAAAAGCGGGTTACTCATCAATAAATTTATACACATTTTACACACACAAAATGTACACAAAATGACACGTTGGTTGAATTTACTTGTATGCAATATTTTGAACGTCGAAAAAAGACAGGCATTATGTGTGTTAACCATATTAATATCATTGTGTGAAAAATCTACACGAAAATCTGTATTTTGGTGATATTAATCAATTTTTATTTAAAACCTGGTCTGTTAATGGGTCGGATATATAAAACCAGGTCTGTTAATTGGTCTGTTAAGAGTTATGAATGACAATAAAAGTATAATTGTATTGCTATATGGGGTGTTATCGGATCAAATGGCCCGGTAGGCTCAAGACGAGTGGCTAAAATATACGGAAACATTGAAACATAAATAAACGGAAACATAACAACCCATGAACAATGAACAATTTAGACAATGGAAATTGAAAATTGATAAAAATGGTTTCAAAAAGTGTAATATTAAAGTAATATAAATTTCATCCAAGAATAGTCGCATATATCATGCGGATTCTGTTTAATTGTCATGAATGACACCAATTCGTCATCTACATTGGTAACCAGTATATAAATCAGAGATAAACGTCGTAATGTAACCAAACAACAGTAAGTAAAATATATTGAGATGCTAAAAATAAAGAATAGAGAAAGAATAATGAGTAAAATAAATAAAATCTAGGGAAAAGTGACATACAAATTTAAAGAATACAGAAATAAACAACATCCCCAATCTAGACCCCCATGGTATACACGAGAATCTGGATGGAGACGCATTATATAGAATAATATATAAGGACAGTAGAGAGTGATGCATTGCTTAAAAAAAAAGAGAGAAAAAAATATTATTGTTTAAGAATACAGACATGAAACATCCCTGGGTGTCGAAACAGTAACGGATTGCAATGTTCTCAAATTGGTGATAAATGCTTGACGTTTACATGCGGACAACTGCAGTTCCTCTGTACTTATGTAGAAAAGAACTAAACGGAATAAAATGAATTAAAATTTAAGATAACCAAATATAGCTGTATTTGCTCCTTTCCATTTACTTCTTTAGAATGATTTGTAAAAAAAACTTATGATGAAGTAATAGAAGAAAAGAATGAATTGGATGATGCTGACGAATTAGGGTTTAACGTCCAGTTACAAATAGCATGTGCATAGACACTTTCAGTCGGATTTTAGAACGTGCTACTTTGAACAGACACATAAATTCATGCATATTCCAGTGGCCATATTCACGTTAACTTATATTGAAGTGACACACCCTTCAATAAAATGCAAAGAAAATCAAAATCAAAATGCTCTTACTAGAAGGATACTGTTGCACCGTATTGTCATTTTTTTTTACTCAAGAACATCTCATTCTTAACTTTTTCAATGGGAAAATATAAAGGTAGCAAAACTATTGTCGTGGCTAAATAACTCTTAACTGACACAATTCTAATTGTCCAACACATTAACAGACTTTATTCCCATATTTCTCCATAAAACGTGCTATTATTCACGTTATTTTACAATTATGAAATATTTACTAATGCCAATTTTTTTTTTAGAACCAAAGTACTATTTTGTGTCCTTTAAAAGATATCTAAAATTGTTTGTTTCGCCTTTTATTAAAAAAAAATGCTATGCGTATAAGCATAAATACTGCATACTTGCGCGACGCCTTTTAGTTTTACTGAAAACTGCGCAGACTATGAAATTATTTTACAGGTGGAAAATGTTCTATGATATATATCATTTTGTCAGACACTTTTCTTATTTTGATTTGGTTCTTATAATTTGCCAAAAAATCTGTATATTTAACAGAGTTTAACATTAAATTGTGCATTTTACTCTTAACAGAAGTATAACCAACCCGATTAACAGACCAACCGCCCATATAGCCGCATACTCAATATAGATTAACCGACCAAACACTCGGTTAGCCGAGTGTCGGCCGTGTATCTATGATGAGTTTATTTACAAGCACTGAAGTTTAATTTTAATTCCCCGAGGGTATCACCAGCCAAGTAGTCAGCACTTCTGACATGAATTATCATTGATATAGTCATATTATAAATTAACTGTTTACAAAACTTTTTAATTTTTGAACTACTAAGGTTTTTTTTCTACCTCAGGAATAGTTTAAACATATTTATTTATAGTGGATTGGGAGACAAGTTTTGCAACTTATATTAATCCCTTTCCACTTTGCGGGAATAGATTACCTTAACTGTATTTGAGAAAAACGTTTAGGAATTTTGGTCCTCATGCGCAATGCTCTTCAACTTCGTAATTTATTTGGTCTTTTTAACTTTTTTGGATTCGAGCGTTACTGATGAGTCTTTTGTAGACGAAACGCGCGTCTGGAGTGATTACAAAATTTAATCCTGGTATCTATGATGAGTTTATTTAGTATACTTTAGTAACAAGAGTCAACGAGGCAAAGATAAAAATAAAATCTTATAGAAAAAAAACCAATTACAACAAAGATACAAGATACATAAAAAAAAGTTACCACTGATTCCTGTGAAGAAAGGATATTTGTCAAGAGACAGCAACCTCACCAAACGATATCTAAAGGGCAAAATATATTTAAAAACAGACTGGTGTTTTTCGAATATGTAAATCTCAAAATGTCTTGATTATAGGGGTACATTCAGTAAATAAATATACGTCATCAGGGACCACCGATTTCGGGGAGAGCTTTTCTGTATAAAAAAAAAACTGAAGTCCTGTGCTCTTCTTGTTGGTAGATAATGTTTGGAATACAAATTAAAATAAATGAATGCTGAATGTCATACTAACTTTTTTTTACTACAGGGTTGAAAAGTAATGGGGGTCAATAAAGGAATTAAGGAGGCTCGAGGGTATAAAAATTTCAGAAAAAATTAAACATTTGTTTTTCACTACAAATTTTATTTATTACCTTTTGTAGTTGTTACTTTATCATATGGTACAAAAATCATTCAAAACAATCAATTCGTGTTGGCCCCAGATAACATTTAAAATGTATACATCATTGAAAAAGTTCCAAATTATCTCCCTTTGGTGGAAAAATGCCTTTTTTTTGGCTTTAAAATTGAAATATCTTTTTTAACTCATCGGTGACATATATTTTTTAATATAATTTCCATATAAGCTGTACTTAAACTAAATTATTGTAAAATTTGAGCGATTTCTGTAATAAATTTCTTTTTTTATTTCGATATTACCTATATTTCTCCTATTACTTCAACCACCTTTACAAAAACGTATGCTTCTTTCGAAGGCAGATTGTGAGAGCAAATGAACGGTGACCCCACTTTTTTATTTTATTTTTCTATTAACTATAAGATAAAGTTCATTTATAGAAAAATATAGAGAAATCCTATATAAATGATTTAGACCCGCGAACCCCCTTAAGTGTGAATCGTCTGTGTTTGTTAACAATGCCATGTGAATGCCTAAAAATCCCGTATGACCCTACGTTTTATTGTTGCAAAAGATAGGGCTACATTTATACTTGAATGATATATGAAAGTTTTTAAATTCAAAGGTAATTCAGGCATAAACTTAATTCTAGACATAGATTTGCATTAAAGTCAATGGGAGATTATTTTTACTGAATTTACTATAAGTACATTACGGTTCCTTTTTTTGTTCAAGACGTGTAGTTCACAGTAGACGCGTCTTATCCTGTCGATGATTTCGGTCTCACTCCGATAAGAGTATATGCGATTCCCTTCTGGAAAGAAGTATTGTATATCGGGTAGGTCTCCTTGCGTCTTAATGACAAAGTCCACCACTTCCCCTAGTCAAAGATACGTGAAAGGAATAACAAGTATCCCCTTAAACAAGATCAGCCTCCATCTGCATCGTTAATAATAAAAATATAAACCGATATACATGTACTATTATCCACATTTATCTATATGTTTGTTTATTTTTGTGATCCGGATCTTTGTTATAAGCAACAGGATCTGATGCAAAAATTAAGTCATTGAGATTTGACGATTTGTAATTGGTATATATTTATATATATAAAGTCGGATCACGTCAAACTAGCAGTTACTATACTTGACTGGATTTAACTTTTAAGCTACAGTAAGTTTCTTCCTTATTTTTATTTCACTGTTTGATTTACGAAAGATTAATTTATCAAATATAAATGTATTTCATTTGACACCACCAGCCTATTTGAACATAATTTTAAAGAGGTTGGTATCATTTTCCATGATATTTGTCAAAACCCGTTTCAATCTGTAGTAAATTTTCGCAGCATAATGTACTATGAACTTTGAAGTTTTAAATATGATAAGTCTTATTTTTACTTAATCACTAAATCATTTTATAAACGACTGAAGATAGACAAAAAAAAACAATATTCATAGATATGGACATTTTTTTAGTATTTATCCCCAGAAATGTACAAAAGGACATCATTAACCTTTAATAAGCAAAATTCTACTGGACGTTAAGCTGTATAAAATGCCAAACTTAAGAATGAAACAAGTTTTATTTTGTATCAAAAAACGTTCATCAGTAAAATGAAGCACTGATTAATACATTAAAATTATGAAAATATGTCAAATTGTACAATAAAAATTTTAAGTTTATGAAATTTACTTTTACATCTTTAAATTCAAATTTGTTTAGATTTTTGACACTCTGCATGAAATAACTAGAGGTATTGCAATACTTTACATATTCGGTTGCAAAGGAAAACAACCATATATACCATATATACGTACTACAGTAAAAATAGTTTGTTGTTTTGTTCAGAAAATTTGATTAAACGTAATTACTTAAAAGTTAGTATTCAATTTTACTCAATAAAATCTTGTAGTAGGAGGTTTGCGTGTATCTCTTTGTAAATAGACCCTTATCCAACGTTAGTTTTTCGATAACAAAAAATAGTTCTGTTTAAAGTGTTTATAGAAATATAGGTACATAAGATAACTAGGCATTGCTCTTTGATTTTTAAAGCCTTTTTTTGAATTAAAAATGAATGTTGTCATGTTAAAGATTTTTTGACAACTAAATTTAAGAGGTGATGCAGTTGGTGTAAAAAAAGGAGGTTTAATCAACTATCGAATATGTATGTTTCTAAGGTAAACATTGATTATGTCTGCATCATCTACCACTATTTATTTGAATTTGGTTTTTTTTTTAAGTTAGAAAAAGATTAATGTTGCATGTCTTAATCAACCCATTGAATCGATAACGTCATCAAGAATCATAACACGTATAAATTAAAAAAGAAGATGTGGTATAATTGCCAATGAGACAACTCTCCACAAGAGACCAAATGACACAGAGATTAACAAGCATACTGTAAACTGTATTGTACCGTACTATTAGGTATTTTGTTATGTATCCTAAGGACAGATGCATGGGCGAAATTGAACGTATTTTTTTTTATGTCATTGGTAAATTTCAGTTCATGTTGATTATTTGGTTCTGTCTCCCCAGACATGCTATATCAACTTTGAATCTTTTGCTTAGCTAACATGTTAAAGTAATTCAATTATAATTCAATGTTTACTTAATACAATCATTTGTTAAAGTCATATCACACTGAATTAACATTTTTATAATATATAATCATATATGTATCCCTGGAATTTTTATCGGTGGCTAGTGGCTTTAAGTCAGGTAAATCTATGTCGGAAAGGCTTAAACATCGACATAATTGCACCAGGAACTACTTGAGTGTTTAATGTCCACGATGACATCAAATTTGATATACTAAAAGTCTACAAAGTTTTGATTAAAACTGTCGATTTTTTAAAAATTCAATGAAAACTTGGAAAGTGTTATAATTATATAAATGGGGCTACATTGTTTGCGAAATATAAAACAACTCAATATGTGAAAGACCACAAACAGGATTATACAAGGAAGTAGAGAAAAATTGTCATGAACAGAAATTAGAATAGAATAAGATTATATCATAAAATCGACGAAAAAAGGAAACCATTAAAATTTGTTAAAAGCAACTCTATTTTATAGATAACAAAGATAATCCCAAACGGAAACTTACAAAATATCAAGACCAGTTATTACTATTTTGAGGCAAAAACTAAGATTATTATCATGAAATCTCAGAAAACAGGAAACCGGGAAATTTGTCAATTGTTGCGCAACTTAGGGATTTTGTTAATAATAACGATAAGTTGTAATTATTAAAATCTCTCTACTTGTGATATAAATCTTAGTCAAAAGTGTTTTTTTTATAAATCATTCAATACTTATGATTCTTTTGAAAAGTATGTTAAGAATTTTTAATGGTTTGGTTAACAAGTTTCGTATACCTAATAGTATATGTAAATAGTTCGAAAGCCTGGGAAAAAACTTTGAAAACCCTATATGATGGGAGACAGTGCTTTGTTGTGTTGTTAAAAATCAATGTAAATCTATGGAAGATATTAACGATTAGATTATCTTTCTATAATATACTAATATTGTGGTATTCCCTCCGTTCCTATTATAAATTTCAAAATAACTGTTAATACCGCTGAATAATGATGTTGATGGAGTTTTAAACGACCTTGACTGGTTATACAGCCCTTGCACGGTCGTCTCGCTGCAATGAATAAAGCTACATAGCAAAAGAAATTTGTCCAGTTAGCTTTATCATTCAACTTACAAGTGGTTCTACTCCGTAGTCAAATTCGTCGTCTGCTAAAAGCTAGTATACCCTTTCTCACTTGAAAAGTGATACTTTTATATAAAAAAATATAGATAAAATGATGTGGTATGATTGCCAGTGAGATAACTCTCCATAACAGACCAAATGACACTATAGGTTATCATACGGCGGTCTTGCAAAGCTTAACTTGTCAATATTATAGAAAAAAATCATAAATACAAATTAATTCAAGGGAAAAGTGAATCAGCTTAAAAGATTAGAATCTAAGATGTTAAGCTAAAAGTTTGAAGTATATATACTAGTGAGGGAAAAGTACAATACTTGTTAACTTCAGCTTACGTTTCATTCAGCTACGATTTTTTCCTTAAAAGGATTAGTTAAAGGTGCATCATATCGCCCACAGTATCAAAAAATAAAAACATAAGGTGCATCATGTCGCCCACAGTATCAAAAATATAAAAACATAGGTACGATTAAAGCGATCCAAATAAAGGAAATAAATTATGAAACAACTATTTTAAAAAGAAATATTTTTATCAATTTCTGTCGAAACTTGAAATGATACACATCTGAACATCCCACATTTGTTGCTTATTGATCAAATGTGAATTTCTATCTTTCAATAAAGAATTTTCTCTATAGAAGGACAGTGAACTATATGTATATGTTACAATCAGTTATTTAAGTTCTTTTTAGATATTTAGTTTACAGTAAAATTGACATTTACACAGTCAGTTTGTTAATAATTATGTTCAGGATGTCACTGATGAAATTCACAACATCACCCCTTTCATGAATCGAGTCTTTTAATAGTTACTATAAACTAGTCAATTCTTGGAAAGTATTGATAGTAAAACAATTTTTAGAAACATGCATCTGTATTGGAAAAAGGGATATTTCTAGTTATTATGTAAATGTATGAGAGGAAATGAATAAGAAAGTGTATGCAAAATGTAAAATATGTCAATCATGCGAGACACTCAGTTGTAGTAAATGTCAGTTTACCTCATAATAGTAAACATAGGAAGATTGGTGGATGGATGTTTAATGTTTAGTGGCAAATAAAAAAGAATATCAGAACCAGTATATGATAATAAAACCTACTTTCTACTAGACTGACACTCGAAGCCGGATTTTGACCAGCTAGTTTACAAGCTGAAGATAAAAGTCCACAGAAAGACAACCCTCACTATACCTAGACACATTTTTCTGACTCCGAGCCGACAAGTCTTTGCAACTTAGTTATATTCATAAATGCCGCATACTAACTGTATTATCTTTGTACAACTTTATTGACATGTCGCAAATGAATTTAAGTGATACCAGATCATGAGATGCTGTTGAAATGTTTATAGCACATCCTGTTTTGCTTGCCCAGTTAAAAATAAAGTATGGAGAAAAACCGTTGAAATATGAAATGACTTCAGTAATTTGTGATAATATCCTCTAAAGCAACCCAGGCCTTTGATATGTGATTGCGGCTGTAAACCTTTAATGAATAGTGGTAGTGCGAATCTGTTGTTTCTTTTAAGCCTCTCCTATCAACTTCTGTGACAATACCTGTGGTATGTTAAAGGCCCAATATACTTCACAAAGGCGCTTTTATACAAAATAAGTAATGAAATGTTAACACATATGCCAGTACTAATCTCTATTGAAATATTCCGTGACTTTTGTAACGGTCGACAAGATATTGTTATCCTTGAACTTACATGTTCAGTATATGAAATTCAGAGATACATGTCTTTATTGTTAATGTAGTTGGATATATGTCGATTTTACAACAAAACATTACCAGTTATAATAAAATCCACTAGAGATTAGTTTCATTTTCTAAAATAAAAAAATCAAGGTTTGTCGGAAAATTTTTAATTAAGAAATTATCAGGAGTACATATATCTAAATAATATTGGATGAAAAGGAAGATAGATTTAAGAAGATGTGGTATGAATGCCAATGAGACAACTCTCCATCCAAGTCATAGTTTGTAAAAGTAAACAATTGTATGTCAAAGTACAGTCTTCAACAAGGAGCATTGGCTCACACCGAACAGCACGTTATGAAGGGCCCAAAAACATTATTAGTGTAAAACCATTCAAACGGAAAACCAACTGTCTTTTAATGATTTAGACAAAATGCGCCTAGAAAGACTAAACAGGGAATATACATTTTGGGAAATACCAGAGAAGTTAATTTCAGACGCCTTCATATGTGAAAGGTACCGAAGGGATAATCCAACTCATAAAGCGAAAAAGTAGATATATGTCACACAGTGAGAAACGGAGAAAACATGTCAAATATAGATCTAAAAGCAACAAGATCGGGTTTTTCCACAAAAACGAAATGTGAGTTCTGCATTTCTACCCGGCCCTTTTTATAGAGGGGATGCAGCTAAACTGCATGGTACTAATAAAGAAATATATTTTCATGGAATTTCATGTTCTCTTTGAATATTCCAACCATTTGTTTCGAGAGAGAGAAATACTTTTGTCGGACTCAATAAATATACAAAAAAAATCAATGTTAAAATCAAATTATATTAAATTCCATTGTATCCCTTTGGTGTTTTATTGTCATTGAAATCAGGCATTTAAAGACACTGGGGGGAGGGAGGGGGGATAATGATGAATATCCCACGTCTCTTATTATTCATATCTACTGTTTGTGATTGTAAAAGTTTGCGGAAAGATGACTCCATTTTTTCCTTTGATTTATTATGGAGAACCTCGTAAAACTGACATACAAGCACCAGAAGGAATTGGTGTCATGAAACAGTCGATTTCAATTTAAGTGCATAAACATTTGCGCCAAAAAGTTAAATGCTGGTTGCGCCACAAAATTAATACTTCTTTGTGCTATGAAACAAGTTACACAAGTGGCGATTGAAGTTTCAATGCAAGTTTTATCCCATATACAAGGCTCTTGAGTAATTATATAATCTGCAGAGTAACGTCTTTTGTATTGCAAGATTTCAAACCCATTCCTCATAACACAACTGAAGCCACTTAGGTATAAAATGTATATTTTTTTAAGTGTTCACATGTATGCGGTGACACTACAGACATTGTTTCTTTCTAAGGGAAACAGAGGAAATAAGTGCTGTACTTTTTATGGCAAAATGAAGATTTACCAATGTATTGAAAAATAAAGAGAAGTCTTATAAATTCCCTCAACACACACTAACACAGTCAATGTGACATTCACATTTGCAAAGAAAGCAACAAAACATAGTGTAAAATCAGAAGTGTTGTAAAAACATTGAATAAAGGGGAAAAAAACAACAACCTGATTTACGACAAAGCAATAAACGAAAAACAAATATGACAATCAACGACGGAATATTTCTTAAAAGTTTTATGGAAAGATGCTCAAAAAAGTTAAAAACTATCAAATATCTAGTTTCCATCAATCTTTATCATTTATTATTTGGTCATACACAAGAAAAGTCGTAACACTAAAAAGAACCTCACACACACAATGCTGCGATACCGTAAAACAACTACGAAGAGGAGTTGGCTTTTTATGCCCCACCTACAATAGTAGAGGGCATTATGTTTTCTGGTCTGTGGGTCCGTCCATCCGTCTGTCCCGCTTCAATCTAAAGTTTTTGGTGAAGATAGTTTTTGAAGAAGTTGTCCAATGAACTTTAACTTAGTACACATGATCCCTATGATATGATCTTTCTAATTTCAATGCCAAATTACAGTTTTGATCCCAATTTCACGGTCCACTGAACATAGAAAATGATAGTGAGAGTGGGGCATCCGTGTACTATGGAAACATTCTTATTTTTCCTTCACAATTTATCTTATCATCAATCTTGTATTTCAGGTAACAAAGATAATAACAAGATGTGCAGTCCTAAGTGTGCAACTACACTTCTAATTATCATAAACGCTATATTTATAGTAAGTATGTACATTTTGACAGTGCCTATAACGACTTAAATGTCCAATCATCTAATGTTAGTATTAATAAAAAAATACGATTTTAAATGGTGAAATCAATCTCGTCATAGATACATGTACCAGATGGAAATTTTGTATTTGCACCAGTCGCGCGTTTCGTCTACAAAAGACTCACCAGTGACGCTCGAATAAAAAAAGTTAAAAAGGCCAAATAAAGTACGAAGTTGAAGAGCATTGAGGACAAACATTCCTAAAAGTTTTGCCGAATACAGAAAATCCTTTGTATTTCAAAATTTTAAAGGTTAAAAGATTGAAATAAACCTGAAAAAAAAAAACAGAAGCAAAGAGCGAAGTTTAATGACAAGACACAAGTTTAAAAGAAACAGACTACTAGTATTAAAAGTGAACTCTCCAAAAAAGGGGACATACTTAGGGAGTATTTATCTTTTTTCTCACTTCTTAATCGTACAATCTTCTTTAATGAAAAATTACATATTGTAATTCTTTACATGGCAATTCTAAATTTATAATTGTTTTAATTTTCAACAAGATTTTTTTTTTAAAGCATGGGTGTATAACGCACACTCTTAATTATCATTTTATATCAATCAATATCTAAAAATACCACATTTCCAATACTAATTTAACAACCACATGTACACATATAACCTTAAATTAGCGTAGAGCGAAGCAGTCTATAGCTTTTTAGAAAGCTAAAACTTGTTATTATTAGATTATCCAAACTTATGTTAACATTCTTTAATAATTTTCAGCTGCTTGGTATTGGAATTATCGTCCCTGGTATTTTACTTCTTGTTGACAACGATGCCATCAATGACAAGATAATACCATTATTCAAAGAACTAACTTTAGGATCCTCGAACTTTGGAGATCTGGCTAAAAACCTGCCTACAGCACTGATAGCTCTAGGATCCTTAGTGATCGTCATTTCAGTAATCGGATTAGTAGGAGTATGTTGCTGTAAAATTAGATGCTTCCTTGTTGCGGTAAGTAATTGCAGTTAAATGTCACGAGACAATGCAAAACAACATCCTAAAAATTACAAGGAATAAATGCAACCAAATCATAGACTAAACTCTGAAATGCCATAAAAGGATCTTCAGAAAAAAAGTGATTTTTTAAATGGTCTCTAGTAGATATTTTTAGATACTAGTAGATCAGTGGTACTCATAGAATGAAAATATTTTAGATACTAGTAGATCAGTGGTACTTATAGAATGAAAATATGTTAGATACAGTCTTAAACCAATTCAATAATAAAACGAATAGATGATTCAGTAAAGTTTAAATATATTTCTTTTAAAAACAGCAAAATAGATCAGAAAAAAGTAAATCGTTCTTCCCTCATATATAATGATTGTTACAACTACGCTACCATAAACGAACAAGTTACATGTATATGCAATTCCCTATTATACTCTTTTTTTTTAACCATCAAACTAAACATGTTGAAATGATTTTATTCTAATATCTTAATAATTTAAATATTATTTTGATTGCTCTTAAAGTCAGACTTCCGCATTGCCAAAAATCCGAACTAAGAGTTGAGGTTTATAGAAACATGTCTTTTATCGCTTCAAAACACTTCAAAAGAACCAAATAAGTAATGGTAATTTAAAAATGGTTTTACTCAATATTTCACTGCTGTTTATTAAGCGCAACATCAAGATTTTTCTACAATATAAATATTAGTATGAAGAACATCAACACATGTGTCGATCTTTTTTTTTATATATATTTCCACATTTGATTTATCAGTACAAGAAATTGTAGTCTTGTGGTAAAACGATTATTATATTTTTTACTGTCTGATTTCAGTATGCCATTATCGTTATGATACTGCTGATTGGGAAGATAGTTGTTCTGGCACTGTGGTACTTCATGAATGACAAGGTGATATATACTTTTATTATTCTTTCTTGCGCTGGAAGAAACGAGTTCTTCCATAATGTTTCTTAACCAGAATCGGGACTCATCACTGAACCCAATTATGCGCCAGTTGCGGAATGTATAGTCCCTCAAACATCTGTTACACTAGATGAAATTCCTGGATGTAGCGATTTTATCCAGGAGTCGTTTAATAGACGAGGTCGTCCAATCCTCCAGCCGTCTTTATTACAACCAGTCTGCTTGCATCTGGTTCAAGGTCGCGAAATAGTGTTCTGGTAATAATGTTCAGTTCTTGCTACTTTACTATGGAACACACTGGTCTGGAAACGACTGATGGAGATATTTCAAATAGCAGGGCCCAACCTTAGCTTGTATGCTTAAAAGTATATCAGTTGTGTTGACCACAAAATTATCAACAACGAAAAAACGTCAGCAAATTTTCACTGCGAAAAAGGTTATATGCACTTTAAGCGAGTCGCAAATATCATTAAACAGAAAGCCAATTAAAATAATGGGCATTTAAAACTTAAAACGTAGATTCAGATTCAATAGTTTATTAAAGTCTCACCACATACATACAAGTATAAACACAATATAATATCAAGTACACAATATAAAATTTAGAATGCATGTGCCATTCTTAAAAGAACTATGAGAGACTGTTATACACAATTATAAAACAACAGAATTAAAACATAAGTTTTGTTATTTATACAAAACATAAAAGTGCAATATCACCATGCACACCCAAGGATAAAACCTGATACATGTACACAATAAAAATAACTGATTTTTAACAGTATAAGATACTATTTCGTCGGAATAAAATATTATTGCAGGTTTTGGTAACAGAACTACAAACATTTTCATTTTTGAACAAATATATATATATTTCATCATCTGACAAAGTTAGAAACATATCATTTTGTTGAATTATATCAATAAGTAAAGACTGCCTTAAATCTTCATATAATGGACATGTTAACAATACATGTTTTTCATCTTCTATATTATCACAATTGAAACATAATCTTTTATCTAAATCTAATCTTTCGTAACCACCAGTTTCAATTTTTAAAGGTGATACTCCACATCTAAATTTCGCATATGCACTGCGATATCGAATAGGTATATTTTGCAACAAATATTGTTCAGTAGAGTATGAAAATTTAAACAATTTATAAGTTCTTAACTTATTTCCTTGACCATAAGAATCAAGCATTGTACTCCATTCAGTTTTATAATTATCAAAAATATTAACTTCTAACTGATGAATTATATTTTTATCCAGTATATAATCATCTACATTACAAAATCTGTCCATATTGTAAAGTTTCAACATTTCTATCACTTTATAACTCCAATTTTTAATTTTATAACTACTTTTTCTAATTGACCATATAAATACTTTATAATTTATCCTGTCTTTATCCATTTTTGTACATCTTGCCCAGTGTCTAAAAATGTTTGACCACTGTTTAACATATGGAGGCTTCCAACCCATGTCACCTGAAACAGCATCATTGGGGGTATACTTTCCAACTCCCATATAAAATCTCATTGCTCGGTTCTGAACTGCTGAGATGCAGGAGAACTCACTTGTACCCCAAATAGCTGAGCCGTAATTGGTGACTGACCAAACTAAAGTGTCAAACAATTTGGTGAAAATATTGTGTTGGAAGCCACCATGTGCTTTACATTTTACTATAAGAAGGCCTAATGCCCGACTTGCTGACTTTTCAACTGCCTTTGCCATAACTTTATAATCTAAAAATTCATTTAATACTAATCCTAAATATTGATAGCTAGAAACATAACCAATGACTTCAACATTTATATTAAAAACAAAATCTGATCTTATCACAGAGGGATTTCTTTTTAAATGCATGATTTTTGATTTATTTAAATTAACTTTTAAACAATTATCATTACACCATACACCTAATACATTAATCAATTTCTGCATATCTTCTGTATTTTCAGACAATAAAACGAGCCATCTGCATATAATAAAATAGCAACCTTTTCGCCGTCAATGTCTATACCAATATTTAATGCTTTTATATCATCAATTAAGTTATTAATAAAAATATTAAACATGACTGTGGATAAAACACATCCTTGTTTCAAACCAGTATTTACACTGAACCAATCAGTAGTATTTCTGTTCACACGAACACAGCATTCTATATTTGAATAAATGGCTTGCAAAGCACACATAAACTTTGTACTTATACCTAAATCTGTTAATTTATTAAACAATAGTGACCTGTCAATTGTATCATATGCCTTCTTAAAATCTACAAAAACGTACCAGTAGAAAACCAAAGATGCTATTGACCGTTTCATTTTACCTTATAAAATATAAATTTTGCATTATGAAAAATTCATCCGATCTATTGCGGTTTATTTTTTGCCCAGTATATGTCAAAACACACACAAAGAAAAATATATTGCTCACTCGAAAAATGTTTCATCCTCTAATTCTGGTGCACTGCATCATATTTCACCATATATGCATGTATGTTTAATTATTGCAATTATTGTTTTCAAATTTACTTAAAAGTATTTACTTTTATATTAATAAATAAAATATATGTAAACATACTTTTTTCATAGTTCAATTACATTTTGCTCTTGGCTACGTTGTACAAATTTAGGATGCACAGCCAATATTTCGCAACAACATAGTTCTAGAGAATACCAGTTTTTATGCCCCATTTATGGGCATTATGTTTTCTGGTCTGTGCGTCCTTCCGTCCGTTCGTCCGTCTGTGCGTCCGTCTGTGCGTCCGTTCGTCTGTCCGTTCGTCCCACTTCAGGTTAAAGTTTTTGGTCGAGGTAGTTTTTGATGAAGTTGAAGTCCAATCAATTTGAAACTTAGTAAACATGTTCCCTATGATATGATCTTTCTAATTTTAATGCCAAATTAGAGATTTTATCCCAGTTTCATGGTCCAGTGAACATAGAAAATGATAGTGCAGATGGGGCATCCGTGTACTTGGGACACATTCTTGTTTTTATTATTATACATGCTTTTTGTTTTCAGTTCGAGACTACAATAAAGGGTGAAATGTTGAAGAACTTACAAGAGAAATATACAAATGATGTTTTAGAAGCCAATGATCTATCTTCAGCCTGGAACCATTTACAGTTAGCTGTAGGTAGTAGTATTGTTAAACAGTTGCCATTTAGGGGCTTATTATAGCCGACTATACGGTTTGAGCCTTGTTCATTGTTGAGATCCGTTCGGTGACCTATAGTTGCTAAACTTCTATGTCATCCTGCAGGGGTTGAAGTCATAAAACTTTGCTCAGTGCTAGGAACACAAAAATAATGTTCGAAACATGAAATCCAAAATTTTGATTGGTTGATTTTGGAGTATGATACAACAAACTGACTCGAAAGTTTTATGACTTCAATGGTATCTATGATGAGTTTATTTGGTAGGTGGTGGAGAGTTGTCTCCTTGGAAATCATACCAAATATTTCTTACTGTTATGTATACATAGCATAACAATTTAAACTTCAAAGTAATCAAACTGAAATGTATATGACGGAACAATTTTTGAAAGCACATGTTTCAAAAATCTCCGTTAACTTTTAACACCTGACTAATTATAAAAAAGAAGATGTGGTATAATTGACAATGATACAACTCTCCACAAGACACCAAATGACACAGAAATTAACAACTCTATGTCACCGTACGGCCTTCATCAATGAGCAAACCCGGTACCGCTTAGTCAGCTTTAAAAATCCCCGTAATGACAAATGTATTTTTAGCAATTCAAACGAGAAAAACTAACGGCCTAATTTATGTTCAAAAAATCCTTTTATCTTGTACTTTTTAGGTGGAAACATTTATTCGCTTACAAACGTTATTACACTTAACATATTTTGTTCTACTTTTTTGTTAAAATAAATACGTTATACCAAAAACTCCCCGGGTAGCATTACAGATTCTTTCGCATACTGTTCATTATGATTTCGTATGAAGAGTTTATGTTTTATTTGTATGTAAGCCTTATGAATTTAGGGATTTGCTAGAATGAAATCCACTTTAAATTGAATTTTTATTTCTTTCATTGATCAAGATTACAGATATGAAATGAGTTCTTATTACTCAAATAGTTGATTTAGCGGACATTTAGACCGATTCTGGATTCGCATGACGATGTTGTAGCATTGAAGGTCTTAGCACTGACCATACATCCGTAGCGGAAAGGGTTTCTGTCTTGCATATATTTCTGAGACAAACATTTTTTTCCAATTGAATTATCCCATATCAATAATATTTAATACCTGGCAAAAGCAAAACTGTATGAAGATCCATAAAGATCGCAAATGTCAATTTTCACACAGGTTATGCACTTATGATGCTGTGATAATTTATCTATATTTGGAATAATTGAATAATTTCAGTTCGAATGCTGTGCAATTAATGCAGTTATAAATGCCACTAATGATTATGACAGTACACCTTGGCAAAGTGGTGCTAATACTACTGACATACCTTTATCATGTTGTCCAGGTGTGACGTCATCAAACTACACTATCGGAGCTGCAACAAATCCATTATGTACAGCGCTTAAAAACGCTGATCCATCCGGGCAATACTCAAAGGTAATTTAAAAACAAAAAGTCAATGAAATATATTGCAATTGAAGATTATAACACAATGTTGACATTTTTACCTTTTATGTCTGTTTTTTTCTTTGTTCACGCATCGTTGCTATTATAATGGAATTTAGTGCGACTGTCATAGAAGTGAGATGTTTAGCTAGCTATAAAACCAGGTTCAATCCACCATTTTCTACCTTAGAATAAGATAATGCCTGTACCAAGTCGGAATATGACAGTTGTTATCCATTTGTTTGAAGTGTTTGAGCTTTTAATTTTATCATTTGATAAGGGACTTTCCATTTTGAATTTTCCTCGGAGTTCAGTATTTTTGTGATTTTACTTTTACTAGAGGAGCTTTTAAGATTTTAATTGGTATTGCTTGTACTTAGATACAGATTGTAAGTATTTAAATATGTTCATCAATAATAATTTAAATGAGGATTTTAACTAAAAATCATCAAGAAGAGAACAAAATTAGATTTTGTAAACTGAAACAAGCAATATTTGATGAATAAAATTATTATTTAGTTAAAAAAAAAATTGAATGAAAAGGAATTTAAAACAGAATGATAGAAACGAATAGTTATTCAAACCCTCCAAGTATCACGCCTATCAATAGTAACCCAGTAATCAATAGTAACACCACTTAAAAAAACACAGGGAGAAACCAATAGCAATACAATACCATGAGTTCATAAGATTGTTTGAGTCGCGTGTGAATAATATCATGAATTATAACTTAAAGATGACAATATTTCACAAACAACCCAAGGTTGTTCGCATTTGACCGAGTTCATTCGCCGCAGATAGCATCGAATATTCTACCCGGACTTTGGTTTGTAATTAATCAGTAAAGGAAATCTATTAAACATTTAGTACTGCTAAATCAGCATGAATCCAATGAACCGTGATTAATAGTCAATTTTATACGGGGATAGACAGTGATGATGAAAGGGATAAAAGCATTTATGTTTAAGTATTTTGATAGCAATTCAAAAACGTTATTAAGTATTGTCAATTCGAAGACATGATTGTACATAAACTCGTACATGATAATGATCATAGTTATCAAATGATAACATTATTGGCCTCAGAACACAATTATTCTTCCCCTTGGCTACAATGCATTTTTAAGTTAAAGTCAAATTGAATTAAAAAAATTGCACCGCCACAAACATGAAATAAATTTAACTGCTTATAGACCATTATTATTCTAATAAAATATGCTTGTCCCAGTACAATCCATCAGTGCTTTTTCTTTTGAGGGCCCTATTAGCATGCCAATGGTAGGATTTGAATCTTGAACAAATGACGAAGGCTGATTTCTACCCTACTTTCATTTTGGCCAAATCACTACTTTCACTTTTAACAATCAATTTTATCCACATGTTTTACTTATTTAAATATATATGCAACTGATAGGACCACTCAAATAGTAAACATTTCAAAGAAAACAGTAGACAGATTACTTGGAAAGAAATACCCCATATAATAATTGGGAACTATATTCCTAGACCACGAACAAAGGGAATTAATTGTGATCTGAGGCCTATTGGATTGATTGATTGTTGGTTGCTTAACGTGCAGTGGCAAATATATCATGCATTACTGGAATGGTGAATCTGTAAGTTAAGGGTATCCTACTTTGCATTCAAGATCCTTTGTTTTCCAAAGCTTTCAAAAGCAGCTAAATACAGAACGCGTTCACTATTTTGGAAAATATGCTAACGAGTCACACATCGAAACATCAACATCCAAATTATAATTCAAATAAAATGTTCAAATTCGTCAGAACTGCAGCTTACATAAATATTTTCACTTTATTTTTTCTGATTTGAAACTTAACTCAACTCTTAGATATAAACTTATAATTTTTAAATCCTATAGTATTTGGTCATATTTCAGCATTAATAGTACTTTTATAATATTTACCATATATGTATAATGCTATTTTGTTTGTTCTAGGGATGTTATGATGCTATAAACGACTTTATAAAGGGATACTCGCTGTGGTTTTATATTGGAGGTCCTATTTTATTCCTAATAGAGGTAAATATTAACATTGTCTGATAAAGAACATACCAAAATTGTGGCTGTAATCAGATGAAGTATATAAATTAAGTGATGCCTTTATTTAAACTATGAATGGAAGACCATTTATACTTTTCTTGATATACAAACAAAAAGAATCATGTTTGCATGGAATAGAAAAAAAACTGTACAGCTTAAAACAAAATAAGTCTTTTATTTTTAAATGTTGTACACGATATTGCTGAGAACACCTCTAGTTTTTTTGGTGGGGTTCGTGTTGCTTAGTCTTTAAAAAATTTCTGTTGTGTCTTGTGTACTATTATTTGTATGTTTTTCTTTTATAGCAATGGCTTTGTCAGTTTATTTTCGATCTTTGTTTGACTGTCCCTCTGGTATCTTTCGCCCCTCTTTTCTAGACAAACTATGTACTTTATTCTGCCTGGCTGTCTTTCTCCTTGGTGTCAGACAAAAGGGAAGCTTTATGAAAAACAAAATTTAACGCTTACTCGTCATGCCAAAACTTTCATCTGAAATTTTAATGTCTGAATTGAGGAAATTGGGACTAGTGCAAAATCTTTTCCAACGCTAGGAAAACATCGCATGTGTAAAAAGCAATGTTTATATATAGAAAAGACGCGGAAGCTTTATATAACAGTGGAACATTTATTAAAAAAAATGCAAGTCGAAGAAAAACTGACATCAATGGAAAAAAACCCATTAGCGACTATAAGATGAATAAATCTAAAACATTACATAGAAAACTGAAGAATGAACAACAGGAACACCCCCCCCCCCCAAAAAAAAACCCGTATGTGAACTCAAGGGGATAACACAAAAAAAAATCTATCGACTAAAATCGACCACGCGGTATGTAATATCAGGGGAATATAAGTAAGGGGAGGGAAACTAATATTGAAATGAACGTGACTTGCGATCAATTTTAATGTAACATTATTTGCACAACGTGATCGAGATGCTCCGGTACATAAAATGTCAACGTATAAATAAACAAATTTTTTTTTTTGTAGAGTTACACTTCATCTCTTAGTGGATTCTCTATATAATAAACTCTGTCATTAAGGAAGCTGTCTTGTCATGTTTTGGATTTTTTGTCAGATTTTCGGAATCCTCTGGTCTTATCTATTTGAATGCCTTGAAAAAAAATTGCCTGGTGACCCCCATTTTTCTTTTTGTAAATCTTTTACATGTATAATGATAAGCCATCTGTAAAAGTCTTATAAAATTTTAATTATTTTTTAATAGTTTTTTAGAACTTAAACTTGTCAATGATAAAGTTATGAAAAGTCAAGAGAGAATAGTTTCCCGCCAAAATTTTAATGGCTTATATCTCGAAAACAAGTACGGTGACATATATAATTTTGTTTGCTCTTTGGATTCCTGGAATAAGAAAATCCTTAGTTTTTCGAAAATTCAAAGTTTTGTAAACAGGAAATTTATAAAAATGACCGGCTCTAAATCGGTATCCGTATCGGTGCAGTAAATACGTTTCAAGACCTTGGTCTCAATCATAACGGAAGTGATGAAAGGGTCAATTATATAAAACTACGTCATATATATTGTACAATTTTTCATGCCCCACCTACGATTGTTTTTTCTGGTCTGTGCGTCCGTTCGTTCGTCTGTCCTGCTTCAGGTTAAAGTGTTCAGTTAAATTTTTTGGTCAAGGTAGTTTTATGATGAAGTTGAAGTGCAATCAACTTGAAACTTAGTACGTGTACATGTTCCCTATGATATGATCTTTCTAATTTTAATGCCAATTTCACGGTCCACTGAACATAGAAAATGATAGTGCCTGTGGTGCATCCGTGCACTGGGGGTACATTCTTGTTTTGTTTTTTTAAATATTTTTAACAGTTCCGATTTTCGTTTTCAGATCAGTGGAATTGTATGTGCTCTTTACCTGTTTTGCAAAACTGATAAAGAAGATGATTAGGAAGCAAGATAATTGACTGGTTCCTAACTGGAAAAGTGTCTAATATGGAGTAGAGGACTACTTTACAATCATGCATGTTATCAGTTATGACGCAGTTTTTTATGATAAAAAAAAGTGCAGAACTACGATATTAGTTATCAGTATGTGTTCCTTGAACAAACTGTAAATAGGTTTTTTAATCATAATCATTCATACATGCTTTTTCGAACAAAAAAGTCTCAATGGACTTTAAAACATTTTATAATAAACCCATTATTTTGCAATAAAATATTGTCATAAACCTATTTTAACATGATTTAATGCACTTTATCGTTCTTGTTTTTCAAATATCCAGTGTACATGGTTGATGATGTCATATTTGGTCATATTGTTCCAAACGGATTCTGATATTTATAGATTATCGTTGATCATATCAACGAGACTGATTTTTTCGCTTGAGCCGTTAGGGCGAAATTTCACAAAAAAAGATCAAAGGAAAAATGCAAAAATAAAGCGATAAGATATGCTTCTCATTTCGGATCATCTGATATCACTCCTTGGTTTGAGTTTCAGTTTTTGTATTTAGTTGGTATACGTCTGGATTTTTTTTTATTCGAGTGTTGGTTTCGGGTTATCGGTTTACAATTAACATAATTGGTTTGGTATCATCTCTGTCATTTATTAACGCTAGTTAAATATAAGATGTGGTATTGTTGCCAATGAGACAACTCTTCACAAGAGACCTAATGGCACAGATACAAACAATTATATGTCACAGTAGCTTTTAACCATGCGCAAAGCCTATAACGCACAATCAACTATAAAAGGTCCCGGAATGACAAATATAAAACAATTCAAACGAGAAAAATAAGCTGCCAAATTTAAGTACAAAAGAATGAACAAAAACAAATACGTTACACAGCAACAAACGACAACCACTAAATAACAGGCTCATGACTTGGGACAGGCACATACAGAATATGGCTGGGTTATACTTGTGTGTAGGCGGCAACTCACCCCAAGCTTCGGACAGTTGTCTAACCGTGCAACATAAGAGCAAACTACAAACAAACAAGTTGAAAAGGGCTAATCTCATCAGATGGATACAAATAGAAACTTATCTAAAAACAAAGTGGACGTGAACGGGTACTTATACATCCCACAACAAAATGACTCAAAGTACGTATACAAATCTGAGAGTACTAGTTACTGTGACAGCTAGTTCAAAGTCAATAACAACTAATAAAAAAATCATGCATCGAAGACTAAAATATCAATCAGATTACAGCCGATTTCATTGAGTGTGTAGGCAAAGGTATTTATCTTTGTTTAGCTTGCTTGCTAGCTAAACCGTGAAGTCTTTATCAAGTGAGATATACTACCCTCCTTTAGAAGTAGCCTAGTCCTACAGACAAATATATTGGTTATCTGTCGGACTAGTCTACTCTTAAAGGAGGGAATTTTACTTAACCTAACAATGACTTCACGGTTCAGCTAACAAGCAAGCTAACCAAATATATTACCTTTGCCTACAGTTGAACGGCAAACGATTTAACGGCAAATCTAATTGGATGATCTCCAAAAATCAATAATAAAATTGCTAATAAATGATTGGATACGAAATTGTGTCAGATTATAAATAGAGGAAAAAATGTAAACATTGAAATCCGCCATTTTGACGTAGGAAACAAACTAATTTTCAATCTTCGATTAAAGGACATTGCGCACATTGCCAGCGTATCATGCATAACCAGTCAGCTGCAAATATATCTTTCAATATGTTTTTTACACTTACTTTTCTATGTTTTAGTTAATTTAATGTTTTAATTTACTACAGAACGAGACATCGTTCTCAAAGATGCCGTAGAAAAAATTATAGGTGGCGCTGTTTGTGGGCGTAAACCTTTTACATACGGGTCCTTTTTGTGTCGACAAATTGACCTTTATCTGTCAGATTCAGGCGTTTGCCTTCCAACTGCCTACACTCTCAATGAAATCAGATGAAAACATTGTATGAATGTAACAAATACTATTATGTATCTGCCATCAACGCCATGTTCCCCACACCAACTTTTTTATCCGAAAGATGATAATAGACGAGGTTCATGACAATTGCTTGAATATGTTGCGGTGTTTTACTTATTATTTTTTAGATTTCAACACTTCTTAAATTAATCTCGATCAGTAGATAATAAAGATCCACGAATGAGAAATTTTATACAACAACAAAAATACATGAGGTACTATATGCCATACCAATACAATATGTTATATTTACTTTCATAAGTGTATCTGATTTACACCAACTGAAGATATTATAATTATGATTAATACAAAAGCATAAAAAAAAAATCATAATGTAGGTGAAAAGATCGTTCATCATTGTGATATTTTGTTGTAATGCAAGGTAAATAAATGCATGATATCCAATTACATTAATGACATTTTGGTTTTAAAACACACAAGGGACACTGGGAAATAGAAATATTGTCAATTGTCGACTGTATTCTTCCAACCGGAAGTAATTGTATCCTTGTTAAAGTCAGGTATCAACTGATTTGGCTGTGCAGAATGTATAAATACGCAGCCACGTCCCAAAAGAATGGCGACGTTAAATCCGAAGCCTCGTGTAGAAAAGAATACCGCGCTTGGCTGTGTGGTATGTATAATTACGCAACCACGTCCAATCAGAATGGAGATATTAAATCCGACGCCTCGTGTAGTTACGCTTGGCTGTTCTTGATGTATTAACTGAACACGTGGACACATCCAGTCAGAATGCAGACGTTTAACCATGAGACTCCAATCGGCAATCAACGGGTTTATCCGCTACTCTCTTTCTGAAGGTACGGAATCCGCCGAGTTGTGCCGAATGCCTAAGCTTTGTGTAGAGAAGAATGCCACGCTTGGCTGTGCGGAATGTATAAGTACGCAGCCCCGTCCGGTCAGAATTGTGATGTTAAATCCGAAGCCTCGTGTAGAGAAGAATGCCTCGCTTCTGCATGGTTTGTAGCATGTTGCAAGGCAAAATTTCTATCCCTACATGTATTTTATATACCATATTTTTTTCAGCGGCAGCCCAAATTTTTCGTTCTTCATCTCGGACATCCCCTGAATACAGTACCAACATATTGTATTTTTTCTTACTTCTTCTCATCCTAAATATGGATGTATAATTGCTACTGGACTTTAAAAAACAACAATCATCAACGTGTTGAAATGAAGATGCAGAAGATGCACAAGGGAGAGTTTAAACTTTCACTTCGACTTTAAAATCTCGATCAGTTGAATAACAATAACAAAAGGATCATATAAGGAATAATAAAGTAAACAAGCTTTATTTGAAGTGACATAATATCGTGCCATAAGATTTTTATTTAACTCGTTTATGGTTTATAATAAAACTACAAGTTATTTTGTTGGTTTAAAGTTATTTTGAAAGATTTATTAATTTCATCAGTGGGGTTCGTGTTGTTTATTCTTTAGTTTTCTATGTTGTGTCATGTGTACTATTGTTTTTCTGTTTGTCTTTTTCATTTTTAGCCATGGCGTTGTCAGTTTGTTTTAGATTTATGAGTTTGACTGTCCCTTTGGTATCTTTCGTCCCTCTTTTATAAATAAGAAATAAGAAACAACACGAACCAAATGACACAGATATTAACAGCTATATATAGACGTTCTTATATTTATATATATATTATATATATCTTTTAAGGAAGGATCATTTTCAATAAGACGCCAGTGTTATGCATCCGATTTCACCTTGAGAGATGCACACGCCTGATGAAGCTAATTTGTTTAGCGAAATATTGCGTATTTCTATTTAAAATCTAATAGAACTTTTTAATGTATTAATTAGCGTGTTTAAGTTATATTCTTAGACGCTTATATAATTTTAATTCAGTAACTGTATCCACGCTTAAATAGATTGAATGTTGATTGTTGCTATTTTTAGACATTATATATATGTAGGTTACTATACGCCTTCAACAATGAGCAACCACTGAATTACAGGCTCCTGACTTGGGACAGGCACATACATACAATTTACATAATGTGGCGGGGTTGAACATGTTAGCGGGATCCCAACCCTCCCCTAACATGGGGCAGTGGTTTAACAATAAAACATAAGACCGAGTTATAAAAATCGATTGAAAAAGTTTGAACTCATCAGATGGATACAAATAGAAAAAAATATAATAAAACCACAGGGCGGACGTGGCCGGGTACTTGTACATCCCAACAAAAAAACGCCACTAAGTACAGATCAAAGAGTACTCGCAGTTACTGACATCTAGTTCAAAGCAAATAACAAATAATAAAAACAATCATGCATCTACGACTTTATTATCAATCAGTACATATCCAACTAAGTTCATTTTCCATATTATTATAATGTATAGTTATGTGCAAACAATTTACACCAAGATATTGTGATTTCCAATTACTTTATTGACATCTCGGTTTAAAAACACTAAATGGACACTGTGAACTAGAATGGTCAATTGTGGTATCCTTCCACTCAGAGATAATTAAGCCCTTTTTAAAGTTAGGTATTCATTTGGCTGTGCGGGATGAATAAAAATTAATACACAGCCAGGTCCGGTCAGAATGAGGACTTTACATCCGAAGCTTCGTGAGGAGAAGAATATCAGGCTGTGTTGGATGTATAAATACGCATAGGGGAAAAGTGACTATATGTGTACGTTTTGGGGAAAGAATGGCTATATAACACCGGCAAAATAGCAAATAAATTTACTATTTTTCCGGTACCGAGACAATACATTTAGACACTGCCTTTAATTAAACATTACTTAAGTCACATAATCTTAAGCTTCTCCTGTGTTCCGTCAATCATTGTCCGTTCAACCTTCAATAAGAATGCCTCCACATCCTCTATAGTAACGTCACAATGCAGGCGACGTCAGCGTGCAGCAACAACGAGCATTTCGGGAGAGCGCAAAGCTCTGTTGCATGAGATTAACGACGTTAACACTAAAGCATAAAAAATGGGAGCTAATTGTGGAAAGAAATGTAATTCAGGCAGAAAACAACAAGGAAAAGATATTGCTTTGATAAGGTTTGTTCAGAGACTTAGACACATATTTAATAAGAACAGAGTTGTACCTTTTAGTGAGCCCGGATCATGTTCTGTGTCAAGTGTTTTAAATAACACAGCAGTAATAACACGAAATAATAAGAATAAGTGCAGACGTCTCTCTAAGGAAGAAAGAAAGTGTCAAACGGCATTGAACAAGCCCTGTATAGATCTAAATCCAACACGGCTTCTTGGTAATGTTGAGTTCAACAACGATGATTTACCTTCCGCCAGAGATAAACCGAATAGTGTTCACGACATTCGAGGAAAAGGAGAAACAAAATAGACCAACGCAAAGCAGAAAATCAGCGGTATAATTACATGTTATGCAAAATTTTACTGTTGTCTGGTACAAATGAAACAACAAACAGAAAACGGAGACCTAATGCAGCGAAGGGTGTGGAACCAAGTATGACTATAACGTTGGCAACTAACTCAGACATGGATGTTAGGTTACCAGGAAAAGTTATCCCATCCTCAAACACTTCAACTGTCTCAAGACCACAGTTGACAGCCCCTGAGATACCTACTAAAGAAAAGGTTTATTTGGACAGTTGGATGGAACGTCAGATCAAGAAAGATCATTTGAAAAAATAAAATGTTATGCTTTAAATTATTTCCTTAGCTTGTTTGTCTAAGGTTGTGTGCCTCATTTGTCAAATACCACATGGCAAGTTTTGCTTTTATAGCCGTCTTGCATCTTCGAAAAAATGTGTAACCCCGACACAGTGACATAAGTATGGAGTCTATATATAATTCAGTGGTTATCTTTTAAATTTGTAAGTCATATTTGTTTAATTGTTTTTCTGTATTGATTTGTACCAGGCCGCTTTTTTTTTAATTATCTTTTGTAGCTTGCTATGCGGTGTTAGAGAGTTGAAAGCGAGGCTGAGAGAAAGAAGACGTCTGAAAGATCCTGAGAGAATTTTTCGATTTTTCCAGTGTTTAGTCCATATATTCCCAATTGTATTATATCCGTGTCACACCTTGTATAGTGCACTTAAATATTTATAAGTTTTTCTTTAAAAAATCATAGTAATTTTTGATATTTTTAAGGATTTAGTTTTTCATTTTTGTTTAAACTTCGCGCCCGGGGTCCGCAATCTTTTCCCGTGCTAAAGACACCTGGTAAATACCGGTTGTACATCACTATAAAACCTATGTCACTTGTTAAAATCAGAGGCAACTGTTTTAGAATAAACTTGGGTGATGCCAGAAATAAAACCTGTAAAAGAAAAGCTATTCTAATTTCCGATAGCAAAGGAAAATACATCCAACAAGAAATATCAACAGAGAAATTTCTGGACGTTACAATTATTTCTCATCCAGGGTTACAAATAGACAAAACAAATTTTATTTGGTCAACATTGAAAGGAACTATTAAAAAAAGGAGAAAGCTATTCTTATGGATTGGGACTTGTAACCTTACAACAAAAACCGACAAGCACATTCAGCTGACCAACGATACCCCAGAATATCATAATAAAATTGATGACATAGCAAACCGTTTGTCAGACTGGAAAGCACAAATCCAGGCACGCTATAAACACACAAGAGTCATAATACTTGAGTGTCCGCCTTACAGTATTGTAGCATACAACGACGTAAACGGTCACCCAAATCCTACAGAAGCATTTTTAGGACAAACTGCTAGACTAGAACAACAAATGATTTTATCTATTACCTAAATGCACTTATCAGGAACATTAACAACAAAAACCTGAAAGTTCCGACAAAAGCAAAACAAAGTAAAGTAGATTTAAACAACAACCTAGTGGAATCCGACAAAACAGGCAAGACCAAACCGAATCGCCACACCTCGCCAATCTTCTCATCCGACGTTTTACGTCAAACAAAGTTTCAAAGACAAAAAACTAAATATTACGTAGACTATAAAGTATACACAGACGGAATTCACCCAGTTCCAACATTGGCAAAACTTTGGCTAAGAAGAATCTGCCAGAATTGTACAACTATGCTATTAACAGATTTAAACCGAGCAAGACTCAAGCTTGCTAACAACAAACATCATTTAATACAACCCTGCTATTAACAGATTTAAACCGAGCAAGGCTCAAGCTTGCTAACAATAGACATCATTTAGTACAACTCTGCTATTAACAGATTTAGGCCGAGCAAGGCTCAAGCTTGCTAACAATAGACATCAATTAGTACAACTCTGCTATTAATAGATTTAACCCGAGCAAGAATCAAGCTTGCTAATAATAGACATCATTTAGATACAATATCCGCAGATTGTTGTCTCTTTTTCAACTATTACTCCACATCTCAGAACACCTGTCAGTAAACCTAGCTTTAAAATCAATCTGTGATTTAACTAAAACAAAGAGCTACATATCAACCCATCAGACAGAACAACATAATTAAATGCAACAAAATAATACTGTTATGCCAATATAGCAAGGATATAGCTTGCTGGGTACAACTATATCCATAGTAAGATAACTTCTACTTTAAAAGCAAGATTATAACTTGCCCCTATGAAAACATACTGAGCTGAGAGCCTGCCTGAACTACAAATATTCAGAAACCATTAACATATAAATATACCAATAAAGCAAGGTTGTATCTTGCAAGGTAAAACTATCCTACATTTCAGTAAAACCTTGTACAAGCAAGGCTATAACCAAAACTAAGTATTGTGCCAATATAGCAGGGATATAGCTTGCTGGCTACAAATTTCTATATCAAGTACACCAAGATTTGAAAAGCAAGATTATTACTTGCCTTTGTAATACCATAGTGAACTTAGAACATTCATCTACAATCAAGACTAACCAAAACTTACCATTGTGCTAATATAGCAAGGATATAGCTTGCTGGCCACAATTTTCTATATATATACACCAATATTTGAAAAGCAAGATTATTACTTGCCTTTGTAATACCATAGTGAACTTAGAACATTCATCTACAATCAAGACTGTAACCAAAACTTACCACTGTGCTAATATAGCAAGGATATAGCTTGCTGGCCACAATTTCCTATATCAAGTACACCAATATTTGAAAAGCAAGATTATTACTTGCCTTGGTAATACCATAGTGAACTTAGAACATTCATCTACAATCAAGACTGTAACCAAAGCTTACCACTGTGCTAATATAGCAAGGATATAGCTTGCTGGCCACAACTTTCTATATATATATATATATATACACCAATATTTGAAAGGCAAGATTATTTATACCATAGTGAATTTAGATCAGCCGTCTACAAATAACAATAGACCAATATCAACACAAAAGTATACCATCATAGCAAGGGTTTAACCTGCATGATACAACCAAAATTTACTCCTGTACTTAAATAGCAAGGATATAGCTTGCTGGCCACAACTTTCTATATATCAAGCACACATATATATTTAAAAAGCAAGATATTTACTTGCCACTGTATTAACACATCGAACTTAGATCAATTATCTTCAAACACCTATAGACCAATACCAATACAAAAGTATACCATCATAGAAAGGGTGTAACTCGCATGATAGAACTAACATTTCTATACAATATCTGAACAAGCAAAAAAAGTTTAGAGAACAAAATGGCCATGGCAGAACAAGATGAAAAACAAGTATCAAAAACATTACGTAGAAGTGAAAGGTCGAAAACTTTATTGCGACCGCCATCGCCAGATAAACATGAAATAGAAGGAAAAAATAAAGGGTATAAACTTAACAGGCAAAATGCTCTCTCCAAGAAGATAGACAAATGTAAGTCAAAACACATAGAAGTCAATTTTAAAGCTGGAAATCTGTATATAGAACTCAGCACAGCAGCATACGAGGTATTCAGAACCAAACTCAAGAAATACATATTTACGACCCCTTTAATAAAGCATACCATGCAACACGACACCAAAGTCATGAAGAAAAGGGACTGCAAGTTGAAGACATCTATAAGATATACAAAAAGAAGCCTGATGGAACCTATGGGAAGCAATCAAAATGCACTATAAACTCATACAGGACGAATAATTCCATCTTAGGTAATGGCTCTGAAATCAATATATTTACAGAAAACATACTAGAGCCAATACAAGAGTTCATTCAGCAAACACAACCTGCATTAGATGAGCTGAATAGAAGTATGGCTGAAACTATGAAGCTAACTATAACAGCTGCTTGTAATGTCCAAAATGAAGAAAAAGAGGATATAAACCACAAAGACAAAGCAGCACCAATCAATAAAGAAATTGACAAGAACCCAAAACAACAATATGATGAATTTGACAAAGGTGAAGACCAACAACAACAGAATGAGAATAGCTACAAATGCCAAATATGCTGAGAAGAATAAAAAAATAACACAATAGCCTGTGACGAATGTAATGAATGGTTCCACTACACCTGTCTAAAGCTTACAGAAATGGAGATACGTAAAATTGATCCAGACATACCATACATTTGTGATCTATGTAATGACGAGGCTCTCTTTAGGAGCACAATCACAAAATCTGACAGAGACTCCAATCAACATCAAGCTTCTAATCAACAACCATCCAAATTTGTAAAGTTACAACAGCAACCAACAAATGCTATAGTAATAGAAGATAAGAGTGAAAACAATGAAGCTCGACAAACAACCAACCTGGATTTAACAATTATAGAACTAGACAATGATGAGGGAACTCGGAGTGCCTTGTACAAGGAAGAAGATAATATTATTAGAGAAACAAAACAGAGAACAGCAAGCCTTGAACAGAAACATACTCAAATGAATAGTAACAATCTTGAGGGAGATATTATGAATAGACAATCTCGGCACCATATGGAGGAGCAAACCTCAGTAAAACAGCCATTAGAAAGTGCTAGTGTAAATGCATATGAAAATAATAGAAATATAGATAAATAGAACCAGAAACAACCGGTTAAAAAAAGCAACATGAATAACCAACAAAACCGAAAATTTGAACTAGAACAGATAGCCTACATAAGCTCATTAGAACAGCGTATTAAGAATCAAGACAAAACAATAGATTTACTAAAGAAAAACATGGAGATCATGCAAAATAATGGACAGCCAACAGATAACATCAATAGCATGAATAGGCAACCAAATATAGAACAAGGTAATCCGAATAGAAGCAATATAGATCAAATGAGAGATGAGCTTGAAAATAAGATAAGACAAGAAATGCATGGGCAAATGATGGATATGAGGCTAAAGCAGCTAGAAAGTCAGATTGTCCAATTCATGTGTCTTAACACATCCATCACAACCCAAATGATGATACAGTCTCAAAAAGACCCCACTCATTCACATAGAGGAGAGAGACATACTGATAATTACAACTAGTTACAACATCACCATGCCATGGAACAATCTAGAATATTTCAAGAATTGAGGCCAAGTCAATTTCATCAAAATGACCCAAGATGGTATAACTCTGGGCAAAATGATCCAAGATGGTATGACTCTGGACAAAAATAAGGCAACAGTAGTATACTGCTGTTCAAAACTCATAAATCCATGGACAAAAAACAAAATCGGGATAACAAACTAAAACCGAGGGAAACGCATTAAATATAAGAGGAGAACAACGCCATAACACTAAAATGTAACACACATAGACAAAATCCCACGAGAATAATATATATAACATCAAAACCAAATACATGAATTTGGGATAGACAAGTACCGTGACACGTCTTATCGCAATGTGAATTTACACTCAAAAATAAGAGAAAACAAACGACACAACGTTATAATGTAATACACACAGAAACGAACTATAATATAACAATGACCATATTCCTGACTTGGTACAGGGCAGTTTTAAAGGAAAAATGGCAAAACCAACAGCAAGCAGATCCACAAGGGTATAACTCTAGACAAACTCAACATCAAACTGATCCCAGAGTGTATAACTATGGACACAGCCAACATCAAACTGATCCAAGAGGGTATATCTCTGGACAAATGCTTCATCAAAATGACCAAAGAAGATATAACTCTGGACATTTTCGACATCAAACAGATCCAAGAGAGTATAACTCTGGACAAATCCAACACCAAACTGAACCAAGAGGGGATATCTCTGGACGAATCCTACATCAAAATGACAAAAGAAGGTATATCTCTAGACAAAATCAACATCAAATGAGTCCAACAGGGTATAACTCTGGACAAAATCAAAAACAACGTCAAAATGATCCAAGAGGGTATACATTTAATTCAGGACAAAGTCAAACTCACCAAAATCATCCGAAAAGATTTAACTCTGGACCACATCTACAACAACAAAAAGACCAAAGATGGTATAACTACGAACAAAATCAACATCTTCAAAATGATCCAAATAAACTCATCATAGATACCAGGACTAAATTTAGTATATACGCTAGACGCGCGTTTCGTCTACAAAAGACTCATCAGTGACGCTCGAATCAAAAAAAGTTAAAAAGGCCAAATAAAGTACGAAGTTGAAGAGCATTGAGAACCAAAATTCCTAAAAGTTTTGCCAAATACAGCTACGGTAATCTATGCCTGAGGTAGAAAAGTCTTAGTATTTCAAAAAAATCAAAAATTTGTAAACAGTAAATTTATAAATATAATCATATCAATGACAATTCATGTCAGCACAAAAAGTGCTGACTACTGGGCTTGTGATACCCTCGGGGAAATAAATCTCCACCAGCAGTGGCATCGACCCAGTGGTTCTAAATAAACTCATCATAGATACCAGGACTAAATTTAGTATATACGCCAGACGCGCGTTTCGTCTACAAAAGACTCATCAGTGACGCTCGAATCAAAAAAAAGTTAAAAAGGCCAAATAAAGTACGAAGTTGAAGAGCATTGAGAACCAAAATTCCTAAAAGTTTTGCCAAATACAGCTAAGGTAATCTATGCCCGAGGTAGAAAAGCCTTAGTATTTCAAAACATTCAAAAATTTGTAAACAGTAAATTTATAAATATAATCATATCAATGACAATTCATGTCAGCACAAAAAGTGCTGACTACTGGGCTTGTGATACCCTCGGGGAAATAAATCTCCACCAGCAGTGGCATCGACCCAGTGGTTCTAAATAAACTCATCATAGATACCAGGACTAAATTTAGTATATACGCCAGACGCGCGTTTCGTCTACAAAAGACTCATCAGTGACGCTCGAATCAAAAAAAGTTAAAAAGGCCAAATAAAGTACGAAGTTGAAGAGCATTGAGAACCAAAATTCCTAAAAGTTTTGCCAAATACAGCTAAGGTAATCTATGCCTGAGGTAGAAAAGCCTTAGTATTTCAAAACATTCAAAAATTTGTAAACATTAAATTTATAAATATAATCATATCAATGACAATTCATGTCAGCACAAAAAGGTGCTGACTACTGGGCTTGTGATACCCTCGGGGAAATAAATCTCCACCAGCAGTGGCATCGACCCAGTGGTTCTAAATAAACTCATCATAGATACCAGGACTAAATTTAGTATATACGCTAGACGCGCGTTTCGTCTACAAAAGACTCATCAGTGACGCTCGAATCAAAAAAAGTTAAAAAGGCCAAATGAAGTACGAAGTTGAAGAGCATTGAGAACCAAAATTCCTAAAAGTTTTGCCAAATACAGCTAAGGTAATCTATGCCTGAGGTAGAAAAGCCTTAGTATTTCAAAAAATTCAAAAATTTGTAAACAGTAAATTTATAAATATAATCATATCAATGACAATTCATGTCAGCACAAAAAGTGCTGACTACTGGGCTTGTGATACCCTCGGGGAAATAAATCTCCACCAGCAGTGGCATCGACCGAGTGGTTCTAAATAAACTCATCACAGATACCAGGACTAAATTTAGTATATACGCCAGACGCGCGTTTCGTCTACAAAAGACTCATCTGTGACGCTCGAATCAAAAAAAGTTAAAAAGGCCAAATAAAGTACGAAGTTGAAGAGCAAGAGGGTATAACTCTGAACAACATCACCAAAATGTCACAATAGGGTACAACTCTAAATGATCCCTATACTAACGGACAAGATCAATCTTACTTAAACAGTCATGATCAGCTCCAATCTCATTCAAGACTAGACCAAGTCAGTCAAATTGATCCAAAACACTACAACCCAGTGCATCAAAATGATCTACTAAGACAAGAAATGCCGAGAGCTCCACCACCACCCTATCAAAAAAATAGTCATCTCTACTACCATAATAGAATATCTATGGGAAGACACAGTAATAATGAGCAAAGAAAAGAAAAGTCCAACTCCGAAATTAGCTAAATTCCGCTAAGGCATGCCGAAACAGAAATTAAACTGACCCAAGCAATTGATCAACTTACAAATCCAGAATCTCTGCTAAATGAAGAACAAAACCTAAAAGAAACACCAACAATTACTGCAACTCCAGACAATGAAATAACAGTTCCTAATAATCAACATGTTGACCACCCTTCAATGAACCTTCCTCAACATTCAACAGAAGAAGAAAAGCAAAAACAACAGCATTTTTTAGGGAAAATAGGCCAACCAAAGGAACCACCAGACATCCAAAACTTGGACAGGAGACCGAAATACTACTGAGACAATGCTATATATTGTCTCAATGAACATTGAGGGAATCAAAGGTAACAAGGTATATCTGAAAAAACTCAATCCTATGCCTACAAGAACATTGGTTACATGGATATGAATCCGTAGCACTAAAAGAAATTCTGACAGACTGCGACTATCATATCTCGAGCTTTGATGATAATCTAATTGATTTGGAAATACAAAGAAGAAGGGGGAAAGGGGGAGTAATAACCATATGGCCTCAATCAATCTCGCAAAAGGTCAGGAAGCTAGAAAAAGAAGAAAGAATAATAGTCACTGAAATTCAATCTGAACCAATTAAAATCATACTAGTTAACAGCTTTATGCCAACAATGGCAAAAGGATCAGACAAAGAGTACAGAGAACATCTTGATAAAATTACGTCAATGATTGATAAATATGAGCAAACACACAATGTGTTCATAGTGGGGGGATTTGAATGGAACACTCATGCCAATTAGAAATAATAACCATGACAAACTGCTTAAGAACTTCTGCAGTCAGCATCAGCTAAAGCATACAGTTAGAAATGCTCACAAACCTACATTTTATCACCATAATGGAAATTCAACCTCGCAGATAGATTACATCCTAGAAAACATCAGAGGCAATAATCTTTTTGGATTCAACGATTATGGACTAAAATCCACTTAACAGTTCAGCACATGTACCAGTAAAGGCAAAACCCAACCTGATTGTTAAGGGGAAAACTAAGATTAACAGCACAACAAGCAAAAAGACAACTATTCTGAAATGGGAAGAAACAAACATTGAAAACTACCAACAAAAAGTAAATCAAGTAAGGAAGAAGAATGAAATGCAAAATGAAACTGATATAGAACAACAAGCAATTAATATCATAGACATTTTACAGGAAGCTACTGAAATGAGTGTTATGAAGAAAATAGTTGCCCTGAAAGGACCAAAGTGGAAAGCCTCACCAAAAGTAAAGGATGTATAGAAAAGAACAAAAAAGGCATTCTATGCATGTAAGCAAAAAGATCGACCAAAGAATGAAGGAAATACAGAATATCAGGAAATGAAAAAAACATAAAAGAGAGCTAAGGAAACAAATAAGAAAAGAAGATCATATTGATAAACAAAACTTTTATAACAAGCTAATGAATAAACCTGATTCAAAAGCCTTTCATAGACTGATCAGGAGAAACAAGCATGAATCCAAAGATGCAAACTCCAAAGTAATTAAGAATGAGAATGAAGAAGAAATCATGAATCCAGAAGAACAGACGCGTATATTTGCAGACTACTATGAAAAGCTAGCAGTTCCATCAAATGAGGAGCACTATGACGAGGAGTACCTAGAGGATAGCAAGCACAGACTGGAGCTAATGAACAACATTATTAAACATCAAATAGATACCTGTAACATTACAACATTTAGTAAGGAGGAAATAATAAAAGCTGTAGGCAAGCTCAACCCAGGAAAAACAGCAGATGAATACTCACTCACCGCAGAACATTTCATCTAAGCAGGTAAAAGCATAAGCCCAAATATAGTGTCTCTATTTAACAACATAATGCTTATAGGAGAAATACCAAAACAGGAATCTTAACACCTGTACACAAAAAAGGAAAGGACTCCACCCTACCAAAAATTATAGGGGAATAACTGTTACATCAGCCCTAGGGAAAGTATTTGAATATGCCTTACTTGACAAAATGATAGATCTTAACAATAACCAATCCGAGCTACAATTCGGATTCACTGAAGGACTATCTCCAATTATGGCAGCATTGATAGTTTCAGAGGGCATAGCACATGCAAAGCAACAAAACCTGAACCTGTTCTTAGCTACACTTGACAGTCAGAAAGCATTTGATGTGGTCCACCACATGATTCTCATGGAAAAACTGTTCTATGAACTGCCACCAGATATCTGGAGAGTGGTTCAAGATTTATATACCAATATGTCATCACAAATTAAGTGGAACAGCCATCTAAGCGAGCAATTTTCAATAAAGCAAGGAGTAAGGCAAGGGGGAGTATTATCAACCCATTTATACAAGTTATATATAAATGAACTACCTGAAGAGCTAGAAAAAAGAGGTTTAGGATTAAATATAGGGTCTTGATTACTGTGGAAGTCCATAATGTGCTGATGACATTGTTTAAATGACCACAGATGAAACAGAAATCCAGGCAATGCTAAATATTGCCTACAAATTTTCATGTCAACATCGCTACGATATTCATCCAGAAAAGAGTACACTTATCAAAACAGAGAGGATAAAAACAACCAAACAACAACATCCTATAACTCTGGGAGAAAAACCAATAAAAGAAGACCAACAGACAACCCATCTTGGCATCATCAGAGCAAGTAAGAACGAAACAAAACTGAATATTCAAGAACATATCAGTGTAGCCAGGCGGACACTATATACTTTAATTCCTGTTGGACTAAATGGACAAGAAGGGCTAAACCCTATAACAGATATATACAAGATATATCAAGCTTATGTGCTCCCAAGATTACTATATGGATTAGAAGTACTATCCCTAAATGCCACCCAAATGTCAGAGTTGAAGCAATTCCACCTCAAAACTCTCAGATGCTTCCAATCATTGCCAATTAGGACATCTAGTGCAGCAGTTTACATGCTAATTAGAGCCCTTCCAAATGAGGCAGAGTTACACAAAAGACAGTTGAGTCTCTTGTATTCCATACTAGCATCAGAAAACACAAAACTGAAAAATGTAATGGAACGACAGATGACCATAAATGCAGCTTCTACTCAAGAGCACAAGAAATCCTGTATTTCTACAATCTGCCATCAATAGCAGAATTCAAAGAACATCTGCCCTCAAAAATTCATTGGAAAAAAGATACTAACAGGAGCATTGTTGAGAAATGGTCAAGTTTCTTACAAAAAGAAATGGAAGAAAAATCCACACTGAAACATTGTAACATCCAACTGCTTAAGATACACGAAGTCCATCCCGTATGGAGAACATTACCCCCAGTAACATACGAGGTCAAAAAGGCAAACATTAAAGCTAGGTTACTGACAGGAACATACCTATTACAAGAACATATTCAAAGGTTTAATGGAAATAGTGATGAGCAAAAATGCCTGCTTTGTCAAATAGAACAGGAAGACTTAAAGCATTTCCTACAAAGATGCCCAGCATTAAATGAACAACGTCAAAAAGTGTTTCTGCACTGAAACAAGCTATAATATGCAATATAGGCCAGAATAAATGGCAAGAACACTTCGATGGAAACAAAGAACTATTAATGCAAGTAATTATTGACTCAAGCAAAGTACGGGAAAATATTCTAATTCTCAACGAAGAAATTTCAACAGAGATAGAAAGAATAAGTAGAAAACTGTGCTATGACCTCCATTGTGGAAGAACATTATTACACAAAAGGATAGCAGTATCAAAGCAGTTTGAGGCAAAAGACCCCGGGTGCAATGTCTAAATAACTATTAATCCTTACCCCCCCCCCCCCCCCCAAAAAAATTAAGTTAGATAATTATCAGACAAATATCTTAAAAGGAAGCTTAAGAGTAAACTTAAATGGACAAAGTAACACAAAAAGGTATATTCAATATTTTAGATTTAGGGAGCTACCATTTGATTTTTATGGGGGGGCTAGGATGAAAAATTTTGTCCTGCATTTTTTTTTGCTGTAATCTCTGTCCTGCCTTTTTATTTTTCACTCTAATCGGTCCTGCCTTTTTTTTTTTAGTTTATCCTGACTTTTTTTTACCTAAATTGTCGTCCTGACTTTTTTTTTTTGCAAGTGTCACATCCTGCCTTTTTTTTTTACTCAAAACTCCTGTCCTGCCTATTTTTTTCAAATTTCATCCTAGCCCCCCCATAAAAATCAAATGGTAGCTCCCTTAATAAAAAAGCCTAACTTAGTAATGTTTCAGACTAAATATTTTAGATTTTATAAAAGTTCTATGATTCCTTTTAATCCACTTCTATTTTAACTGAAGAACAACTGGTAAAATAGAAATATACTGATATAAATTCTGCATGTTCTGTACAGGAAAATAACAGTTAATTTTAATTTAAGTGGTGTACATAGTAATGATAAATCCCAGACCATTAAATAGCAATCTATATTTTTATTAATCCTTTTATTTTTTTCTGTCATTAAATAAATAAATAAATAAACTTTGTCCTTTTACTTTTTACTAGTAAGTCTATTTCATTCCTTTTTAATCTGTGCGTTTAATGGTATTTTGATTAACACTATTTTATGCTTAATGTACATAAAACAGGTACATTGAAGACATGTTGGTGACCTTCTGCTGTTGTTTTTTTTTCTATGGTCGGGTTGTTGTCTCTTTGGCACATTCCCCATTTCCATTCTCAATTTTATAAAATTGTAGGTGTAAATATTCTTATGATAGATTTTACATTACTACATGGGTTTAGGACAACAATATTCTTGTAAGGATTGTATATATTCTAATCTGGTCTGCTCCATGTTTTTAAACAGTATTAAATAAAAATAAGGGAGGAATTTACTTAGAGAAGAAGTTAGTTCTTTGTTGAAGGCCATACGGTTGCTAACTTTTTTATAATTTGTTCCTTGGTGGCGATTTCTCACATTTTGCAATCAAATCACTTTTTTCTTATTTTTATATATAATAACCATGAACGAGACGTCAACCTTAAAAATGCTTAAGAAATACCACACAAATCAAAGTAATGAGATTTAAAGATGATGTCAATAAAAATATTGAAAACTCAAAACAAACAGATGTACTTATAATAATCTTTATTGCAAAATTACACCCATAAAGGTCAAGCAATACAAACAAACAAAACAAATGTATACATTTTAAATACAATGGAATACAATGAAATACAATACAGTACAAGAGAACATATTTTAAAAGTTCAAATTTAAATTTATGTATAAAACACAATCATGAGCTTGTCTGACATGGGTCTGACCCCCTCAGTTCTAAAGACTGTTTAATGAAGACTCCAATATGACAAACAAGTTCAGGAATGGGGTTTAGAATGTGTTTTAGTTTATTAAATTCATAAAGATGTTGAAATGATGGTACATAGTCTTTTAGATAATCCAAAAAATTAGAACGCAATGATATGTTAATGTCACAATACAACAAGAAATGGAATTCGTCATCTAGGACTCCACATTTTTTACATAATCTCTGTGCTCTTGGAATGTGTCTGTACCTTCCCAATTCAATGCCTAGGGAATGATCACTAAGTCTAAATTTTGAGAGTAACTGCCTATGTATAAAATTATTACAATTTAAATATTCCTCAGACTGACAATTAGTTTTTATTTCCCATAGAGACAAAGTTTGGATGAGAAATTCAATTTTGAAAGTTTATTTAAAGTAGTTTTTTTCATATTCCTCTGAAACACACTTTTTAATATTTAATTTTAACACGTTTTTTGATTGTTTAAAAGGTACATTGATATTAGAGTAATTTTCGGAGTTTATTTGCATATCTTTAAAAATGTTATCTGCATATGAGTTCCAAGAATAAATTCCTGCTATAATGGACTTCTCTATTAAAAGCTTTTGATAAAGTCAGTCATAACTTATTAACAAACAAATTAAATTACTATGGAATTTAGGGGATAACAAATGCATGGATACAGGGCTTTATTTCATGTCGTACCCAAGCAGTTATCCTAGAGGGTGAGACTTCAGGCTATGTCCCTGTAAAGTCTGGAGTGCCTCAAGGCTCTGTTCTGGGTCCAAGTCTGTTCTTATTTTACATTAACGACATACCAGTTGGGTTTAATTCCACCATACGCCTACTTGCAGGTGACACCAATGCATATCTGGTAATAAAATCAAACAGTGATTGTGAACCCTTCAAAAATACCTTAACATACTAGGCATTTGGGAAAATACATGGAAAATGTCTTTCCATTCGGATGTCAAGTGTAATTTCGTGTCCATCAGCCGAAATAAAAATCCATTCGCATATAATTACACTCTACATGGCCACATTCGTGAACATGTTGATAAGGCAAAATACCTAGGTGTGACAATTTAATCAGACTTAAAATGGCACAGTCACATAAACACCATCTGTAATAAAGCCAACAGTACGAAGGAATCTTAACATCAGTTCCACCTCAGTATAAAAGGAACAGGCATATAAATCTTTAGTCAGACCATCACTAGAATATGCCTGTTCAGTTTGGGACCCTTACTTTACTGAGGATATTAACAAAATAGAAAAAAGTACAAAGAAGGGCTGCTAGATAAAAGGTAAAATCACCAAAATACTGAACTCCAAGGAAAATTCAAAAAGGAAAGTCCCCAATCAAATGGCAAAATCAAAAGTTCAAACACATCAAACGAATGGATAACAACTGTCATATTCCTGACTTGGTACAGGCATTTTTTTATGGTGGATTGAACCTGGTTAGATATGTCACTAACCGACACAGAAACACATCAAGTGTTAGTGACACAAGCGTTAGCCTTTCAAAAGGGGCTATTCGACTCTTAGCTGATGAAAATGGAAAGTGCTCTCGCTTTGAAGATTAATTCATTTACTAGAATAGCCACGTGCATCTATCAGCAAATTTTACCACACACGTGAGGTCACACGCTATGAAGTAGTATCGTTTAACGTTGTTGTTTACTCCAGAGGATTCGACTATTTATCGATAAAGGTTACCTGTGTAAAATCTAATTGCTAAAATAGAGAGAACAAATCCGATACTCTACGGGATTTAAGGACATTTACTTGGTTTGGATTGTCCTAACCAATCAATAAAGTAACTTTGATTATTCACGTCCCGTAATATCTTCCAATCAGGAAGCAAGAAAAATTCACGCACTATCTGTCCATCGTTCAATTCTTAATCTCGACTCCTAAGAGTCTCCTAAGAGTCGAGAATGATAGATTATCTAAAACGGAGAGACCTCGCACACCGAAGAACAGATGCACGCCTGATCATGTTTATATAAAATCACATATCATCTCATTTAATTGCAATCACTTAACAGACAGACTAATTCACCCGCACATCTAGTCCCGAACATGCACACACACTCATACCAAATTCCATCCTGCAGAACACAAATAAGACAACAACCATTTTTTCCACGCACAATTCAAATCTTGAACAGCCTTCCCCTGAGTCTTGTGGAGTCGTTCAAAGTAGCCATCTCAACATACACAGTCAGTAAATTAAAAGTGTAAATAGATTTATTTTATTATTAAAAATTGAAAATATGCACTAGCACTATTTAAATTTGTTTGTTTATAATCACAAATTTGTTATATTTCACTGTATATACGTCTTCACAAAGCAATGCGCAGTACAACTGACGTAAACTTCAACGTGTTGAAGGCGGTCCTTATATAGTAGAAGTAGAAGAAGTATGTGAGTTACCATAACATAATACGCGGACACATGTGGTCAGAATGGGGACGTTAAAATCGAAGCCACATGTAGAGAGGAGTGCCACGTTTGCAAATTGGCTGTGTGGGATGTATAAATACGCAGCCACGTCCGGTCACGATCTGATAACACTGGTGTTGCACCTTTGAAAAAATGGCAAACTAGGTACAGACACTGAGGAAAAGCGAACATTTTAAATCAACAGTTCCAATCAGTATTCACAAATGAAACAGATGATAACATCCCAGAAAAAGGTAGAAGTCCCCACCCGAAAATGCCCAAGATAACAATCACTGAAGCAGGTATTACTGTCGAACCTTAACCCACATAAAGCTTACGGCCCTGACAAAATCAATGGCAGAGTCCGTAAAGAACTAAAGGACCAAATCTCACCAATCCTTACATTTATATTTAAAAAGTCGCTTGAAACTAGAGCAACACCTAAGGACTGGACACATGCTAATGTAGCCCCAGCCTTCAAAAAAGGAGGAAAATACAAACCCGTAAACTACAGGTCAATATCTTGCATATGTTGCAAGCTCATGTAGCATATCATTACAAGTAGTATCATGTCTCATCTTGAAAAACATCATATATAACACGATCTTCAGCATGGCTTCAGAAAATCAAGGTCGCATAAAACACTATTCAAAGATTTTATTCAAGAACTAGCACAATTGTTTTACACAAACTGACTTGATCATAATGGTCTTCGCTGAAGCGTTCGACAAAGTCTCACATCGTCGCCCCCTTTACAATCTCGAATTCTATTGTATTCAAAATAATACACTAAATTGGATTTAGGCATTTTTACAGGACATAACACACACAGTCGTCATCAATGGCATTTCCTCCACCTGAGTACCCGTAACATCTGGTGTACCACAAGGAACAGTATTGGACCCGCTACTGTTTCTCATCTATAAAAATGACTTACCGGAATACCTACAACACAGCAAGCTTAGACTCTTTGCAGATGACAGCATAATTTACAGTGAAATAAAAACACAAGATGATTGTAATAAACTACAATTTGATCTAGACTCAGCAGCTCGATGGGAGTCAGATTGGCTCATGGCATTTCACCCTGATAAATGTACCAACCTTACTATCTCACAAAAGAAAAATAACTAACGGCATAATTACATCCTCCACAATTACATTCTCGAATCAGTAACATCTGCAAAAAATCTCGGCATTACCTTACAATTCAATCTAAAGTGAAACAAACATATAGACAGTATAGTATCAAACGTGAACAGATCTCTTGTTTTGTTTTTTTTTAAAGAAATTTAAGTTACAAACACAGAAACAAAATCAAGAGCATACCAAGCACTAGTAAGACCCAAACTAGAATATAGTTGTAGTGTCTGGGACCCCCATATGAAAGAACAACAAATACAATTAGAAAAGGTACAGGGACGAGCTGCTCGCTACGATTACACCAGCAGTGTCACAAACATGCTAAATCAGCTGAAATAGCCACCACTAGCTCAGAGACGCTTAAAACCCAGACTTGTTTTATTTTATTAAGTTATACATTGTCTTGTAGCCATTCCATTGCATATTCTGAACAAACAGACATCAGAACAAGACAAAATCATATTCAGACATTTTCTATGTTGTGATGTTATGCTATTGTTTCAGAAAAAGAAGGGTTGGTACCATTATAACGTTTAATCCCGCTGCAAATGTTTGCACCTGTCCTAAGTCGGGAATCTCATGTACAGTAGTTGTCGTTTGTTTATGTAATTTATACGTGTTTCTCGTTTCTTGTTTTTTATATAGATTAGACCGTTGGTTTTCCCGTTTGAATGGTTTTACACTAGTAATTTTGGGGCCCTTTATAGCTTGTTGTTCGGTGTGAGCCAAAGCTCCGTGTTGAAGGTCGTACGTTGACCTATAATGGATTACTTTTATAAATTGTTATTTGGATGGAGAGTTGTCTCATTGGCACTCACACCACATCTTCCTATATCTACATTCAAACTTCAAAGGACACATACAAATGGTCATACTTCCCGCGAACATTTATTCAATGGAACTTAATACCACAAACTGTCATTGAAACCACCACTGTTGACAGCTTAAAAGATCAGCTAACACTAGCTGTTCTCTCGAGCTTCAAGTAAACAAATTCAAACCAAAACATGTACATATATTTTTTTAATCACAATCTGTATATACAAACACTTAAATTGCTATAAGATATTTTTTATGAATTTGTATAAATTTTTGTCAATCACGCATGCGCAACAACATGTATTCTTCAGTATTGAAGCCTTGTTGACCTAAAAAAAAGAAGGTCAGAATTGGGACGTTTAATCCGAAGCCTTATGCAGAGAAGAATGCCAAATTTCTGCATGTTAAGAATCCTCGCTACAACTGTTTAGTGGTATCAAGGGCGACACTCGGCTAACCGAGAGATTGGTCGGTTAATCTATATTGAGTATGCGGCTATATGGGCGATTGGTCTGTTAATCGGGTTGGTTATACGTCTGTTAAGAGTAAAACGCTTAATTTAATGTTAAACTCTATTAAATATACAGATTTTTGGCATGTTATAAGAACCAAATCAAAAAAAGAAAAGTGTCTGACAAAATGATATCTATCATAGAACATTTTGCACTTGTAAAAACATTTCTTAGTCTGCGCAGTTTTAAGTAAAACTAAAAGGCGTCACGCAAGTATGTAGTATTTATGCTTATACGCATATAGCAATTTTTTTTAAATAAAAGGCGAAATAAACAAATTTAGATATCAGTTAAAGGGCAAAAAATAGTACTGTGGTTCTAAAAAATAAATTGACATTAGTAAATATTTCATAGTTGTAAAATAACGTGAATAATACCACGTTTTAGTGAAAATTATGGGAATAAAGTATGTTAATGGGTTGGACAATTGAAATTGTGTCAGTTAAGAGTTATTTAGCCACGACAATAATTTTGCTACCAGTTTATATTTTCCCCTTGAAAATTTAAGAATGAGATGTTCCTGAGTAAACACAAATGACAATACGGTGCCACAGTGTCCTAGAAAGAACATTTTTATTTTGACTTTCTTTGCATTTTATTGAAGGGTGTGTCACTTCAATATAGCGTGATATAGATTGGCCTCTGGAATATGCATGAATTTTTTATTGACGTTTTCAATCAGCCTTAATTTTTGTGTTTGTTCGAAGTAGTACGTTCTCAATTCCGACTGAAAGTGTCTTTCTAATACAACACAGGGTACATATAACGTGTTCTCGTTCACATATGAACATGATATTTGTCACTGGACGTTAAACCCTAATTCTTCAGCATCATCCAATTGGTTCTTTTCTTCTATTACTTAATCATATGTTGTTTACAAATCACTCTAAAGAAGTAAACGGAAATGAGCGAATGCAGCTACATTTGGTTATTTTAAGTTTCAATTCATTTTATTCCGTTTAGTTCCTTTCTGTATAAGTGTAGAGGAGAACTACAGTTGTCTATGGTGGCCGGTGAAGTCCATTTCGCGTTTTCGCGATTTCGCCTTTCATATTCTATAGGGCGAAAACGCGAAATCGCGAAAAGGCGAAATCGCGAAGTCGAAAACGAGAAATCGGTTTCGCGTTTTCGCCATATAGAATATGTAAGGCGAAAACGCTAAAGCGCTAAAACACTAAATGGCATTAACCTGCCACCATAGTTGTCCGCATGTAAACTTCTAGAATTTGTCACCAATATAAGTACATCGCAATCCGTTACTGTTTCAACAGCCATCGGTGTTTCATGTGTGTATTCTTAAACAAGTATTTTTTTTCATTCGTTTTTAGCAATGTATCACTCTCTACTATCCTTATATATTATTCTATATTCTGCATTTTCATCCAGATTCTCGTGTATAACATGAGGGTCCGGATTGGGGGTATTGTTTATTTCTGTATTCTTTAAATTGTGATGTCATTTTTTTCTACATTTTATTTATCTTACTCATTATTCTTTCTTTATTTTTCATATTTTGTCATCCCAATATATTTTACTTATTGATGTTTAGTTACATTACGACGTTTATCTTTGATTTATATACTGGTTACCAAATGAATGTAGATGACAAATTTGTGTCATTCATGACAAATACTTTTATTGCCATTCATAACTCTTAACAGACCAATTAACAGACCGGGTTTTATACATCCGACCCATTAACAGACCAGGTTTTAAATAAAGATTGATTTATGTCACCAAAATACAGATTTTCGTGTAGATTTTTCACACAGTGATATCAATATGGTTAACAAACATAATGCCTTTCTTTTTCCGATGTTCAAAATATTGAATGCAAGTAAATTTAACCAATGTGTCATTTTGTGTACATTTTATGTGTGTAAAATGTGTATAAATTTATTGATGAGTAACCCGCCTTTTCATTTTATAGATCGTACATCGAAGCTAGAAAAATAATAATTACACCACTGAATTCAGTACATTGAATTGTTTTGTTAGACATGAATACTTTTTATGATGAAAATATATTTAGAAAGTTATACAATGAAACGTGCTGAACTTTCAATGATTTTCTCGATAACACCTGATTAACAGACTTTAGCCAACCCGATTAACAGACCAACCGCCGATATAGCCGCATACTCAATATAGATTAACCGACCAATCTCTCGGTTAGCCGAGTGTCGGCCGTGGGTATGTAAGTGGCCCGTTGAAATGCGAAATTTCAATCCCTATCCAATATACAAAAATCCTCTTTTTTCAGTGGCAGTCTAAATTTCTCGGACAACCCAAATAATAGTACCAACCTATTGTATTTTTGCTAACTTGTTCTTGTCCTGAATTTGGATGAAATATTTGCTACTGGACTTTGAACAAACTAAAATCACCAATATGTTGGAAAAAAGATGCAGAAGATGCATAAGGTAGTCTAAGAGTAAATTATCCATCAGTTGGATAACAATAATCGAAAGATTATCAAGAATAACAATGTAACAATTATGTGATGTTTTAGCAAGTATCCAATGCATTTTTTTACATTTATCTAGTAAAATGTTTTCAGCATTTTTTGGAAACGAAATATCTAACGTGTTAAGTTCGTTGAAACACGAAGCCTCACTACAAACACGGACATAGCTTACGAGCTGGAAAATAAACATACCGTACGTATATAACTTATTTTTAGGACTGAAACCGTTATGTATCATTTTGATTTATTTCATTACAATCGTAAAATTATTTACTGTTAATAAGCATTAAATTCATACATATACAGCTTTATTAAGTTTTATTCAACCCGGTGACGTTTAGTTCACATTTTGTTTACTTGAGAACTACTCAGGTTGTATTCAATTTTAGTTGGTCATTTCATGTTGACCAGTGGATAAAGTTGGTCAAGTTAGACAGAATAAATGGATTATTGAGGATGCTATCACCAGGTTCCCAGCTTTACATTTGAGGATTCAGGGATTCGACGACTGAATAATATCTACAGTCCGAGGTATTTTATATTTTCACATTTCTTTTTTTTTTTAAGAAAATCTCATTTTCTCTATTTTTCGTGCCTATAACTGTATCAAATACATGTATCCTTTCGGTTGTTCTGTAATATAAGACTTCGAAGTTTCATTTCATTTACATTCAACGTTTTTAATCGGATTTTTTTTTCACGTTAAACATTGATAGTAAAACCAAATATCCGTGATAAAAATCGTTGAATGTAGATGATATGAACCTTCGAAGTCTAATATTATAGGACAACCTTTCGGAAGCATTTCTTAATCCAGTAACTCCTAAAGATCAAACTTGTTACCAACTTATGTATTTTCAATTTGTTCCCAACCTTGTCATGTGTGTATATATTTGCCACTTGACTTTATACAAACAACATGTATTCAAATCTAATAAAAAGAATTTATTTAGACAAACCTAGTATGGTTACCTAAAAATTTAAAAAGTTTGATACTACAAGAACTTTATAATATGAAGTTAAATGCACATAACTTTGATTTTATGTGCAATGAAAAGTTACGATATCATCTGATGATCATGATATACTCTTACTACGTTTACTTAATGCAAAAGCAAAATGGAAAATGTTACTACAGTTATAAATATTTTAAAGAATAACATTTTCTAATTGAACCGACGCAAACTATTGATGTAAGTGATTTCTGATCATTGGTTCGTTTCTATGAAATAAAATCATATCAATCCATATAAAGAAGAAAAAAATTGTTGCAGCTTGTGTTTAATTTGAGATTCGGGAGAGAAAAAAAATCCTTTAATCTCTATTGACTGAATGTTGGGGGTTCATAGGGAAGTCTTCCTGAGATTTAATGATAGGAAGGCCGTATTAATATTTTTAAAAAATCCGCCCGAGAACCAAGTGACAAAAAATTTCAAAATTAAACATGAAATGGAAAAAATAACTTCAGTTTTTACTGACTTTTATAACAGTGGTGTTAGTTGTTGTCTCGCCTGTGACTTCGTCGCAGTTTGCGAGACATAAGTATTACTATCAGGCGGTCGCGGCGATATACTCTATTTTTATAAAGCTTTGTGTTTCAGAAGGTAAAAGACCAGGATGCTTCATATTTTGATTGCATATACATTATGCTACGAAGCTTCCGTCTGTCATATGTCCATTGTCATTGACCTCCTTTTCATGGTCCATTGGATGCTTGAAAAATTCAATTTTATCTGTATTCCTTATATTCCATCTCTTTTAAGAAAATTGAATAAGTAAACGAGATTTCATGTCTATGATCAACGGTTCGCTGGTTTAATTTCATACGTTATCTATTCGTAAGAATTTTAATGCATTTCTAAAGGACGATAGGATGTGATTTAAGTAGATTATTTCCCGTTAAAGAATAAAAAAAAGTTAAAATGCAATAATGTCTATCAGCTCATTACAAATGCATTTTATGTATACTATGGTAGTTCCGAGACTTTATCAAACTAGTATACTTTCTGTAAATTGTCATTTGGTCACTAAAGTGTGACTGTCAATGATGAGCAGCTCTAGAATTGCTACCGAACACTGAAGTCTTTTCTCCATGAATATGGTTATTGCTCTTCTTTCTTTGTTTCTTTTCTCTCCTTTTTGCTTGTTGATAACTTAACGTCCAGTAGCAAATATTTTAAAACTTAATAGGGAATAAAATAGTTGGCAATGTATTTATAGATGATCTTAAATCACAACTAAATATTGTGCAGACTTCAAAGAAAATGACGATTTTAACTACAATCGATAAAAAAAATTAACCGTACAATTGGACACCTCCAAATTCATCAAATGATTTGCCTTGTTAATAGTGCAGATACCATTTCATTATCCATTGGATTTAACATTTTTCAGTATCCAACTCTGTAAATTGGATATTAAAAATATTTGTAAATTTAAAAAGAAGGGAGTTTTCTATTTTTAAAAACAAACAAAAATGGGCCCTTTAGCGAGGACTTAATGAATAAAGAAGTAATATTTCTTACAGCAAATATACCGTTGGGTTCATTTTATCCTTTTCGATGTTCAGTTGACCAATAAAATGTTTATTTTTTAATACATAGATGAGCTGGGTTTTTTTTTTAATGGCTTCTTCATTCGCTTGCTCGTATTTTTTGGTGGTCTGAGATGTCAAAAACAACCACATAACTAAAATGATTTTGAATTTGGGCATTAAAAGGGCTATTTTTGTATTCTTTGTGAATTCCGCTTAATTTTTTTTACCGTTTACGTCTTCGATGATGGGTATTTGGACTACCGTACGTGCTTATGCTCGTTTCTGATCAAATCATTTCTGTACTGAATGTTCATTTTCAGATAGAGAGGAAAATAAAATAACAAGGGATTTTTCAAAACAACTCAATCCAAAAGAAACAACTTCATGGCATTAAACGAAACATAAGTACACAAAACATTGCATTGAAAAAAAAGACTGAACAAACAAACCCCAATTAAAACCGACGGTGATCTCAGGCCCTTCGGAGAAGAAAATCCTGCTCCACGTATGATACGCGTCTTATTGCTGTAGTTTTAATTCAAAAATGATGCTGTTCGGTAGATTAAATTGATTAGCAGGAATTATTTCGATGATAAAGAATTGACGTGTATCTTGCGATTTCAGTTTCTGTGAAGGGTTTTTAACCGGATTTTTGTGACAAAAATGTCGGGTATTGATTTGGGGATGTACGGCGGGCGGGCGGCAATCAAATGTTGTCCGTGCATTAACTCATGAACCGTTCAACCAAAGCTTTTAAAATTTTAATATGTTGTTACTGACAACTAAATGAAGGTCAAGTTCAATAATGGCGATTTTGACTTTTACCGTTCAGGAGTTATGGTTCTTGAAAGATTGAAAAATGGAGTTTCCAGTCGTGTCCGTGCATTTACGCATGAACTGTTCTACCTATGCTTCCCAAATTTTAATATGTTGTTACTGATGACAAAATGAACGTCAAGTTCAATAATGGCGATTTTGACTTTTACCGTTCAGGAGTTATGGTTCTTGAAAGATTGAAAAATGGAGTTTCCAGTCGTGTCCGTGCATTTACGCATGAACTGTTCTACCTAAGCTTCCCAAATTTTAATATGTTGTTACTGATGACAAAATGGAGGTCAAGTTCAATAATGACGATTTTGACTTTTACCGTTCAGGAGTTATGGTTCTTGAAAGATTGAAAAATGGAGTTTCCAGTCGTGTCCGTGCATTTACGCATGAACTGTTCTACCCAAGCTTCCCAAATTTTAATATGTTGTTACTGATGACAAAATGGAGGTCAAGTTCAATAATGACGATTTTGACTTTTACCGTTCAGGAGTTATGGTTCTTGAAAGATTGAAAAATGGTGTTTCCAGTCGTGTTCGTGCATTTTCTCATGAACCATTCAACCAAAGCTTTTGAAATTTTTATATGTTGTTACTGATGGCAAATTAGAGGTCAAGTTCAATAATGACGATTTTGACTTTTACCGTTCAGGAGTTATGGTTCTTGAAAGATTGAAAAATGGTGTTTCCAGTCGTGTTCGTGCATTTTCTCATGAACCATTCAACCAAAGCTTTTGAAATTTTAATATGTTGTTACTGATGACAAAATGGAGGTCAAGTTCAATAATGACGATTTTGACTTTTACCGTTCAGGAGTTATGGTTCTTGAAAGATTGAAAAATGGTGTTTCCAGTCGTGTTCGTGCATTTTCTCATGAACCATTCAACCAAAGCTTTTGAAATTTTAATATGTTGTTACTGATGACAAAATGGAGGTCAAGTTCAATAATGACGATTTTGACTTTTACCGTTCAGGAGTTATGGTTCTTGAAAGATTGAAAAATGGAGTTTCCAGTCGTGTCCGTGCATTTACGCATGAACTGTTCTACCCAAGCTTCCCAAATTTTAATATGTTGTTACTGATGACAAAATGGAGGTCAAGTTCAATAATGACGATTTTGACTTTTACCGTTCAGGAGTTATGGTTCTTGAAAGATTGAAAAATGGTGTTTCCAGTCGTGTCCGTGCATTTACGCATGAACTGTTTTACCAAAGCTTCCCAAATTTTAATATGTTGTTACTGATGACAAAATAGAGGTCAAGTTCAATAATGACGATTTTGACTTTTACCGTTCAGGAGTTATGGTTCTTGAAAGATTGAAAAATGGTGTTTCCAGTCGTGTTCGTGCATTTTCTCATGAACCATTCAACCAAAGCTTTTGAAATTTTTATATGTTGTTACTGATGGCAAATTAGAGGTCAAGTTCAATAATGACGATTTTGACTTTTACCGTTCAGGAGTTATGGTTCTTGAAAGATTGTGAAATGGCGTTTCCATTCACGTTGTTGCATTTACTCATGAACCATTCAATCTTAAGCTTTTCAAATTTTAAGATGTTGATACTGATGACAAAATGGAGGTGATATTGACGATTTTCACTTTCACCATTCATCAGTAATGGTTCTTGTGATATTGCCAGGACAGAAATAAATATTAATAAATCCGGTTTGCTGTCGTTGTGACAGCCTCTTGTTCATCCTGCTTGCTAGGTTAAAATAAAATGGTCTTCACGCAACATGTTTAAATTAAATTAAAAGAAAACTCTTATTATTCTTCTTCTGATATACAGTTACAGCTTCATCTATATTGAAGATTGCGAACTGTTGCATGCGCGGAGTATACGACAAAAACTCAGATGTAGACACGGCCGGTCTTTGTCATGTTGTTTTTCATACTTAGTCCCATGCATAGTCTCAATCAAATTATATTATTTTAAAATTTTATTCAGAACTGTTCTGGTCTAGGTATATTTGAGAAGCCTTTATATTAAATTACATTAATCTGTGAACATTAATTTTGATCGATATTTTCAACAGAAAAAAAGAACCAAATAATTCAAAAATAATTCTAGGTCAAAAGACTATAATTTGAAATACACAATAAAAATGGATTCATACATATAGGTTTTTTTTCTAACAACACAATACTGTTATACAATCTATAATTAGAATTATTTCTCACGAAGTTAGGGTAAATATTTACCACTTCCTTGGTTACGGGTGTATTGTGAAACATATATTTATTACGTGTGTACAAAATTAGTATTACGAACCAATGCATGTCGATACAATGTAAAAAAGTAAAATATTTGTGTTTATTAAAATTATATGCAGGTACAATAAATGTTAACCGTCCCTTTAAATCACTTTATAATGGGATATCGATTGCGTGTCTTGTGATCAAACTTATAATAATCAACAGAATAAGCCAATATCTATAACAATTCGACATTTGGTGTCACCCGGTGCATCTTTATACTACTTTTATTTGTTATTTTTACAAAATAGTCCCCACTGTGGCAAAGCCCTGTGTGCTAACATTACTTGAAATACGACTGGCATTCACTTAATTTGTCCGAGACTCCGATGTCCAACGAACATTGGACGAACATTGGACGTCAGAGTAATCTTGTCTGGCAAAACAGCCGTCGGGCATCAGAGTTAGCTTGTCTGTTTTAACTGAGATAGTGGTCTCAATTATATATGGTATCAACAATCAGAAATACATACTATTGGATTTTAATTAAGAATAGAATTAAAGATCAGTATATACAAAGCTGGTTATCATATGTAGAAAAGAGCGAAAAACTTAGTATTTATAAGGATATAAAGTTAGAATTTAGGTTTGAACATTATTTAGATTTTTGTTATAATTCACACTTTTTAACTAAATTGCGAAGTGGTACATTTAAACTGAACATTGAAACAGGAAGATATACTGGCATGGCTAGAGAATTACGTTTATGTAAATGTTGTAGTATGCAGTGTGTTGAAAACGAATACCACTTTTTATTAGTATGCCCTGCCTATAGATCAATTAGGCCTATATATTTGCCAAAATTCTATTGTTCTTGGCCAAACCTTACTAAATTACAGTATCTATTGAAATTAAAGTCTGTTTTACATATTAAAAAATTGTGTAACTACATTAAATCTGCGTGGTCAATCAGATCACATATTGTTACTTAATGTTATTTGCTTTCTTGTAATGATTTATATGTGTTGATCTCTGCTGTTTATCATTTGTCATGTTGTAAATATGTTTTTCGTTGCTATAGCATGTATATGCTTTTTGCAATAAAGTATAAGTATTCAACTGTTGATTAAAAACAAAATTGAAAACTGCAAAAATTAAGTACGAAGTTTGAGCATTGAGGACCAAAATTTCAAAAGGTTTTGCCAAACACAGTCGAATAAAATTTAGAACGAAAAAAGCAATTTATTCTTGGGGTATACATACTTATTATTTCGAAAATTCAAAGTTTTCTTAAAATCCGTTGATAATTATGACCACATCAATGAAAACTCGTGTCAACGCAGAAGTGCCGGTTACTGGCGTAATAGACACACTCAATGTTTTTAACGGATGGAATATTTGTATTTATACTTTACTAGAAAAATTGTTCTAGGCCAATTTATGTGTATGATTATATATTATCACTGAACTAGTATATATTCGTATAGGGGCCAGCTATAGGACGCCTCTGGATGCGGGAATTTCTCGCTACATTGAAGACCTGTTGGTGACCTTCTGCTGTTGTTTTTTCTATGGTCGGGTTGTTGTCTCTTTGACAAATTCCGCATTTCCATTCTCAATTTTATTCATGGGTAACAGATTTGTGAATAAATATATCAACTGAAACAGTGATATTAAACCAGCCTTTTAAATATATATTGGGTTTTCTTTAGAAAGAAAAACTTATCTTGACGAGGAAGTCATGTGCAATTTCTTTCGATCCATTGTAATCAAATTTAATGCGTCACTGATAAGTAAAGTAAACATTAAACCTCAATGATACATGTAATATATCCGCTTTTGAATAAAGAAAAGTCCATGACCTCGATAATTGATAAACTTGACTTGTTCTACGTTTTATAATTCTTGTCCATTCCAACCCATGAATTAATAAATGCTGATGACAATAATTATCGAGTTGAGTTAGTTGTGAATATCACAACATGTAGTTGCAAAAAAAGTCAAAATATCTGGTAAAAGAGAATTGTGTTATTCAAAAGATCAGCAGAAACATCAGTGTTAAAGTAACATTAATTTAACCTTTTGAATACGGAAAATTTGTGTATAAAATTGCGAATAAGCTAGTCACAAAAAATGCCTGAGTCTGTCGGTCGTCTCATCAAAATAAGTCAATATATCTTAAATCCACGTTTCGGTTTAGGACCCCCCCTTTTTTCCCCTCAAAATCATGCTGTTCATTTATTTGATTATCAGGTGTACAAGTTCATATAATACATTCTATCAGCTTCAGATTAACAACAGAAGTATAAGTTATAACTGACATGTTTAAAATAAATTGTTCTCTGAAAAGTGTTCTCTATTTGTACTGTGAGAGAGAGAGTACAAAAACAATATGTCTAACCCATAAATCTCTTTCTTGTTGTCATACTTGAGTTTTTTCATCATCATGCTTCTGTAATTGACGAGGGGAATAGAAATATTGTCTCTTAGGTGTTCTCCCGACGTTCACTAAAACCCTTGCCAAAGTGGAGTGTCTGTTTGGCTGTGTGGGATGTACAAGTACGCAAACACATCCGGTCTGAATGGGGAAGTGGAATCCGTTGTCTCGTAAAGAACATCACGCTCTGTACACGATAAGAACCATTGTAACAACTTTTTATAGGGATCCGAAGGTGGTACATGTATGTTGTCAGGTTAAACATTTGTCCCTTTGGCCTATACAATATACCCAGGCACTTGTCTTTGACACCCCCCCCCCCTAATAATAATGACATATATGTCCCTTAATATATCACGTGTTGTATGAAGGTATATATACGGGAAGAAACAGATGCAAGTACATATGCATCGTTTTCCAGTGTCATTCTGAGTTTCTGACCTCCATCAAAGCCAGCCCCTATTACAATACCTACCTATTGTATTTCTTGTAAAATTGTTCCCTTTCTGATCATGAATGAAATAATCGCCACTGGACTTTAAGCAACCAACGATCAACAATAAGTCGTGATTCTTTTACAATAAATCGTGCTTCATTTTGAGTATTCTTTTTCGTATGAAATGACCCATAGCGTCAATGATCAAAATATTATTCGTTTGATCGATGTTTACTCATACATATTTAAACTTATAGGTAATAAACTCTTTGTCCACGGTATTCAAGCGTTTAAGGTAACTGATAACTGATGTCAGGTATTGCGTTTTATAAATAGATGGTATTTACTAAGTACACACACAAGTTATTACATTTTGCAATACGTATTTACAGGAATCGATTTCGAAAAATACCGGAAAGCGTTTGCTAAGTAAGGACTGAATTTGATACAGGTGAGTTCTGTTTCATCTAAGAATTATTTGATCTAAGTCTATATTAACTCAGGTATGTTTTTGGATTTTATATTTCATAATTTCTCATTTTATTAGCTGTTTATGCGGTTTTGGTCGAACACAGGTATGTTTATAAATTTCATATTTCATAAATTATCATTTTATTAGTCGTTTATGTGAGTTTGGTCAATCTATTAGAAGTTAATGTGAGTTTGACCAGTATGATTTAATTGTTTGTCGAATTATAAATTAATTCTTTTATCATTTGATAAAAAAAAAAAAAATCCATATAGATCGAATCATATTATTGGATTTTGTTTACTTTTCTTGTTTTCATAATTTCGTATTCATTTCTGTTTCACATATTTGCCGTCCGGTTTCAAACCGTATTCACAATTATTCAGATTATATTTTTTAAAGATTTAAATAAATTCTAGAATGTAAATGACCTACATATTTCTATCATGGATATATGTGTTTCTATTTATTCACTTAGATGTAAATGACATAAAGATGATGATTCTGTTCTATTTATTCACCTAGGGCATAGAGATCAATATAATGTCCTACTGTTAAATTAATATTTCATATCCTTGCTCGATCAGGTGTGTATTTGTGTTGATTGACTACTCAATACGCTGTCATGTTGTCTTTAAATGTTATGGTATATATGTGTTCTTCTAGGTAGAATTGCAGCAGACATGTGTCATTTCGAAATGGCACATTTTCATTTTGGCTCATTGGCACTCATATCACATCGTCTTATATCTATACACTATATAAGATAAGACGAGTAAATAAATCTGTATTTGTTTTATTTTTATGATGCTCCATTAGACACTTTGGTTTTTCCAACGTTTAACTTCCCTCTTTGTTTATCTGTTGTGAATTTTAAAAAGACCCGACTGTAATTATACATAGTTCGCTTTCCAAACTTTTGGTACTGAAAATATTTGAGGAATTATACTTTCATCCTTCACTTTGATAGTTTGTCTTTTTTATTCTAATATCCGAAATTTTCCAACTCATGCTCCACCAACTTGGCGAAAACACATTTTCATAGATGCAACTTTATAAAGAAGCTTGCACTAAAGTTTGTTTGATACGTACGTTTGATGTTTTTGGGGGCTTACCAAACACACTCCGGACAATAATAATATCCGGATAATATCGTGGTATCAATCAACTATCATATCAACATGTTCCTGTGTCTGTCCAATGTTAGGAACCTTCTCAATAGCAGCTTTATGTCACAATGTTAATGATTGGTCATTTTGGAAATTTTGTTAATTTGAAATTCTTCGGTTGTTATTGTTGAATTTATACACAACTATTTCGACTTTATAGGATTTAGTGGGAGACATATTGTATAGACACATGTCTTTTATGAAGATAAAATATTGGACCTCTACATATTTTTTGGGTGTTTGTGTTGTGTTACTGTCTGATTGACATTCATTCCACGTTTAGCCGTTTATTGAGACTTTAAATTGTTTAGTATTGCGCAAGACTAAAATAATGTTTACAGCACCATGAATTACATTTGCGTGTGTTAGCAATGTTTTTAACTGCGATTCCCTTCACACTATTCTTGGCCAAAACTATCATATACATGATCGATTGCAATTGACTAGAATTATTAAAAAAAAAATAAGAAGATGTGGTATGATAGCCAATTAGACAATAGCAACTATCCACAAGAATTAAAATGACGGCGATATAAGTAATTATAGGTCATTTTTACGGCATTCAAAATGTGAAGCAATTCTAACCAAAAAAACTAACGGCCTACATTTTATATAACAATACAATTTACGAAGAGAAATCTAACAGAATGAAAAAAAATAATATAACAGAAACGTTCGTTAAATGACAATCATGTAAAGAGATAAAAAAAAAAAAAAAAAGAGTAATAAACCGATTTCACCCATACGTTATCTGATTTATTAGTTCTAGTTTGCGAGTCGAAAGTAAATATGTTTTTGGAATCATGCCTTGTATTTTCATATGTATTATTTTGTGTTATGATCTGTACTGACAATTTCCCATGACGTCTCGATTTCTGTGCCTAATATGTGTTTAAAAAAATATACTTTAAATTCAAAATATGGAAAGACTCATTTCTTAGTTATTAGCATAAGAGTTTTTATTGACACATAATTCTAAAATCAATATTTTACCATTATATTTTATTCATGTGTTTTTTTTGTACTTTTTTTCCCAGCCAATATTTAATTCATCATGTGTAACCCAAAGTGCAGTAAAGTTGCCTTGATTATAATCAATATTATATTCGTTGTAAGTATATGTAGTGTTTAGGTTTAAATTATAGTATAATCAGATAAGAAACCAAAGAAAATATAAATTTTTATTGAATTGGTTATTTGAATTAGCAATTTGGTATCAGAATGACTTTTTATACATTGTATGTGTAGAGATATGCTTGTGTTCGGATGGACTTTTTGTATGTGAAGAGATTGCTTGTGTTAAATCATACATAATTATAACGATTTGGTTAAATTCCAACTAAATGAAATTCAAAACAAGACAATAGTTTAATTTTGTTTTTGGTGTTTTAAGAACCGCATTTAAGCTATTTCGTGGCGGTCAGTTTTTATTGGTGGAGGAAGCCGGAGTGCCCGGAGAAATCCATCGACCTTCGATAGGAAAACTGACAATCCTAGTCAATTAAGATTGGAGTCGATTGCACCCGCACGAGCGGGATACGAACTCACAACCTCAGTGTTGACTGGCTAGTGATCAGTGGCGGATTCAGAGGGGGGCGTAGAGGGCGTACGCCCCCCCCCCCCCTTTGCTCGGACTTTTTTTTTTTTTGTAAAGTGATTAATCAGACTAGACTTTGTGAACTTTGCCATTTCCCATACGTGTACTCTTTATTTAATTTTTATGCGACAATTCTCTACTTATAAAGATATTTTTCGCTGGAATCTGCTGATAATCAAGTCCTGTCTGTGATTCGCTATGGTGGAGTTGACCAGTGCATCGAAAAAACGTCGCTCAGTCATTTTAATATTCAAATAACAGTAACACATTGCTTCGGCTGAGAATGACAATCATGACACCTTCAAAGCGGCAAAGGATTGAGCAAGAACGTATTGACTTCTATTTCAGTATTCCACCAAACAGAAAGTAATACTCTATATATCGACTATTACACTCTCAGGACAAAAAAGTTCCACAGCAATATTAAACATCTACGAAAACATGTTTAACCCCAAACAAACGCCCCAGCCTATTTTTAAAATAACATAGCTGAATAATGATCCCCAGTCAGTATAAGCTCTATATATATTTAACTAGAACATACCCGTGATATCGCGTGTCCGTGACTGAATTAAGGTATATAACTATGCGCAAGCCTTATTTTAGTATTAGTATTGTCATCTGAAAAAGTCATGCCGATTATAAGATACTCAGTTTTCTCTGCTTTCAAATCTTTCTATTTGAACCCGTCGAACTGGAACTTATCAATTATTGGTAATATTAATTATTTGGAAAACAAAAGGTCCTGGAATGGAGTATTTTTTAATCAACAGCATTATCCTATATTAGTTATAAATGAAGTTGAATTCTTTGATTCGCTGTTTTACGTCATGCCCGCTAACAAATTGAAAACTGTACCTATACGCCTTATTTTTAGTATTCGTATTGTAATCTTAGAAATTACTAAATTACTGATTAAAATACAACAATAGGTAACAATTTGACAATTTAGTAGTGTCAACCCTGTGATTATGACCCGTGTATATAGCATATTAATCCTGAATACACCGTTTGGTGGTGCGCCTGTCAGATGCGGAACGTACAGATAAGGTAGCAATAAACAGTTAGGAAAAAATATTAAAATTTGCCCTTATAAATTTTACCATCCCCTTTTCATGATCTTTCATTGCTTTCTTGCAATATCAAGCTTACTGTTTGTGTCATATATGGGCATATGTATGAAATCAGAATCTTCCATAGATTTTATATCAAGTATATAAAATGGTAAAATATAATTTCTTTTGGGTGTATCCATGGCAACAATCTGCATTTATTTGTTATAAAATATTGCAAAAAGGGGGGAAAAGATGTCACATATTTCCCCAAATTTGGCTAAAAGTAGAATTTCAATCGCTTGAAGTAATACCTTTTCTGAAACTGTGTACATATATCAATAAGCAAATCCAATGAAAATCATATGTCTTTCATCTCATTTTTTTTGTAAAATTGCGTCAAAAACTTCGTGTAGAAAAAAGTGTTTGTAAACATTACATTAATTTCTGGACCGATGGCCGGTCTAGCTATGAAAATACGGATTGTCAAACAGAAAACAGCCCATAAAACATGTAAAAAATAATCTTGATGCTCTTATAAACCATCTTTGAAGGCTAAATTAGCACTCAGCTGTCTAAAAATGAATTTTATTACACAATAACTTTCCTATTTGAAAAATCCAAAAGGGCCAAAATGCGAAACTAAACTCCTAACTGTGTATTGCTACTGGCTAAGGTAATAGGTAACAGGTAATCGGTATAAGACTTGACCCGGAACTTCTTAATTATTGGCAATATTAATTACGTGGAAAACAAAAGGGCCTGGAGTGGTGTAATTTTTAATCTACACCTTTGTACTATATTAGTTATATATAAAGTTGAATTCTTTGATTCGTCGTTTTTACGTGATGACGGCTGACAAATTGGACCTCGTTATTTTAGTATTATAGAAGTCTAATGTACGAACAATTTGATTTGAGGAGACAGTCTTAGATATTTGAGAGAAAAAAAATGGCTCTGATTTTTTGCCTTAACAAAAATTCTGGTCGTATCTGGATTGAAAACAATAATTTTGTCCACTTTTTTGCTATTAAAAACGAAAATTTCCAACAGAATTATTAAGCATTCAACATGATGAATAAAAACGGGCATATTTTATTTTGTGGCAGGAGTTTGCATGTCTGACCGGAATGTCTGTTTCGCCGAACTGATATATTAAATACTTTTTTCAAGACCAGACTGCAACCTGCCTGCTTGGTGTGGCCATTATGTCTACATTTGTCGGCCGTCAATCATAAATTCGTTGTCATTTCAGAATCATTATTAGCCTTTGGTTGATTTGAAACCCCTCACTTCTCTTAATTTTGTTGGGTGAAATATATCCACCAAACATTTGGATAAAAATCGCTTGTTTTTTTTTTTTAACTCGTGACTGTCGTATTTTAAATTTAATCAAAAAACCCGGCGTATATCTTGTTTACAACAGGTTATGATAAACTTATTACTTACAACAAACCGGCGAGAATTTTCCATGTCTATTTTTAACTGATAAGTCCAATGCACATCAAATTTATCAGAACATAGCTTTGGATCCATACTGCTAGTATCATTTTATGATAGACAATTAATAGGGAGAATACAGCATCGAAAATATCTAACCCTTACACTTTACAGTAACTTCAAAATATACATGCCCCACGCCAGGAACCGTTTAAAAAGTGCATACTACACTTTATATTTCATGTTTTTAGCCCAAAAAAGGTCCCAAAAATTTTTCGCCTCGCTCCGCTCGATGAAAAACTTCGCCCCCCTTTTACAAAATCCTGGATCCGCCCCTGGTGATTACAGTAGTAACTCCTTAGACAACTCGGCCGCCGAGACAACAGAAAAGACATTACAATAATATACCACATATAAAAAACAACAGCAATAACAGAAAATAGTCAACTATATGCACAGCATTAATGAGTTAGCATGCTGAAAACGTGGTTGTTTAACAAAACTAAACAAATACCATTTAACATATCCCCCCCCCCCCCTGTATATGCCTTATATAATATATCCATATTAGTTATATATACACATTGCACACGTTTATCAAATGCCGTATGAAATAATGTTTAAAATAGAATATTACCATTTGCATATTAAAATGTAGTGCTGTCCATTTTTAACAGTTGCTCGGACTTGGTCTGCTTATCCCAGGAATCTTAGTGATTATAAATGACGATGGAATCAACGAGAAAGTATTACCAGCATTACAGACTGTTGATTTTGGAGTTTCGAATTTTGGTGACCTTGCCAAAGGACTTTCTATTACACTTATTGTAATGGGCTCTTTTGTTTTGGTTCTGTCGTTGTTGGGTGGATGTGGCGCGTGTTGTGAAGCGAAATTACTTTTGACGATAGTAAGTATGGCATGCTAGCTACTTTTTTCACTTTTTTATTTATTGTTATATGTCTTATATATGTTCACTATACACATTTTGATTACGAAACTTAATGGCAAAAATTTGTAAAAATGTTTTAGATTATTGTGGATGCTCAAATAATTTGCCGAACCGAATTAACTGTTCGACCGTCTGGATTTCAAAATCTGTAAAAACAAAATCTAAAGATCATTTCTGTCAATGAAGATCTTTCCAGGCGGATTGTGGTATTATAGAATATTATAAAGTTTCTTCCTCCTTCCTAAAGATTTTTTTTCAAAGCGTTTTATTAGTCACACATGCATATTGCCATTATGTATAAATGATGTTTTCTGTAACATTTTCTTGTTTATGAGGATACAGTATTCAGTTAATATAGAACTAGTCCTATTAGCATCTCATATTTAGACGACAAGTTCATCATCCAGTCTGTGTAGGTTAAAAACTATAACAAAATACTATTCTCTGTAAATCTATTATAAATCTTGAGAGACATTTTATGTGACGATTTAAAATTGTTATTTTCTTTGTAGTATTCAATTGTAGTTGTCATTCTGTTCATCGGAAAGCTGGTCATAGTAATATTGTGGATTGTATTCAAAGCTGACGTAAGTGCCATATTTGGGGAATAACTTTTTCATAACATACATGTATGTGTACCTTTCTGATAACCATATTTTTGAAATCCGTACGTGGTTCTTTTTGTTGCGAATTCATTTATGATTTATGAATTCGAAGTTGTAGAATCATTGATCCATTTACAAACTTTAAAATTGTAAATTACTCTTGAGCCGCTTTTGAGCACTTTGATTTGGAAAAAATAAAGGTTTAGACATTTTAATTTGGCCGTCTCGGATTTCAGGCAAATTTTGGTTAGGACAAAAAGACATTTGAAAGGTGTCACAACAGAAATTATCTGAAAACTACAAATATTCATAACATTAGTCAGCAAGACTGTCAAACATACTATCATAGAATTTCGACGTTTAAAGAATAACTTATAATTTAGTTTGTGTTGAAAAATAGTGTGCTGGGTGAAACATTTTAGTAGTCTGCGTTTGTTATGTGCTTAATCCCGATTCTTTAGAAAGGCCAATTTCTAAGAATTCTAAGTAAATGTCTTGTGGTGGTAATAAGTTATAGTTTTTACAGGTAGAAAATAAGTTGAAAGATAAAATGAAAGAAGGACTTCTGGAATTTACGACCGATGATCTTACTACTCACGAAGTCTCAACTGGATGGAATTACCTGAATATGAACGTAAGCACATGTTATCTATATATATCAGCAAAATTAATTGTTATTTTTTGCAACATCATTTAACATACATGTAAACCTTAAAATTTTCCAACTAAAAGTTTGAATGTAGTCATTTAAAAAAAACAAGAAAAGTAATCAAAATATTTTAAAAGCAAATGAAACGCATAAGGAATTTTGAGATTATTAAATCTTGCTCTTTAAATAGAAAAGTGGGAACAAAAAAGGTTTCAATTATTTTTATGAAATGACTATATGAAGTTTCTGGTATTCCAGAATTGAAAGATTTTGAAATTGATGAAATGCAGCAATATAAATGTCTCAAGTATATGAAAGAATTCAGTATTTGAAAGTTTATAAAAAGTCAAACCTCATAATCCAAATGGTTCACTTAGACGCCACTCACCTTGAATTAGAAAGGTGAAAGGACAAGGTTTTTTTGATTTTTCGTCTCGATTGATTTTATTTACAAAGGGATTCAAATATTGGATGTTTGTATGTTATATTACAGTTTGAGTGTTGTGGTATTGATGCTGTCACTGGTACAGGAGCGGCCAATAATGATTACCATAACTCTGCATGGTATCAGGGAGCAGGAGCTACAGAGCTTCCCGTATCCTGTTGTCCTTCGGCTACATCATCTTCATATACCAGTACATGCTCATTTACTAAGAGTGCAAGCCCATCTGGACAACATTCAAAGGTACAATAGTATATTATATAATGTGAACCAGCTTCGTTTATATCCTGAACTTTCTGTTTATTTTTATCGTCAAGGGATCGATAAAACATTTACAATGGGAACTTATATTTAGTTGGTAAAATATTATTATGCTAAGAAACGTAATAACTTTAAATATAAAGATAGAATGAAATTCAAAACAGTGTGGCTGTGGCCATTGATTGACACATTAAATTCATGCATTGACTGGGACAATTTAGGTGAACGTTTGTATGTAACGACCAATGCTCACTATGTACTTTTTAAAGACACTTAAACTATGGGGTCACCAAAGGTTCTCAACACCTTAATAAAGTAATTCGAAAAATTAATCAGAAATAACACGATGTTTTGATTTATATCAATTATATAAATCAAAACATAAAGGTTATTCCTGATTAATTTTTCGAATTATTTTATAATTAAAGGCGTTAAGAAACCTTTGGTGACCCCACAGTTTAAATGTATATCGTAGGTACTTCGTGAACAGTGGTCGTTACAGACAAACGTTCACGTAAATTGTCCCAGTCAATGGATGAATTTAATGTGTCAATCAATGGCCACAGCCACACTGTTTTGAATTTCATTCTAGGAGACGTGGTACGTTGTGAACAGTGAAGTATTTGTTTTGCTCTATGCAATCTATTACATTCGAAGAACAGTAAATTTAGAAATAAGTATGAAATAAGAGAAATTTTATTTTTAACTACGAACACGAAACCAACTATTATAATAGTAAATATTCTTATATTTTTAACATGTTTGTCAACATTAAGAACTTATATTGGCCCATATAACATTTGTGGTTTTTCTCCCTGTCTTGCAAAGTTTTTCTCACTGTTTTTGCAAGACAATACCCACTTTTTGTGTTTAAATAAATATTTTTGAAGAAAACGATTATCGCTATGAAATCAAAATTATCAACGGAATTGTATCGGCAGACTCTTGTAGTATTGAGCAGTTTCGTTTCCAAATGTTCCATACTATCAACTTCAGATACAGGTTCATTATGTGAAACACAGATTTCGAAGCCATTAAAAAATAACAAGCAACAGTGTTTGCTTCTGTGAGAATATGAGTTACATTATCTATTTTACAAGCGCTGGTTATTTACTTGTTACATATATCTAGATATATAAATAATGTTTTTGTACAAATTGTTTGTCATATGAATGTCTTTGTTTTATTTAAACAGGGTTGTTACAATGCATTGAAGGACTTTGCAGATAAATATTCAATTGCTTTTATATGTGTTGGCGTCTTCATTTTGCTAGTTGAGGTAGGCATATTAACTTTATTAGAAAAAACGCTTACTGAGTGCTGTTCTGACCAGAATATCTATTATGTGATATATCATAATCATCATTCTATTTAAAATTGATTACATTCTGCTAATTTGTAAGTTTCAAGAAAGCAAGTACTTAAGCAAGACGTATTTTTCATGATTCATTGGTCAATGTTAAGTTTTTTTGTGTGTCTGTTTTATATAAGTAATAAATAGTCAACTTTGTTTGATGTATGGAATGGTTGTAAGATGAACATGTCTGTATGGCAGATAGAGGTCCTTGGGCTCATTTTCATAGTTCATTTCATTGACCAATGTTAATAAATTTGCATGGTTTTGTATTTTTCTTGGATACTATACTCGTAAGTAATAGTTCTATATTCACAGTGCATGAGATGATTGTAAGATGAACATGGCTGATAAGTTTTTTGTGCGTCTATTTTTCAAATAATACAAGTAAAAAGTCGACTATGTTTGGATAATGGAATGATTGTATGATGTACAAGTCTGTCTGCAGATATTATCTGTACTTGACCACCCGTTCATAGTGCATTGGTCGATGTTAAATCTTGCATTGTGAATACTATAAATAATAATAACTACACTTTGGTATGGAATGATTGTATGAAGAACGTGTCTATCTAGCGTGGTTTATCTGACCTTGACCGCATTGTCATGGACCATTGATAATGTTATGTTTATTTGATACATGCAGTAAAACCTTTATCCCTAAGACTTTCAATATTAAAGCAATCAGCCTGGACAGTAAAGCAGGCGAGACATTTCTGCGTGTGTTTTCTTTTGTATAAAACGGAATGAAAAAACTCTGCATTCACTTCCTAATGATAAGATTCAATTGTCAATGTTTTTGGGTTTTTTTATTCTAATTTCATCCGGATTATCAGTTTCTGTATCGTTTATAAAAACGTTCGTAATTTTGAATACTTATATTTTTAAAAGATATTTGTATTATACATAGACTTATTTCAATTTTAGGTGGTAGCAGTGATTTTTGCATGCTCGTTGTGCAAAAACATAGGCAAAGACCACGTTGTATAAAAGTTTCCCTGCCATACACCGTATGTATTTCTTCATTTATATAATATATAATACGCATGATTTAGTATTCATATTTATTATTTTTATCCTTGAATCAAGTTACATAATGATCCACCATATTATTCTCTCTTTACTCGTAGGGAAAACCCTTATATATTATCAAGGGTTGTTGTTCCAATCATTAACTTCAAGACAGTTGCTATTTTGCCGGTTCCGGTCGAATACAAGTTGGATACACATATAAGAAAAGTTAACCAACTTTGTATGCACAATCCATCTACTCTAAAATGAGATCTTCACCAGTGTTACGGTTATAACCACAAAAAAACATGTAAGAGTCGGAGTGTGCAGAGATAAACAAAAATTGACAACACATAGAATTATCAACTTTTAATAGCCCTACATCGCTTCACAGTCTTGATGAGCGATATTGCAAGTGTATTAAGGACCTTTTGAAAATAGTTTTTATACGGGTTCTGGTGGAGAGTTGTCTCATTGGCAATTATTTTACATCTTATTTTTTTTATATTGATGTTTTCGATATCAACTTGTATTGCTTGTATTGTGCTGCACAAGGTAATATTTTTGTTTTATTTGTTTTATTTTTTAGGTTTCAAGACAACTGTTAGCGTGTGTTGGAAGAATTAGTCTTAAAACTTGCAGAAAACAATATTTATTGATATTTAATATTACATTCGTACATTAATATATACGCTTATCATTGCTGCAAACAGATGTAATTCAATAATTTCAGAAAATTATTTACTACAGTTAGAGGTTAAGAAAAAGTGGTTCAACATTTCATAAAGTGGCCAACCAGTTTAATGTATTGATAAAACAATGCTTAATGTAAAGAATTGATGAAAAACCATACAAAGGGTCATAGATCATACAGTTTATAATGAATTATTAATTTCCGACAATAATCATAAAATAGATTACATATTAAGAAATTAATTAAGGATAAGGAAAGTTTAAATAAATCCTTGGTGTTTTATAAATTGTTCATCTCTTTGCTAATGTTTTTCATGATCAATAGTTATTTTCGCATCTTTAATTTGTTTTTAATGTACATATTGATGGCTAGTTATCGTTGCCGTTTGTAAATACATTGATTTAAGTTTGAAATATAAGAGAATTCTTGAGCTGTTTCTGGCGTCGTCTTGTGGTCAACAATTTAGAAGTTTTTGATAAATTGCCATCTTTAGGGGAACTATAAATGATTGTCAATGATACTTGGTATTCAGTTGTATAAGCATTGTCATGTCACAATTCAGTGGAGATTACTTTTCTCTGTCAGTCATGGTCTATTATAACTTTTGTATATTTGCTAGTAATTATCCGTCCATAGTACACTGTTTTAGTACTTACAGCCGTATGTTGCCATAGTATGATAATAAGGATTTTATTTTTTTATAGAAGAGAAGTCCTTCATACCTTCATACCAAAATGTAGATTGCAAATTTTGAATATTCAAAAAGCAAAAAAAATTTAACAAATATAACATTTAGTGCTAACAGTATTGCGTTACTTGTCAGTTAACTTGTTTAAAAATTTACTGTATTTGTTTTGTAAATTTCTATCTCATTGCCATTGTTTCTTTTGAAATTAAAAAAAAAAGTAATGAATAATGTGTTCTAGTTATTGTATGACTTAATATGAATCAGAAGAAGACGAGTTGACAGCATGTTAGTTTATATTGTCATAAAATTGAGAATGGAAATGGGGAATGTGTCAAAAGAGACAACAACCCGACCAAAGAGGAGACAACAGCCGAAGGCCACCAATGGGTCTTTAATGCAACTAGAAACTCCCGCACCCGGGGGCGTGCTTCAGCTGGCCCCCTAAACAAAAGTGTATACTAGTTCAGTGATAATGGACGTCATACTAAACTACGTGTTGATTTGATCCGTGTCCTATCACTGTTCTGTTTCACGTCTATATATGCTGTTATGGAAGAATATTTTCGAGTTGTAACAAACATTTAAGTTGCATTTGCGTAAAATAAATAGAAACGTACTTCTGTCAGGCTAAAATGGACCAATAAAAAATAATTAGTTCCTAACAGCAATGAAGATGACAGCTCAATTTCTTCTTCCCTTTTTGATTAAATTTCTATGCCTTGTCTACTGATGATGTATCAAGAAAAAAATACATTATATATATGGCAAATGACGTTGAAGCAAACTGAAAGTTAAAAACTTTATAATGGACATATTTTGAAAACAAAATATTTAATTAGTACTGAAAGTCATTGTCATAATTACCTTTGTGTTTGCAGTTAAATAGGTGTGTAATTTGATTCTTCGTTAAGTAATGGAACAAGATTTTCTAAAAATAATATATCAAGATATTGAATCGCACAATATTCAGTTTGGACATTGTGATATGGAATTTTAACACACAAAGGTGAGTTTTTCTGCCATTAGACAACATCTATGATACAAGAAAGTCTTAAATTGTAATAAGAGTCGGCACACATTTACAGATAACATTAAAACAAATAAAAGTAATATTTTATAAAATACCAGAAAGAAATTTGTAGAAAATTATATTTCTAAACCCTCACTCTACTTGAGTTTACAAATGAAATACTTCAAATATCGTGTTATATAAAAATACGGCATTCATCACAACAGTACATCGTTGGGTCATCTGACCGTTTCCAACGCGCATTTTGTGTAGTTACTTTTCATATGATATCTTTTAATTACTGCATGCTGTCAATGAAAATAACTCGAGATAAAATTTCGTGCGCCTTTGTCTCATAAACAAACGCCTTTTATAGCTCGATCGATTGTACTGGGCTGATATCTGCACTGGTATCTATAATGACTCCGTCTCTTTGATATGTTACGGTCATATAAAGAGGAGAATCTTTCATGTGGTTTACATGTTGTAACGTACTATTATATTATTTGTTTTTGTATTCCTCTGTCCAGACAGAGTGTTCTTATTTATTTTTTCCAGTCACATAATGTTGTCATTTTGGCGGTATTTTTAACATTGCGGAAGGTTTGGCTAGCCATAAAACCAGGTTCAATTCAACATTTTCTTCATAAGGAAATGCTTGTAACATGTTAGGATTTTGACAGTTGTTTTCCATTCGTAAGATGTGTTTGAGCTATGTTTTTGCCATTTTATAAAGGATTTTCCGTTTTGATTTTCCCTTGAAGTTCAGTATTTTTCTTTTTTCTATTGCAATTACCCCTTCATAATCATTCCGAATGAATACATCATTTTTGATGGTCAAATGAAATACGACATCAAACAGCGTTTGAAACTAAAATTTGAATACGGCTATGGCTAAGCCTATGTATGCCTGGGTGAAGAAACATGTTTATGTTTCGAATAGATAAAAAAAATGTACATACAATTAACTTAAGGGATATTTCATTTCAATACAATGATGAATCACGACGGTCGGTAAAACCAATCTTCATTCACTTCTTCCAAGTATAAAAAACAACACATGATGAATTTCATGCGCTCGAAAAGCTCTTTCAGATTAATCTTAATCAGGAAAGCTCAAAGCCAAATATTTGAAAGCCAAGGGTGTATAAGGACCTCAATAGTTGTTTTCTGATCAAAAAGGCCAAATCAATCAATGGCCAACTTCTACTGAGAGAACTGAAACCTTAGTTTAATTAAATATTAAAACGAACAATTTAAGAGATGTTTGTTATGAATCAAATCAGTACCGAAGCACAGACTACTCAGCTGATGAAATCCTTGGGGCTTGATAATCCACTAGAAGAGCTATCGACCGAGAGCTGTAGAAAAGTATACACTACGTCAACAATTGCATGCATCCGAAGCACTTTTCGTGGTTTACCGTCATCTAGAACGCTCTTCCTGGATTGTTGGGTTTTCCACTTATGACTCTTCCTAAGTAATTATTTTTTTTTGTGTGTGTTTTTTATTTTTGGGAGATCCAATGATCACTTACATCTTTATTTCTTTAGTATGACAGAATATTCGGTGAATGCATTATTGTTTATTAAATACCTTTTTGTTTTACTTTAAAGGTCAAAAACAAGGAAGTGTGTATTCACGAAAGGTATTTTTCTCGTTAAATTGAATTTCGATACTTCTTTTTAAATGATTTATTATGTTTAACTATAGGCGAGACGCAATATTTAACGTCGGTTTAAAAAGAAAATATAACAATTGAAGTATATAGTTATAATATCACTTTAATTTTTGTATGATTAAAAGTAATAGTTATATACTAGATCATTATTGGTTTATCTATAAACTCTAGCTAACAGAGCATGTTACGTCTATTTTTGAGTGGTTAGCACTTTGACTGAAATAAATATATATCAACAAACGCGCTAATTACATTTTCGAAAGTGCCAGAAAATGTGATCAAATAAATAAAATAAATAAGATAAATAAAAATTTTATTAGTTTAAAATCTAAACAATAGGATTGTTACTAAATAAACAAACCAATACAAACACAAACACAAACAAACAGACAGACAGCCACAGACAGACAGACAGACAGATCAAAAGACATGCCTTCATAGTTGTATACGCATAACTCTTCGACTTCCACCTTACTCAAAAATGCTTTGTGCTGAATAGAATGGCAGTATATACTAATTTTCATATTCAGGCTCTTCATCTTTGGCCCAAAATAAAAAATGCTTTGGGATTTAATCAAATTTTACACAGTTGTAAAGATTGTGTTTATTCTCCTGTTATACATGTTAAATGTTAAATCGTGACCATTTCTTCTAAACTATGCTTTTATTTGCAATGAAATTTTGCACAATTATTAACCATCATGTGCATGTTTTCACTTGACAAAGTTTTTAAATCCCTCTCCAATTCAACGGATAACTTTTGTGCATTTCCAAGCAAGAGGTGATAAATAATTGGGATTAACGTTGCATTGTAGCCCTTACGAACAGTTAGTTAATATCCAGTTTCTAGATTTAATTCACACGCATAACTCAAAACTTTCAAAACTTTTTTAAAAGTTTAGAAATTTAGATATATTGCTATTTGCTTCTTACAATTAACTTTTGGCGTGAATTGATCTGTGGTTAAAAATAAACAATGTTTCAATGTTGATTATGTCAAGTGTACTCATAACTTTTGAAAAGTTAGTCTATTTAACAACCACTTGTCCATGGTTTTTATATGGAAGATGATAAAAAGGACTATACATAACCAAAGACAAGGAAATTTATTATAGACAGCACACATATTGAAGAGTACTGATTTTGTATACCTATTATCAGCATAACCTCTCGCTCGATTTATTGCTGATGGTATGACAACCTTTGTATATACCTTTTGGTCAACAACGAAAGGACATAATGGAATTGCAAATGTTTTATTTCCTTGAATTGACAGACAAATATCAATGCTACATGTACCCTCATGGTTGCCTATTACCTTGGTACCAATTCCTGATCTCAATGCCTACTTTATATATAGACGATTTAGGTACTATATCTGAATATTTGCGAGTATATTTCGAGTTTCAATGACAAACACATCAGCAGCTTGATTCGGCAAAAGCATATTGGCGACCATCAAATTAAAAAAAATGTTGCCCGAAAATTGAAAAAGATAAAATACCAATATTTGAATTATAATGCAAATAAAAGAAAAAAACAAGAATGTGTTCTCAGTACACGTCACGGATGCCCCATCCGCACTACCATTTTCTATGTTCAGTAGACCATGAAAATGGGGTAAAAACTCTAATTTGCCATTAAAATTAGAAAGATCATATCATACGGAACATGTGTATTAAGTTTCAAGTTGATTGGACTTCAACGTCATCAAAAACTACCTCGACAAAAAAAAAAAAAAAACTTTAACCTGAAGCGGGACAGACGGACGAACGAACGAACGGACGAACGGACGCACAGACCAGAACACATTTTAATCGCATTTGCTATTGCTTTCAAATACAAAGTTCACAATAGAAAATGTATGTCAATAATTCTTGTTTGACATGTAACCGGAGAGCAACTTTGTCTCCACCGGTACTCGAACCCAGGAACCCTGTGTTACAAAGCATTGCGTTTACCGACTGAGCTAAATAAATACGTCCTTAGCTCGACCGCTTACGACTTACTAAGGATCTACCACATTTTCTAAGGGAAGCAATCCCGTCACACTTCTTCCACCTCAAGAGTCATCAAAATAGTTACTTCTGTAATCACTAGCCAGTCAACATTGAGGTTGTGTGTTCGAACCCTGCTCGTGCAGGTGCACTCGACTCTAATCTTATCCTCTAGTCCTATCGAAGAACGGTGGTTTTCTCCGAGCACTCCGGCTTCCTCTACCAATAAAAACTGGCCGCCACGAAAATGCCCAAAAGCTATGCTAAGAAGTGGCATTAAAACACAGAAAATCAAATCAAGAGTAATCATACCATTATGACTCTCAAAACACATACCTTAGCTAGAATTCCTCTCAAACAATCGTGAGTTTTTTTTAATTTGGCGTTAATGTAACCGGAGAGCATGAATTTCGCTACAAAATGAAGTGAGAGGTTTAGCTAGCTGTAAAATCAGGTTTCATTCATCATTTTCTACATAAGAAAATACATGTACCAAGTCTTGAATATGACAGTTGTTATCCATTTGTATGATGTGTTTGAGCTTTTCATTTTGCCATTTGATTGGAGACTTTCCGTTTTTAGCTTTCCTCGGAGTTCAGTATTTTTGTTATTTAACTTTTTATCAAACTTTAATGCCGATACAAGTTACTTCAGTTACAGAACATTACAAACTAATTATATTTATATATATTCTTTATATTCGTAGTAGATATACTAGAACATAGAAGTCATGTGTAATCAAAAGGTCAGCAAAGTCGTACTTGTGATCATCAACATATTATTTATTGTAAGTAATAAGTAATATATTTAGGTACATTATGTAACAATGACAATTAAAAATTCAAACGAACAAAATCTGTGACGAAACAATACCAAAAAAAATGATACAGAAATATAAGCAACATTTTTATATGTAGAATAAAACCCTTTTGAAAATCATGGATTCACATCTAAAAAAAATATGAATAAAAGGGGATATGGGTTTACCTCAATGAGAGTGCAGTAATATAACGACACAAACAACCAATATATCTTCAGCTGCCTGTACAATATATCAAACTTATAATTTGTCATGAGACTAAATAAAATGTTAAAAAGTATCTGCAATATATATCATTAAGATAAAACATAAGACAACCAACCACTGACATGCATATGGCGAGATTCCAAACTTGGGGATGTGACGGTGTGAGCCAAGGTTCCGTGTTGAGGACCGTACTTTGCGACTTGGATAGAGAGTGTTCTCGTTTGCACCCTAACCACATCTTATTTCTATGTGCAAGCATATTTAGTATTGATACTGATAATTGACTTGATCATAGAAAGCATAGAGCAGAAAGTGCTTGTAGAAAGAATAATACATTGTCAAAAAATCCGTAGAATGAATTAACGCTAGTTTGAAATTAAGATTTCTATTACACAACTACAAACGTTTGCAGTAAAAGTCCCTTTTTGAAAAAATAATTATCCATGCATATATCTATATATATGAAAACAATTATTCCTACAACGATAAGCACATTAATAAGGATATTCTTGCACGTCTCTTTGTAATCTATATCTGAAATATGACAAAAACAGACTGACTGAAATTGAGAATGGAAAAAGGGAATGTGTCAAAGAGAAAACAATATGACAAAAGAGCATAAACAGCCCAAGGTCACCAAGGGTCTTTAAGCAAGAAAATACCGCATAAGAATGTCAGCTGTCATTTTATAACAAGGATAAGATGATTTGATATGTTTTCTTATATTAATTCACCACTTCCTATAAACAACAAATGAATGGTTCTCTCATCTGTTTCGTTATTGTTTTGCAGCTGCTTGGCTTAGGACTGTTGATTCCAGGCATACTGGTGGTTCTAAACGAAGATGTCATTAATGATGATGTGTTGCCAGCATTAAAAAGTGTCAGTTTTGGTGTGACAAATCTTGGTGATATGGCTAAAGGCTTGTCTATAACATTGATTGTACTGGGTTCCTTTGTACTTGTTCTCTCATTGATTGGTGCAATCGGGGCGTGCTGTAAAATCAGATGTCTCCTGATTATTGTAAGTTATACTATTAACACGAATACGAATAAAAAAAATAGCATTTTATATATTTGTTGTGTTCGAAGCGCTCATCTTTATTTAACTAAATAAGGAACGTACTGAGCAAAAATATTTTAAAGCCAAAGTATTATATAAACCGAAACACGTGAGATCTTTTCATTAGGGGACGACCATTTGATTTTCGGGGGGGGGGGGGGGGGGGGGGGAGGATTTTGAAAATAAATAACTCAGCCTTGATAATCACAAAAATAAATGGTTTGTTCTGTGGTAGTTTGAAAATAAATTACCTGACTTGCAATGTATTGAAAATAAATAACTCAGCAGGTTTAACCGAAAGTATGAGATGGCACTAGATTCTTCATAAATTCATCTTTTTTCCCCAAAAAATCGGGAAACACTTCCCGAATCTTTTAATAATAAAAGTATAAATATTATTTAAATATACTTGAAATGTCTGAAAATTGGTTTCATTTAACTTGAGGTATATTTTCTCAGGAACACTTACCTCACTTTTATTACAGGGCCATAACTACATTGAGGCAAATGCCTCATGTAGGAAATTTCAAAACCAAACGCTCTTTTCCATATCAAATTGTGTTCACGGCGAGTGCATTGCAAGAAGTTCTGTTCTACCTAAGACGTAGCCCCTGATTTTTCGGGATCAATGTTTCTTATTTAATGTGTCTATTGTTCATTGATTGCCCTTCTGTATTCTGTTAGTATTGCATTCCTTTTGTAATTTAGTAATTTTGTTATTGACTTGATCATAAGTTTTTAAAAAAAAACAGAAGCCAAAGACTTAAATATGTGAATTATATTTTTGCTTTATCATGCATATTGGTCTTACATTGAATCTATACATTTTGCTTTGAGACCATAATATTGTCAAAAAATTAACTTGCATTTTCAGATTAAGAAAGGGTCTGGGGAACACACAGAAAGCATGATTTTGCATCATTTTTTTGATAGCTTCTTGGGCCTTTAATGGCTTCAAAACCCTTTAAAAAACACAATACAACCAAACTTTAATACTGTGTATGTATGCATTACATGTATATGCATTTGAGAATATAGAAGGTTCATTTATACAGAGGAGGAGGATTAATTCTAATTAAATGGTACATAATGACTTGACTATACATGTACTATTTATAATAAACAAATAAGTAAAAAATTGTATGTTTTCGAATATTATAAATATAGTTGTGAAAATAAATAATCAGTCTTTAACGAAAATGAAAAATCTTGCTTCAATAGTGCAGAAAATAGATAACCTGTCCTCTTAGTTTACAAAAATAAATAACTGATCCAAAACAAATCTTCCCGTTCCCCCCCCCCCCCCCCCCCTAGAATATCAAATGGTCGTCCCCTTACAGAGACGTAATGCATGTAGCATTAAAAACATTCTAAATATAATGTTTTCGTAAATATTTTAATTTTATTATATTCATAGTATTTGGGACAAGAAAATACCAAGGAGTCAATCAAAAGCTCAATTCAGGAAAAGAACGATAACAGCATCATGACCTAAACATATGCTAACTCTGCCTAAAAGCTAAATATTTAGCAATATGATCTGTTATATCATAAACCTATGTTAAACCCATGAACCCCGGAAAGAGAAGCTAAGAGGTTCCTCGACAAACATACTATAATATAACAATATGAAGATTCTATGTTATTACGAAGAGACAACTACCAATAACGACAAAATATCATAGATATGAACACTAACAGGTCACCGTACTGTCTTACTTAAAGACAACAATTAACCGACGATATGCATTGAATTTCACGCTGCCGACTTGACAAAGGAATATCTGACAGGGTTAAATATGTTCGTGAGCGCTCCATCATCACCCTTATCTCAAAACAGTGGTGTACCAACACTGATTAGAACACAATTACTATTGTACATTATGCCGCAATGCATTAATTTTCCCATGTTTTCAATAAATTTCGTTTAACATGTCTATTTTATTTTCCACTATTTCAAAGCATTATTCTTTCTTTATAGTACATAATCATAGTACTGATTCTGGCTATTGGAAAGTTTGTTATTGTTATTCTGTGGATTATTTTTAACTCTGATGTAAGTATAGTATAGCTATAGAACTTGGTATTCTGGAAACGTCGCAATCACCTTACTATATCATAGTATCATACAATTAATAACAAAATACACACAAAAATGATTCCTTTATATGAATAAAACAGTTTTATCATAAGTCAACGAGACCAAAACATAACGACCCAAAATACATAAAAGAGATAAAATTTCGATACAATATTTCAAACTGTCTTGTCTACATTTCTGCGATATCAACATATGAAAATACATAAAGATCTGTGGAAAAAAGTAAAATCACAAAAATACTGAACTCCGAGGAAAATTAAAAAAGGAAAGTCCCTTATCAAATCGCAAAATCAAAAGATCAAGCACATCAAACGAATGTATAACAACTGGCAAATTCCTGACTTGGTACAGACATTTTCTTATGTAAAAAATGGTTGATGAAACCTGGTTTTAAAGATAGATAAACCTCTCACTTGAATGACAGTCGCATCAAATTATATCATATTGACAACGATGTGTGAACAAAACAAACAGACAAAATAGGTAAAAATGTCCCTCCCTCATTTCAACAGGATGGAAATGAGTTATCCCACATAAAATGTTGCGAATGATTTGTCACCATAATAGTTGAATTACGAATAATATTGGGAAATTGGTGTTTAAAGAATTAAATGCTCCTTTTTGTAATTTCATTGTGGTGTAACGAAAAGTGTTGACTGAAGCACATTTTGAGTGAACAGCGGTATGACCGCTCCATACTAAAAATGTGCGTACAAATAACGCTTATACAACCCTATATAATTATACAAAGAGAATCATTTATTTCTTATGATTAAATTTTTGCTACAAACATAACATTGCGAGATATAATAGCTTTTTGTTTGTTTTCCTAAGCAATGTTGTAAAGTTGTCATGCGAAGCACGTACGTGCTGTCATGAATTGATTTTTTTTTTGGGAAATACAATTTGACATTCAAATACATCGCGATTGCATTCAGCCAAACAAAAGTAGTTGTTAGTTGACATTTGACATTGTTTATTAATCGATAATCGAAAAATTAACCGCGAAAAATAAATATGTTCAAAATTTCCACATTTATCTTTTTTGCACAGATTGAAAGCAAACTGAAAACAGAGATGAAAAGTGCACTTCTAAAATTTACAACAGACGATCTGACAACTCACGAACTTTCATCAGGATGGAACTATCTAAACATGAATGTAAGTGTTTCAAGTGGCAGATCCACGGAGTGTGGTGTATAGGGAATAGTACGCCACATCCCCATTTTCGATTAGATAAAAAAAAAAAATTCTATCACGTGTTTTGCAGATTTTTTTGATTTTTTAGCAAAATTGCCCAAATACTTTTTATATAATCATTTTTTTTTTTGGAAATATGACATCCCTTCAGAAATCCTGAACCCGCCCCTGGTTTCTACTCTAAAACTGTTCTATCATTTTCTCATTGACACCAAATGACACACCAGTTTAAGTAAGAATGGAGAGGTATTAACATCGGAGTCACAGAAACCTGAAAGATGGGCAGAACCCTTCAGGGTGATTTTAAACAGAGAACCACTGGACAAACCAGCACAACTTGATAAAACCGAAGAGAAAATGGAAATACAATGTAGATATACCAGCGGAAAAAAATGAACTTAGTGAATAAAGAAAGCATTATGTTGGCTCAAAAATGGTAAATCAGCTGGAGTAGATAAAGTCAGTGCAGAACTCCTCAAGTCAGATGTAGAAACAACAGCATCAATACTACACACAATATTTAGTAGATATGGGAGGAAGAAGTTGTTCCTAAAGACCGGAAAGAATTTATACTGATTAAACTTGCCAAAAAGGTGATATGAAGAATTGCAACTGGAGAGGTATATCATTACTATCAGTACATGCAAAGGTGTTCCTTTGAGTTATTGCCAAGTGAATAATAGATGCTTTAGATGACACCCTACGGAAAGACAAGCAGGTTTTAGAGCCAATAAACTTTGTAGTGACCACATGTTTTCACACTCAGAAACATCATTAAGCAGTGCATATAATGGCAACACAACATCGTCATAAACCTTGTGGACTTTAAAAGGGCTTTTGATAGCTTGGACAAAGCCTGCTTGTGGAAAATAATGAGAACGTACGGCATACCTGATAAAATAATTAAATCATGATCAAATTATTTTACAACTACAGATGCTGTGTCCTACAAAATGGAACCCAATCCACCTGGTTCAATGTACAATCTGGAGTAAGACAAGGATGCATCATCTCTTCCCTTTTTACCTCATTGACATCGACTGGTGCATGAGAAGAACACTTGGGAATAGAGCAACTGGAATAAGATGGTCAATGAATTCAAGCTTAGAAGATTTTGTAGACACATGCCTACTGTCAACAAATCGAATGAACATGCAGAACAAAACATCAACTACATGAGACTGCTCTGTCTGTAGTTCTAAAGATAAACACACAAAAAAAAACAAAGATTATCAACCTTAATTACAAAACTAGAAAACAACCAATAACAATTAAAGTAGATAGCATAGAAGAAGTGGAACATTTTACTTATCTAGGAACTAATATCAGCCAGGACTATGGCACTAGCAATGACATGATGTCAAGGATCAACAAAGCCAGGACTTCTTTCTGCGGACTACGAACAATATGGAAAACAACATCAATATACAGGTCCATAATACGTGTCTTCGTAAAATTTTCAAGATCTTCTGGCCAAAACCCATAGGTGATAAAGACCTATACAACCTAACCTTACAAAGAAACATCAGAGCAGAAATTACAGAAAGGCGATTGAACAGGATTGGCCATGTTCTACGAATATACAAACATGACATAACAAAGATAGCTTTCGGACACCTGCAGAGGGGAAAGAAAGAGAGGGAGACTGAAAGACGCATGGCCACGCACAATAGAGAGTGAACTGAGAATTATTGGAATGACATGGGGAGAGGCAGAAAGAAAGGCACAAGACAGGCAACAGTAGAGGACGTTGGTAATTGCCTCATGTGCAAGTTTATACAAAGAGGATTGAGTAGGTAAGTAATTAGGCCCTAAGATTTTTCGTTTGAAGTGTTTTACATTTGTGAATACGGGGCATTGTATAGCTGACTATCCGGTAAGGGCTTTGCTCATTGTTGAAGGCCATACGATATCATATAGCTGTTAATTTCTGTATCATTTTGGTCTCTTGTGGAGAGTTGTCTCATTGGCAATCATACCACATATCCTTTTTTTTATATTATAGCTTGAGTGTTGTGGTATTGATGCTGTTACTGGTACAGGAGCTGACAAAAATGATTACACTAACACTGTTTGGTATCAGGGAACAGGAGCTACAGAGCTTCCCGTATCTTGTTGTCCTTCGGCTACATCATCTTCATACACCAGTACATGCTCATTTACTAAGACCAACGACCCAACCGGACACCATTCAAAGGTATATTAGTGTAATGTTTAAGTTGTGAACCAACGTTCCTGACTTTCATTACTTTCTGTTTATTTGGCATGTACACGTATATAGTAGTAGCTTATGACAAGAAGACAAACATTTTGTGTGGCTTGAAGTCTATTAAAATTCATTTTTACAAATTAATTGTGGTCTTCATTTAACAAACATTCCAGCTAATCTGGACAACAAGCACATGTTCATTAATGTATGAATGATATACATCTACCTGTAATCATTTATAAAAAAACGTGTGGTGTGCCTTTCTTTGGTTCGAAGTCACATCCATTTTTATAAGTTAGGTTACTTTACCACACTTGTCCATCAAGAATGGCTTAAAGTTTTGAATGAACAAATTTTGCCAGTTATATTTTGCAAAAGAAGCTTGTTGTATATTCTATCTATGTTGTTTTAACATAAATATTGGCAGGACACAAAATGTGATTTCTACTTATGCAACAGAACACCAAAATCACAATGGTCCATTTTAAATATTCAAAACATGTATACTTAATTTTTGAAAATTAAGATGTCAAGAATTAAGAATTAATAATTGTAATGCAAAAACGAAATAGATCCACTATTAAAAATATCAAGTACTTTTTGTAAGACTAGGGGTTTGCATTTTGACTGAACCATGTTTGTACAATCTGATATGTTTTTGTTCCGTAATGTATGACACCTATCTATTTTTGTTAGATTCCCGTTCTCAGAAACAAAGTTAAAATTGTTAATAAAAAATCTTCCATCATCTAAAAATCTTTCTTTGCCAATAAAATGCATTTGATCATTCTATTTGCGTAATACATTTCTCTTCTGAATGTAATTTAGAGTTTTTCGATAGCACAAGAAATGTCTGTTTCCTCTGTTTGCATATGCCCGCCATAATCTTGCATTGAAACCGACAGTCAAAATCTTCCAATGATGTCTATACATTAAAATTATAAGCAAAGTATAAATCACATGTGTCGCTTTTAACTCGCGATAAATGTATAACTACAATTGAAATACGTTAAAGAAGGCTAATATTTATATACCATTTGAGTTATGACAAATTGAGAGAAGAAAACAACTTTAGTAAACCACATCGCCATAATTTATGATAAAATCTTTAAAAAAACATCGAATTATAAATGATTAAATATGGTAAATAGATTCCATACATAAGTCATATAATATTGTATAAATAAAAGTAGTATACCGCTATTCGAAATTCATAAATCGATTGAGAAAAAAATTAAATCCGGGTTACAAACTAACACTGAGGGAAACACATCAAATATAAGAGGACAGAAAACACAACACTAAAATGTAACACACAGAGAAACGAACTATAATATAACAATGGCCATGTTCCTGACTTGGTACAGGACATTTAAAAAAAAAAATGGTGGGTTGAACCTGGTTTTGTGGCTATCAAAAACTCGCACTTTTAAGGCAATGTTAAATATAACACTAAAATGACACCATTAAATGACAGGAATATAGTAAAAGTAAATGCAAGAACATTCAGAAAAGAGAATTACTCAAATAAACAGTACAATATAGGTTATTTCGACAACAAAACAACAGAAACACTGAAGCGAACAAAAAACAAACGACAATGCAACACACACAGAAACAGACTATACGATAACAATTGTCATTTTCCTGACTTGTTTGGCTTTAAAAATGACACCATTAAATGACAGGAATACAGTAAAAGTTAATGCAAGAACATTCAGAAAGGAAAATTACGCAAATAAACAGTACAATATAATACATTTCGACAACAAAACAACAGAAACATTGAAGCGAACAAAAAACACACACAGAAACAAACTATACGATAACAATTGACATTTTCCTGACTTGTTTGGCTTTAAAAACATTGTGATATGAGCGTCACTGATGAGTCTTAGGTAGACGAAACGCGCGTCTGGCGTACTAAATTATAATCCTGGTACCTTTGATAACTATTGTTACTAGACATTAAATACCACTTGTTAAAAAGCTTCTTCAAATAACACAGGTCGCAAATTTCATGTTTCATGCTGCTCCTCTGATTTCTATGGCCTTTAAGTGTTAACGCTCTAGCAGATATCTCTTGTGTGAAAGTACGTAACTATATCTATCTGTCAAAGATACATTAACAAATATTTTACAGGGTTGTTATGATGCTGTCAAAGATTTCGCAACAAAGTATTCAGTTGCCTTCATTTGTATTGGGGTCTTTATCGTGTTGACAGAGGTAAGTACATTTACGAAGCAAAGAAGTGAAGAAAGGTATTACATAAACTCATCATAGATACCAGGATTGAAAAATATATTTACGCCAGACGCGCGTTTCGTCTACAAAAGACTCACCAGTGACACTCGAATAAAAAAATGTTAAAAAGGCCAAATAAAGTAAGAAGTTGAAGAGCATTGAGGACCAAAAATTCCTAAATGTTTTGCCAAAATATTGTCCCTTTGTTGTTCACCAACAAGTTTCAAGATTATCGTTCATTATATTATTTACAAATTTGTTTTTATATCGTTGTTTTATTGAGAGAAATAAATTAATGTGAAAACAAACAAGCAAAAGAAAAAAAAGAAACACATACTTTTATAGAATGACAAATGTTTTATTTTAAAAAATCATTTGAAAACATACATAAAAGTAAAAAATACACATACTTTGGAATGAAACATGTTTTATTTGAAAGAAAAACACATTTGGAAAACAAGGAAGCAAAATAAAAGAAAAAATACTCATACTTTGGAATGAAACATGTTTTATTTGAAAGAAAAAACATTTGGAAAACAAGGAAGAAAAATAAAAGAAAAATTACTCATACTTTGGAATGAAACATGTTTTATTTGAAAGAAAAACACCTTTGGAAAACAAGGAAGCAAAATAAAAGAAAAAATACTCATACTTTGGAATGAAACATGTTTTATTTGAAAGAAAAAAAAACATTTGGAAAACAAGGAAGCAAAATAAAAGAAAAAATACTCATACTTTGGAATGAAACATGTTTTATTTGAAAGAAAAAAAAACCATTTGGAAAACAAGAAAGCAAAATAAAAGAAAAAATACTCATACTTTGGAATGATACATTTTTATTTTTAAAAAATCATTTTAAAACAAACAAGCAGAATTAAAGATAAAAATACACATACTTTGGAATGACACATGTTTTATTTTAAAAATAAAATATTTGAAAACAATCGAGCAAAATAAAAGATAAAATACACATACTTTGGAATGACCAAAAATACAAAATACACATTATGAAAGGATACTACAGATACAGTTAAGTCGGCCTCATATCTTGACTTACATCTAGAAATTGACAATGAGGGTCGGTTGAAAACAAAACTTTACGACAAAAGAGATGATTTCAGCTTTCCAATTGTGAACTTTCCATTTCTAAGTAGAAACATTCCAGCAGCACCCGCATACGGGGTATATATCTCCCAATTGATACGATATTCCCGTGCTTGCATTTCCTATCATGATTTTCTTGATAGAGGGTTGCTGCTCACAAGGAAGCTATTAAACCAAGAGTTCCAAATGGTGAAGTTGAAATCATCCCTTCGTAAATTTTACGGACGCCATCACGAGTTGGTTGACCGTTATGGAATAACCGTTTCACAAATGATATCGGATATGTTCCTTACGTCGTAACTACAATCCCCTTCCCTTTCATGAATGTGACCTACCGAATTAGACTATTTACCGGATTTGTTATCACATAAGCAACACGACGGGTGCCGCATGTGGAGCAGGATCTGTTTACCCTTTCGGAGCACCTGAGATCACCCCTATTTTTTTGGTGGGGTTCGTGTTGTTTATTCTTTAGTTTTCTATGTTGTGTCGTGTGTGCTGTTGTTTGTTTGTCTTTTTCATTTTTAGCCATGGCGTTGTCAGTTTGTTTTAGATTTATGAGTTTGACTGTCCCTTTGGTATCTTTCGTCCCTCTTTTAAACATTAAATTTTGATTCGATATTTGAGGCTGTAACATTCTAGTATATGAGTACAGTAAAGACAACTTCTTTTGTGCGTTTATAAAGATCGTTAATATGTAATGCAATTTTCAAATAAATATAAGAGTTTGCATCCAAGTATCCACCAAAGACCAAACTGACATCTACATATATATTGTTCACTGTTACGGCCTTCAAAAATAGAATAAAGTTTAGGGACAACTACAACATAGAAGAAGACGAATTTCATTTTGAAATTAAATGTCGGAGACACCGTTTGTAATAAATAGTAAAAAAAAGTGTCACCTTTGTTAAATAGACGTGTAAGCTGAATTTCCTTTTCACTATGAAATGTATAGTTTCGGCAAAACGAAAATCACATATATTTAACGAAGTAGAAAGAATACTCTCTAAAATGAGTTAATATACTATTTTACGGTTATTAACTATAACATGATGTTTTTTTTTAATTTAATTTTCCTTATCGTGAATATTGTAGCATTTCCATACATATCGTGAATATTGCAGCAATCATATATATGTTAACATTTTCTACAAAACTTGTCAAAAATATTTCCTAAAACGAGTCTATATTAACATTTGTACATATATTTTCTTGTCAACCTATTTGAATACTTCTTTGATGAATATCTTCTGGTATTAAAATTTAGATGGCATTGTGACGATCCTGTATTTTGATCTAAACCAATAAATAAATTTAATTTATTTGACTGCTGTTCTTTTTTTTTTAGATTGCGGCTGTTATTTTTGCATGCTCGTTGTGTAAAAAGAGTAAGACGGGTACACTTGTTTAGATAAAAGTTGTGTGAATTTTGTTCTATTTTGTTTTATCATGTATATATCTTTAAAATGTGATGTATATTTTATTTTATATTTATCATTGTTTGATTACATTTTTATTTCATAGTATGGTAAAATTACTGTATATTTAAGTATGCACTGTTCAGGTGGAACAAGAATTTTCCTGTTTCTCATATATAAAGATATTTACCGTGTAAAAAATTAAGAATGACAAACAATCTCAAACATTTTTTTTCTTCTGAATTTGGTAACAATTGCATGGCAATATCTCATATCAAGATGTAATTGTTATAGTTTTTGAAGACCATTGAAAGTTACAAGTTGGCTTGCAATGATAGTTTTGATGCATATAATTCAGAAACAATTTATTTTTCTTTTATGTATGAATATTGTATTTCCATTTACAAAAAGATTTCGCTATACTTTACAATGTGTATCGACCAATTATATTTTGTTTTGTAGTTGTTCAATAAAGTTCATTTATGTCACCGACTGACTGTCTTCTTTTTTATGTCAATGAAAGCTATATCAAAGTGTTTGATATGATTTTAAAAACTCGGGAAAAAAACAATAGCTGTCTACTACAATTTCACTGAGAATCTTTCTTACAGCTGGATATTTTTATTTTGTACCTTAGAAAAAAAACCAGCATATATATGTATTCCTATTTAAAATGAGGTTAGCTGCAGACGTATGTCTAAATCGCATGTCTTATAAATATGAAAACGCCAATCACAAATTTGAGAACATGTCAGAATCATTTCTTATAAGATAAATTACATTTGTCACAATTTTCATTCTTTGGAATTCCTTCCGGTTTACTTCTACCGCGCCCCATCAAGACTGTTTTACTTATATAACCATGTCCCCACTGCAGCAAAGATCGAACATTAACACTTTCTGTATAAAACACTTCTACTACCACAGCCATTGTAGCCATGACAACATTTAGTCCATTAATATTTCTGGAAATTTTCATGAACGGATTGTAAAATTTATCCATCTGTAGAAGAAACTGATTACAGAAAATGTCTTCTTGAGATCCTTTGTGTGTCAAAACAATTGTAACATAATGCTGTTGATAATGGCAATAAAAATCCGAGAAATATATGTTACAATTCTCAGTGAACATAATGTTTGCCTTTAGATGAAGTCGAACAGGTCCATAAAATGATATAGGTGGTGGTTTAGAACTTGGACTTAGCAAGGTACTATAAAACAGACCGTTAATAGCACCATTAATAATAGAGCCTTGGTCGCCATTATTGTCTTTAATATAAGGTATCATTTCTCCCGATGCAGATTTCAAAATGTCCTTATAATACTGTTCGCTTTTATTCCTATAGAAAAATTCTATCGGTTTACATTGTTGTGCACTTTTATTCTTACTAAATAGGTATTCTAGAGCTAAAACATATAACTGCTTATAATCATCTATCGACAAATCTGGAATGTAAAGTAAAATTCAATGTGATGCTGTTTAAAAATAAAAAGCATTTGAAAAAAAGCGAAAAAAATAACATTATTGCCAATGAGACAATTATCAATAAAGGCAACAGTAGTATACCGGTATTCAAAAGTCATAAATCGATTGACAAAAAAACAAATCCGGGTTACAAACCAAAACCGAGGGAAACACATCAAGAGGAAAATAAAGGAACAACAGGAACGCTGAAGTGCAACAAAAACAAATGCCGATATACATAACAACTGCCATATTCCTTTGGCACTGGAGTTTTCAGAAAAAAATGGTGGGTTGAACCTGGTTTTATGGCATGTCAAAACTCCCGCTTCATGACAATGAAAATTAAGAAAATATCCATATCTTCGATGCATTCTCTCAACCATAATTTGTTTAAGATCTGATTACTTCTTTTGTTGCATTCAATATCCATGTAAAGTATGTTGTATAAGATTTTTTAATCTGAAAAAAATTGTTAAAACTTTACAGAATTTAATGAAAATTATACAGAAGCTACTTCATTATCTCAAGATATCACCATGAAAATATATATCTGATATAGTGAATGACTATATTTCAAAGAGTGAAAGATTAAAGCTACTTACACGTTTTAAATGATATCACGTGACTATGTTGAACTGTTACAGCTATCATGTGCTTATTCGTACTACAATTCTGCTGAGACAAACGCAACATCTGAATTTCAGTCCATGTCCCTGATTCCAAAGTTAGTGGCAATAAAAATGTTAATTTAAATGAATTGAGTATGAAAACAAAAGTTTGATTCGGTTGCTTTAAGAATATTACATGTGTGAAACCCTCGCTAGATTTGCTGTCAGACTGGACTATCGAATAGGTAGCTGGTGGACAACGTAGAACTGTCACATTCATTGGCTTCTGTAAATTAATAATACTAGTATAATAAATTGGGATAAATAACAATCTTCACCATTTGTTTATTAGTACACTTCATATCAAATGTCGCCTACTAGTATTTCATGTCGACAGTAAGATATGTCTATAAAAATCATTTCCGACCAAAGATATTTGTCTAGGGATTATTTACAAATTCAATTTGAATTTAAAAAGACATAATATCACAGTTTTTTTTTCTCTTTAACTAGCGCTATTTAGATGATGTACTCTCTTGGAATTATTTTAGCTGTAAATTAATAAAACCTGGTCTATCACAAAAAGACAATACTTTCATTCACTCCTGAAAAAAACCACTGAACGTTCCATACCTGATCTCACACCTACCCTTATGTAAACACATTTACGCAAACGGTGACAAACGTAACAAAAGAAGTTTCCAATAAGCATGATCAGTTAAGTTTCCTTTTATATGTTTCTAGTATCAATATGGCAAGTTAACTTCTCGAGACCTTTTTGAATATCAGATATTTTCATGCAAGGAAATATACCCTGTAACACATAAACTGCTAAGTCAGTGTTATATTCAGCAGATGTGTCAAAGTCATTGATACTAATTGATGAATGTTTATCAGCACGAGAGTTTCAACTTTTATCAAAAACATGTTTTCCCAATAAGCATCGACAATAAATTTAGATTTTTTTTCAATTTGGTTCATCATAAACTTCTTTAAAAAAATCAGTTGTTTCAGAAAGTAACTACTGAAAGTTATTCAAATAAATTTAAAATGATGAATTAATATTTTTTTATTAATCTTGCACATGTATGGTATTGATTTTGTTCTGTGTTTAAATCAAATTTAAAACAATCGTGTGTGCCGAGAAAAAAATCCCGACACTGCCAATAAATTAAAAGATGAACGGGCGGTGCCTTATTATTTCAAGCCCTTCTACCCAGATCGCTTCATTGCCGGTTTTGTTCAATTCAATAGTCAGTATGACGGGTAGATTTAGCAGAATATGTTTCCCACTTCAGAGCATTCCATATCATCAGTGGACAACAATATCAATAAGAATATGCATACCCCTCTAGTTAGCATTACAAATATCTAATTCCATGTTAACAAATTGATTTGGTATCTTTATTTGTAATATTTGCCAACGCTATGCATTGTTCTATCTCACCAGTCATTTTTGTATCCTGTGTTCAAGATTGTGTCTAATTTATACAGAATCTACATCTTTTTTGTTAGGCCGAAGGAAATAAGTAGCTCACTATCATCATTTTTATTTGGGTATTATAAACAAAACGAAAGCTTATCAAACCTTTTAATATGAAATCTATAGGAGAAAGGAATAACAGCATTATATTTGTCACCCGTTGCGTTTCTCGTGGTAGAAAAAATGCCATACAAAGGGTATACTATTCAGAATATGCTACAGTATATCTATCGAAAATATTTGCAATCTTTACTTTATTACCTTTATGTTGTGTTGCATAGGCATTTCAACTACAGTAACTCTAGTTTCCTTCATTTCAAAACTCATTGTAATATCAGAGATATCTGTGTCTGCAACTGAAAGTGAAAAAATACACTATTTAATATACAGTCGTTTGATATTTTTTTTACCGATTTCATATGAATGTAAACCAAGATCGATTTATGAACACGACTCATAGCGCAATACTTAAAGAGCGTATGTTAGGATTTTGTTGAGATTTCCGTGCACATAATACGCAATACTTGATTAACCTTCATCCGTTACCACCGTTACCTTTACCTATACCAACATGTTTTAATGTTCAAAATATAAAATATTTGAGGGGATAAAAATCATAAAGTCCTTCATAGAAAGGACAATTTCTGATGAAGTCTACTTTGTTTATGACAGCTTCAAAAAGTCTATCATTTCAGCAACCTCACGATTCATTTATTAATATTGCTCTTCATTCAATATTTATACAAAGAAACAAGACTATGCTTTCAAAGAAAAATTTATCCGTGTGAATCAAAATGTTACACTTATGGTGATAAGGATCTATAAGACTACAAATATGGTGGTCCCAGTAAAAACTATTTGATTCTGTATGTGCAGATAATATTTTCTATCAATTATTCCCAAACAAAGGAGTACAAAAAAGATAGGACCAGTTTCATGTACGTATCCGGTTCCAATTCAAAAAGTGACAAACAGTGTTACAGCAGCTATACTTAAGAATGTAATGCTTCTTTTTGTAACTTCTAAAAGTGTGCGCACGGTCAACGCTTTTACAACCCTATGAAGTTACAAAAAGAAGCATTCAATACTTATACTTACATGTTTTAGCTTGGATCATGAAAACACTATTTTTATCAAGTATTTATTTAATTTACCTGTGCATTTTATTGTAGGACATCGTGTCATCATGAATGATAAATTTTATTGTGTAATGAAGTTGATTAAGGAATAACGCGAGATTGCAGTGTAGCCAATCAGAATAACGTATTATAACGAAACATACATCTAATGTAATTATTAAGAATTTAAAGTCCATAAACAAACTCAAATCATTGGTTAGAATAGACATCAACTCTTTTTGATAGCATTGATAATAAACCCTTAGTTTTATGTGTTTGTATTCAGTTGTGTTTTAAATATTAAACTCGTCCTGAATATGCATGAGTTTAATAGTATTGCACAAAAATTATCAACTCAATGAATTATTTTGCTTCAATTTGAACCCCTTTATATAAGTATATGTTGATTAAAAAATCATATTTATATTTTTTAAATAAAAAACGGTTTTTTCTTCAAAATTGCAAAAATGTTCAATTTTCAGCAGTATTTTTTGCAAAAAAGAAATCGACGACAAATATTTTTTTGGGTAAAATTTGATTCTCTGTCAATTGAAGAATGAAATATCGTCAAGGGAAAAAATTCTCACCGTCAAAAATAAACTGTTGGATATGCCCTTAATTGGAAAAAGAGAAATGAGAATACAACAAAACAACAAAACAACATAAGTATCAGGTAAAAGTCCCTTTAAGATCATTTCCTAATGCTTGCAGAGTGAGACTTTGGTTAGGATTAGAGCCAATTTCCCCTGAATTATTTCACACCCGGGCAAATTTATAAAAACAAACTTTCAATTTTTACTGCAATTTCTTGATGGTGTCACAGCACTTTCCGGTTCTAATAATATTTTGGTTAATGTCTAAACATCAGATTATCTCATCAAATAATAAACGCTTGAATACTCTCAGGAACCACAATTTTGAAACATTCTGACAAATTTTTGCGTATTTATTCCAAAAATGTATCAGAAAAACATTGTTAAAACAAAAACTAAAGTTATGTTTAAGTAAATAATTGTCTTACGAATACAAATAAGCTCACTTTGGTAAACAATGTCCTTCGATGCAAACTTTGATAAAATCATGTAAAATTTGCCATTTGTGTCAAAATTCCTTCACCTTTCACAGCAACATGGGTTGGGTTTTTTTAATTTTTATTTTGAGAAAATATGTAAGTTTCTGTATTTTAAGAATATTATATAGACTATCAATTTCTAGTAGAATTTGAAAACTCTTAGGCTTTTACCTAGTATGTGAAACAAATTATAGTACAGGCGAAATTGGCCCTACTCTTTTCAAGTACCTTTTAAACCTTCTAATTTCCTCTTCGAATGACTACACAGTTGATAAAACCTTCCATATTCTGTCTCTTTAACTGTAAGGCCATAGATACAAATACTGTACTTTGATGTTTCAGGAGAAAATTCAAGTGAAGAACAGAATTTCCTTTCTGATGGATTGAAGAAAATCGTCACGCTTCCTCCAGAAGATTTATCAACAATCAACATATACAACACGTCTACGGTTAGATGAGTCGGCCATTTTATAATCAAATCGAATCTTCTACTGCCACAAAGCTGAGCATGGAATAAAAATGTACTGCTCTGAAAAGAATACAATTTTGTTTTACACGATAAGAAATCATTTGCAATTATAATAATAATAATAATAATCTTTATTTCAAGAGGGTATGCTCAATTAGTACAAACACTATTCTCCCTTGAGGCCCTCACACTCCACTCACAATGCAATTCACACAAGACACACAATTTCTTCATAACAAAGATAAACATAAGAAAACATAAATCAAAATTGATACATAGTCATTTAAATAATTCCTGGATTTTCAAGTAAAAACTTAAAGCAGTTTGTTTTAAAAGTATTTGTTTGACATATGTCTTAGTGCTTCTGGTAGTTTATTCCATAAAGTTGGCCAAGAATATGAAAAAGATCTTCTAAATGTGTTTGTTCTTGCCTTTGGTATATTAAGTAATTGGGTAGTATTTGATCTAAGTTGCATTCCATTTTTATTTGTAACATAGGAGATTTTGTTAGACAAATATTCTGGGACAGATCCATATAAACATCTATGAACATATAAGGCCATGTGGTAAATTACACGATCAGTAAATCGAAGCCATGATAACTTTTTAAACATTGTATTAGATGGGGTATCATAAGGAAGTTCAAGAATAATTCTAGCTGCTCGTTTTTGAAGTTTATCTTATCTATTTGTATTTTGGTCACTGATGTTTCCCCAAATTGTACAACAGTAATCCAAAATAGGGAGAATATAACCATTAAAGTATAACTTTCGTGTTTCTAGGGGGAGGGATTTCTTTATCCTAGACAAAAGATTTAGTCTGGTACTGATTTTTGTGCACAAAGTGTTAATTTGGGCTGTCCACTCAAGATTTTCATCAATAAAAACCCCAAGGAGTTTTTCGCAATTAACATCTCTAATGTGTGAGTTACCAACAGTCAAATTAAGAACATGGTCTGTTTTTGCTAGTTTCTGTCTAGAACCAATAACCATAGATGTAGTTTTTGTTGGATTTATATACATCTTATTTCCCTTGCACCATTCTTCAATTCTTTCTAAATCAATTGTAATGCTGTCCTGGATGGTATTGAGACTACACCCTGTGCAGTGAATGGTAGTATCATCTGCATAGAGGTCTGCTTGAGATGAGGTTATATGAAGGGGCAAATCATTAATGAACAATAAAAATAAAAGGGGGCCTAATATGGAGCCCTGAGGTACGATGTTTGTTCGATGACACAATAAAGTTTGCATATTTTCGCGGAGCATTTCTCTAAGATAAATTGTTTGTATATCGTTTGACCTTCGATTTGCATTGACCTAACGTCAAAATTCTATAATTTTTATTTCGCGTCTTAAGCCGAGGATGTTCGCTATTTTTGTCATATTTTTGGAATCCTCTGGTTTTATCCATTTGAATGCCTTAAAAAAATGCCCATTGACCCCCATTTTTCTTTTTATAGATTTTTTACGTGCATAATGATATAAGCCATCTGTAAAAGTCTTATAAAATTTTAATTATTTTTTAATAGTTTTGAGAACTTAAACTTGTCAATGATAAAGCTATGAATAGTCAAGAGAGAACATTTTCCAGCCAAAATTTCAAAGTGGGTCTCATTGGGGTCTAAGCGTGACGCGGGATTGCCGATTTTTTGTAAGCGTGACACGTGAAAATCAAATTATTTTCTCGGGAAAACGGGAAATGAGAACTAGCGGGACCCAGGAAATGACAAGAAAATGAGAATTGCTTATGTACATAGTATAAGCGGGATACGGGAATCTGACAAAACAGTAAGCGGGATCCGGGATCGGAACCCCCCAATGAGACCCCCTTCAAAGGCTTATGTCTCGAAAACGTCAAGCACATTGAACTGTATATTTTTTTTTTTGCTCTTTTGATCCCTTTATTAATCTCTTATCAATATATTTTAGTGTTTTGAAAAGCTAATAATTTGAAACTGAGTAGCGAACTCCTTTAACCAATAATTTTGTATAAATTTGCGGTCCATTGTATAGGTGTTGTCATTTTATTGAATAACTCAAGGTAAAGTGACTATTGATCGCGTATGTCTAATCCAATTTCTTATTGTGAGCTTTCGTTTCATAAGAAGTAAATAGTAATATATATATAGTAGCCATCCCTTGGAAATTTTACGGACATCATCATTTTGGTTGATCTTTAGGAGTTAGGAAATATCTATCCTTTATCTCACTTCATGCAGTAACTTCTTAGGAAGAAAGATAAGAAGTTAGCGATATCCTTTAACTCTACTTTCCGCTATATAGATGATGTTCTTTCACTAAATAATTCAAAATTTGGTGACTATGTGGAACGCATCTATCCCATCGAACTAGTCTTGAGATAAAGGATACTACAGATACAGTTAAGTCGGCCTCATATCTTGACTTATATCTAGAAATTGACAATGAGGGTCGGTTGAAAACAAAACTTTACGACAAAAGAGATTTCAGCTTTCCAATTGTGAACTTTCCATTTCTAAGTAGCAACATTCCAGCAGCACCTGCATACGGGGTATATATCTCCCAATTGATACGATATTCCCGTGCTTGCATTTCCTATCATGATTTTCTTGATAGAGGGTTGCTCTTCAGTGGCGGATCCAGAACTTTTTGTAAAGGGGGGCCCTCTGACTGACCTAAGGGGGGCGCTCCAGTCACGCTTCAGTGATTCCCTATATAATCAACCAAATTTTTCCACGAAAGGGGGGCCAGGCCCCCCCCCTCCCCATGGATCCGCCTATGCTGCTCACGAGGAAGCTATTAAACCAAGAGTTCCAAATGGTGAAGTTGAAATCATCCCTTCGTAAATTTTACGGACGCCATCACGAGTTGGTTGACCGTTATGGAATAACCGTTTCACAAATGATATCGGATATGTTCCTTACGTCGTAACTACAATCCCCTTCCCTTTCATGAATGTGACCTACCGAATTAGACTATTTACCGGATTTGTTATCACATAAGCAACACGACGGGTGCCACATGTGGAGCAGGATCTGCTTACCCTTCCGGAGCACCTGAGATCACCCCTAGTTTTTGGTGGGGTTCGTGTTGTTTATTCTTTAGTTTTCTATGTTGTGTCATGTGTACTATTGTTTGTCTGTTTGTCTTTTTCATTTTTAGCCATGGCGTTGTCAGTTTATTTTCGATTTATGAGTTTGACTGTCCCTTTGGTATCTTTCGTCCCTCTTTTATCGTGACATCACCAACTGAAAAGCAATTTTCATTGAATTCTAACTTCATATGACCAACACGACGTTTGTTAACATAGTGGAGCAGGAACTGTCATGTTTATCTATTCAGGAGTACCCGATGCTATCTTAGTTTTGTTTTGAAGCGGTTAATATACTTTTAGTGTTTTAGGCTTAGAAAATTTACATGAAAGAATGGTTCTGAAATTTGGTAAGTGTTTGTGTGTCTTTCAATTGTTGGGAAACTGGAGATCAGTAGGTATCATAGAGGGTCATCATACATAGTCTTAATCTCTTTTGTAAATACCTGTTTAAATGAAAATTATATTTAAATTAATACCACAGAAAAGCATTGCATAGAAGCGCAAGGGTTGTGAAACTCTCAAAAATAAACTAAAAAAGTAATTCATGTGAAAAATGTCGAAATTTCTGTCTCCTTCTCTCATAGAGGAGTGGAACTGAAGTGCAAACAGGGACTTGCATGGGAGGAGTAAAATGACTCATTATACAGATATCTACCAGAGAAAAAAGTCTAATTCACGGCAAACAAAAAATAAAGCAATTAAAAAAATCGTAGGTTTCTGAAATAAAGAGAACAATTATATTTTATACAATAAATTAAGCATAATCAAGGGCTTTAATTAAAACCGTAATTTGTTGGTTTTCATTGTACAACAACATTTTTGTCAGTTTTCCAGCGACGCACCTTGTTAGTCAGACAGCTAATATTTTGTGTTGTTAATATTTATAATGCTATGTACAATAAAATAGATAATTTTGACGATTTCATAAATGAAACTTTTGGGAAATATATCTTTATCAACTGGACACTCACGAGTTGTATAAGGTCCTTAATCAAATACAGATAATAAATGGTCACTGATCTAAAAATAACATGGGGAAAACAAATACTAGTACATCACAACCAGTCAAACGATATATCAAATTTTGTCAAATACTTACTCTGTGTATAAACATGACAAAGAGGAATCATAAAAATTTAAAGAGACACCCAATGTATCAGTATTGCGTGTTAGTGTAGTTCAATAATTAGATAAAACTTTTTTTTTTGTCATTCAGTCAATTGAGATCAATTGACATTGGCGAATGGCTTACACATGTTACACGTTGTTACATTCAAGTTGATATAATAAACATAATTATGATCAATGATGAGTGCACTGAATAGTTTTAAAAATAAATTATATATTTTTTGCAGAGTCCCAGTAAAATACTACAAGGTATTATATTTAGCAGTGGCGTATCCAGAATTTTTCATAAAGAGGTAGGGGGGGGGCTCCAGTCATGCTATAGTGATTCCCTGTATAATCAACCAATTTTTTTCACACAAAATTCAGGGGCGGATGCAGGAATTTTCGAAAGGGGGGGTGCTAACCCAGGGCACCCAGGGCAAAGGGGGGGGGGGGGGGGGGTGCAAAACATATGTCCCGATACAAATGCATTGATCGGCAAAAATAAAGGGGGGTGCGCACCCCCGGAACCCCCCCCCCCCCCTGGATCCGCCACTGGAAAAAGGGTGGGGGCGGTTGACCCCTGGACACGTCTATATTTAGAGCAATAATAAACTTACGAAATGCAAATTCACTATGAATGTTGAACCATACAATTGTTACTTAACCTCCGTCACCAAAATAGTCATAATACATTAAAAAAAATCTATCATTAACACATACATTACAAGTCGGGTTGTTCAAAAAGTAGCCTAATCTGTCTCAGTTGTGCACTGTGCCTAATTATGGCCCTCTTTGTTCTTATATCTTTCGTATGTCCAAAAATACTAATACAATGATGTGAATTGACTAGACAGTGTACAAGAATATATTGCACACACACAAAAAAATAATGACCTTAATAAGTGTATCCCTTCTCCTGCAGCAAAAACAGACCAAAACAGGATTCTATTAAAAATATATATATATAAAAAAAATATTTAAACAAGTGTCATATAAAATGTATGAAAAATACTGTACAGATAAGATAAGATAGATAAGATAAGATAAGATAAGATGATTTTATTAACCAATCATGGTGCCCAAAATTTGAGCTATACAATCAAATGAATTACAAAATAAAGCACAGGAAATGATTAGAATGATTAAAGTACATTTAAACAAAAAACCACATGAATACACATTTACACTAATTAACCTGATATAAACCAAGTTATTGACAAAACATAGTTCATGTTATGGGTGCCACTGTGACCTGGAGAAATTACATAAATCTTTAGGATAGTTCTAGGTCTATGGGAGACAACTCCTGATCAATTTTAATTCCTATATATATATATATATATATCTATATATATTTTTTCTTCTATTTTTTTTTTTTTTTTTCAAACTACAATATTTTCTATAATTTTCTTTCGTTCTTCAAAAAGGGAGTGCAATAAATTAGATAAGTTTGAAGTAACAAACAAATCTTCAGATGAAAGAATCCAAACAAATTTCATTTCATCAGATAATCTTGAAAAATTTTTGAATTTAGAATTTAAATTAGATAGATGTTGAGATCGAGTATCTTTTAGAACAGGACATTTTAAAAGAAAATGTAGTTCGTCTTCAACTGCGTTCTTACATAGCTTACACTTTCTGTCTTCAGCTTTAATTCCAATATACCTCCCTCTTTCGATTTCAAGATCATGACAGCTAGTTCTAAATCTTGTGATTATTTGCCTGTCCTTTTTTGAATTCATTTTTAAATATGGTTCAAACATAAAAATATTTTTAAATTTTCTGTAAGTTCTTAATTTATTGCCAGATTGTAAATTAGTACACTTCCCAGAATTGCTTTCTAAACTAGCTAACCAGCTTTCTTTAAATTTAATAGTTAAAGATGTTTTTACTTTTTTTAGAATATGGTTTTGTTTAAAGTTTGACTGGTTAACAAATAGATATTCTAAGTCTAGAAATTTAAATATATGTTTAATGTTTCCTATCCAAGATTCCTGGTTATGTTTGTCTATAGAATGAGATAGATTTATGGCTTCCCTTAGAATAATATTTGAAGGTTCAATATCTTTCATAAGATGGATCCAATATTTTACCATATTCATTATTACATAATACAGTGTAGGGAGTGACCCTAGTTCTCCTCTACATGCCATATTTGATGTTTTTATATTAACTCCTAGTGAAAATTTACAAAGCTTAGTATGAATTTTCTCTAGTACAAGATAATCAGTTTCTTTTGATATAAATTTATCCAAATGTATTTGTTTCTTATGTGGTATATAACCCCAAATTTCAGATCCATACAACAAGATTGGTCGGATTGTATGGTTATAGATGTGTAATAAAGTACTAGGTTTTGGGCTTTCCACTGAAAAGGTCTTCCTTAATTTGAAATATGCTTTCATTCCTTTGTTATAAAGTTCTTTCTTTGCTATTTGGAAACTCCCAGATGATGAAAAATTTATACCTAAGTATGTGTAGTTCTGTACACATTCTAAAGTCTGGTTTCCTAATGATATTTTAATATTTTTAAGTCTTCCTGATTTGTTAAATACAAGAACCTTGGTCTTTTTATGTTAACTGTCATTTTATAATCAACTGTAAATTTATTTAATTTGTTAACACAATTTTGAAGTCCTTGCTCTGATGACGATAAAAGAACTACATCATCAGCATACATTAAAATATTTAAAGGATGTGTATTTAATGGGATTGGGTCACATGTTTGGTCAAAATAGGTTGGCAAATCATTTAAATATATATTAAAGAGACAGGGACTGAGATTATCCCCTTGTCTTACTCCTATATTTGATTTAAAAAGGTTTGTCCTGTGTTGGTCTATTTTTACACAAGTTTCTGTGTTTTCATACATACATTTTATAATGTCATAAAATTTTGTTCCAACACCTATACATTTAAGTTTATAAAAAAGGTGGAGATGTGAAACTGAATCAAATGCACGCTTAAAATCTACAAAGCATGCATACAGAGGCTTCGAATTATTTTTCACAAATTTTTAAATGATGGTATTTAACATATGGTCTGTTGTGCGACATCCTTTAGTAAGGCAGCAACCATTTGATTTTCTGGGGGGGGGCTATGGTTTTTTTCGGAAAAAAAAGTTTGTTTCCAGTTTTTGGAGAAAAAAATAATTTGTTTTAGATTCTGAGAAAAAAAAAATTGTTTGTTTCACCCTCAGCTGCCACTATATGTAATGCTAAAATTGAAAAAAAAAAATTGTTTTCGATTTGTTGCGAAAAAAATAGATTGTTTTTCGCCATAGGCGAAAAAAAAAATTTGTCCAGAAAAAAAAAACATAGCCCCCCCCAGAAAATCAAATGGTTGCTGCCTAAAACCAATTTGCTCACTTCTAATTATATTTCTAGTTTTTAAAAATTTTGTCAACCTGTTATTTAGAATTGAATTAAATAACTTGCCTATGTTATCTGCAATAGTAATGCCCCTGTAGTTTGATGGATCATGATTAGATCCAGACTTGTGAAGGGGGGTGATAAAGCCTTGGCCCCATATGTATTAAACCTAGTCCATTACAAAATCAAATCAAATCAAATATTGTCATTTTGTTTATTTTCTTTGGTTACATCTTCTGACATCAGACTCGGACTTCCCTTGAACTGAATTTTAATGTGTGTATTGTTATGCGTTTACTTTTCTACATTGGTTAGAGGTATAGGGGGAGGGTTGAGATCTCACAAACATGTTTAACCCGGCCGCATTTTTGCGCCTGTCCCAAGTCAGGAGCCTCTGGCCTTTGCTAGTCTTGTATTATTTTAATTTTAGTTTCTTGTGTACAATTTGGAAATTAGTATGGCGTTCATTAACACAGTCACTGGACTAGTATATATTTGTTTAGGGGCCAGCTGAAGGACGCCTCCGGGTGCTGGAATTTCTCGCTACATTGAAGACCTGTTGGTGACCCTCTGCTGTTGTTTTTTATTTGGTCGGGTTGTTGTCTCTTTGACACATTCCCCATTTCCATTCTCAATTTTATTATTTCCTAATCAAAGGGCCCTTATAGGCATATCAAATACAAACAAATAAATCATAATACACAAAACATAAATACATGTTTAGAAACAATATGAAATTAAACATTATAATATGATTCATATAAAAACAAAAGAACAGTATAGGTGTCATACCACCAATTAAAAGTCCCTATCTGTTCAACCAAATTTTGCAATTTTCACAGCTTTCTAAATATTTTACCTTAAGTTTAACTTCATAGAAACTAGGTATATCCTGAATTGTACAGGTGTCACCTTTCTGCATGCCAATTTTCAACATACATTCAAAATCACATAAGAAAGCAGAGAGCTTCCGAAAGGAGGTACCACTAAAAATAACCCCTGGTTTTCTGGAAATCTTAAATTAGTATACTATGGAGCGCATTAATCCTCAATTTTTAATGCAAACTCATAGACAGGTAAATTTTGGCTCAAAATGGTCTTAATATATTTCTCTTTCAACAAAACTTTCATTTCTGCAAATTTGTTGTTTAGTTTAGGTGAACAATGACATCAAATGCACTATTTTTTGTCCGAGTAGGCCTACTTTCACATACGTTCTAAATTTGAGGGAGTAATTGGTGGTATGACACCTAAAGAGACAAAAAAGTTGATTAGAAATCTTTTATTTTGCTTTATTCTTAATCCTTAGTCAATTTGCAGTTAAAAACAGCCTATCTGAGCATTATGTGACTTATATTAAAAATTTCACAGCTCAATTTAAACTGACTGTAATGTATGACTTTAATAGAAAATACTTGAAAATTTCATTTTGGGCTACAGGAACATAAACTTTCAATATCAAGATCATTGTTTGCTGATTTGTTTTGTTTGTTCTACTTCTTTAAAGACTTTCAACAATTTTTGCAATGAATTTAGTAAAAAATCCAAGGTATTGAAGTGTCAAGGAATATTGACCCCCCTTTTTTTCATCTGGTGTCAGTAAAGTACTACAAATTGATCAAAAGTGCAGTCATGGTCATTTAACTGTGTTTATTTACATCAGTTAATAAAATTTAAGATATAAAAATTTCATTTAGAATAATAAATGGTGCTTTTGTGAGTTTCTGCAGTGCTTACATTAGGCTATGCTATCTGCCAAGTACATAGTATGACGCAATGCTATAAGGGCTAAAAATCAAATAATTTCATTAAATCTGCATGACAAAATTTTGTTAGGGGTAGTAAACAACTTATGTTTCAATGTTTAACACCACAGAATAACTTTCTGTGCATTTATAACATTATTTAGGACATTTTTTATATAAAAGCATATTGTCAGGATGGGAAAAGCTAAAAATAGCACAAACTCAAGTTTTAGGCTCTAAATTTGAAATATGTGACATTTTGCCCCCAAAAAGATTGAAATGTGGCTACTATTATCTCAAATGATCAGTTTAGACAAAAAAAAACAATTGTTTTCTGATTTTGATGTTTCACCGCATTTTGCTTAAAGAGACAAAAAAGTTGATTAGAAATCTTTTATTTTGCTTTATTCTTAATCCTTAGTCAATTTGCAGTTAAAAACAGCCTATCTGAGCATTATGTGACTTATATTAAAAATTTCACAGCTCAATTTAAACTGACTGTAATGTATGACTTTAATAGAAAATACTTGAAAATTTCATTTTGGGCTACAGGAACATAAACTTTCAATATCAAGATCATTGTTTGCTGATTTGTTTTGTTTGTTCTACTTCTTTAAAGACTTTCAACAATTTTTGCAATGAATTTAGTAAAAAATCCAAGGTATTGAAGTGTCAAGGAATATTGACCCCCCTTTTTTTCATCTGGTGTCAGTAAAGTACTACAAATTGATCAAAAGTGCAGTCATGGTCATTTAACTGTGTTTATTTACATCAGTTAATAAAATTTAAGATATAAAAATTTCATTTAGAATAATAAATGGTGCTTTTGTGAGTTTCTGCAGTGCTTACATTAGGCTATGCTATCTGCCAAGTACATAGTATGACGCAATGCTATAAGGGCTAAAAATCAAATAATTTCATTAAATCTGCATGACAAAATTTTGTTAGGGGTAGTAAACAACTTATGTTTCAATGTTTAACACCACAGAATAACTTTCTGTGCATTTATAACATTATTTAGGACATTTTTTATATAAAAGCATATTGTCAGGATGGGAAAAGCTAAAAATAGCACAAACTCAAGTTTTAGGCTCTAAATTTGAAATATGTGACATTTTGCCCCCAAAAAGATTGAAATGTGGCTACTATTATCTCAAATGATCAGTTTAGACAAAAAAAAACAATTGTTTTCTGATTTTGATGTTTCACCGCATTTTGCTTAAAGGTGTCATACCACCAATTAAAAGTCCCTATCTGTTCAACCAAATTTTGCAATTTTCACAGCTTTCTAAATATTTTACCTTAAGTTTAACTTCATAGAAACTAGGTATATCCTGAATTGTACAGGTGTCACCTTTCTGCATGCCAATTTTCAACATACATTCAAAATCACATAAGAAAGCAGAGAGCTTCCGAAAGGAGGTACCACTAAAAATAACCCCTGGTTTTCTGGAAATCTTAAATTAGTATACTATGGAGCGCATTAATCCTCAATTTTTAATGCAAACTCATAGACAGGTAAATTTTGGCTCAAAATGGTCTTAATATATTTCTCTTTCAACAAAACTTTCATTTCTGCAAATTTGTTGTTTAGTTTAGGTGAACAATGACATCAAATGCACTATTTTTTGTCCGAGTAGGCCTACTTTCACATACGTTCTAAATTTGAGGGAGTAATTGGTGGTATGACACCTAAAGAGACAAAAAAGTTGATTAGAAATCTTTTATTTTGCTTTATTCTTAATCCTTAGTCAATTTGCAGTTAAAAACAGCCTATCTGAGCATTATGTGACTTATATTAAAAATTTCACAGCTCAATTTAAACTGACTGTAATGTATGACTTTAATAGAAAATACTTGAAAATTTCATTTTGGGCTACAGGAACATAAACTTTCAATATCAAGATCATTGTTTGCTGATTTGTTTTGTTTGTTCTACTTCTTTAAAGACTTTCAACAATTTTTGCAATGAATTTAGTAAAAAATCCAAGGTATTGAAGTGTCAAGGAATATTGACCCCCCTTTTTTTCATCTGGTGTCAGTAAAGTACTACAAATTGATCAAAAGTGCAGTCATGGTCATTTAACTGTGTTTATTTACATCAGTTAATAAAATTTAAGATATAAAAATTTCATTTAGAATAATAAATGGTGCTTTTGTGAGTTTCTGCAGTGCTTACATTAGGCTATGCTATCTGCCAAGTACATAGTATGACGCAATGCTATAAGGGCTAAAAATCAAATAATTTCATTAAATCTGCATGACAAAATTTTGTTAGGGGTAGTAAACAACTTATGTTTCAATGTTTAACACCACAGAATAACTTTCTGTGCATTTATAACATTATTTAGGACATTTTTTATATAAAAGCATATTGTCAGGATGGGAAAAGCTAAAAATAGCACAAACTCAAGTTTTAGGCTCTAAATTTGAAATATGTGACATTTTGCCCCCAAAAAGATTGAAATGTGGCTACTATTATCTCAAATGATCAGTTTAGACAAAAAAAAACAATTGTTTTCTGATTTTGATGTTTCACCGCATTTTGCTTAAAGGTGTCATACCACCAATTAAAAGTCCCTATCTGTTCAACCAAATTTTGCAATTTTCACAGCTTTCTAAATATTTTACCTTAAGTTTAACTTCATAGAAACTAGGTATATCCTGAATTGTACAGGTGTCACCTTTCTGCATGCCAATTTTCAACATACATTCAAAATCACATAAGAAAGCAGAGAGCTTCCGAAAGGAGGTACCACTAAAAATAACCCCTGGTTTTCTGGAAATCTTAAATTAGTATACTATGGAGCGCATTAATCCTCAATTTTTAATGCAAACTCATAGACAGGTAAATTTTGGCTCAAAATGGTCTTAATATATTTCTCTTTCAACAAAACTTTCATTTCTGCAAATTTGTTGTTTAGTTTAGGTGAACAATGACATCAAATGCACTATTTTTTGTCCGAGTAGGCCTACTTTCACATACGTTCTAAATTTGAGGGAGTAATTGGTGGTATGACACCTAAAGAGACAAAAAAGTTGATTAGAAATCTTTTATTTTGCTTTATTCTTAATCCTTAGTCAATTTGCAGTTAAAAACAGCCTATCTGAGCATTATGTGACTTATATTAAAAATTTCACAGCTCAATTTAAACTGACTGTAATGTATGACTTTAATAGAAAATACTTGAAAATTTCATTTTGGGCTACAGGAACATAAACTTTCAATATCAAGATCATTGTTTGCTGATTTGTTTTGTTTGTTCTACTTCTTTAAAGACTTTCAACAATTTTTGCAATGAATTTAGTAAAAAATCCAAGGTATTGAAGTGTCAAGGAATATTGACCCCCCTTTTTTTCATCTGGTGTCAGTAAAGTACTACAAATTGATCAAAAGTGCAGTCATGGTCATTTAACTGTGTTTATTTACATCAGTTAATAAAATTTAAGATATAAAAATTTCATTTAGAATAATAAATGGTGCTTTTGTGAGTTTCTGCAGTGCTTACATTAGGCTATGCTATCTGCCAAGTACATAGTATGACGCAATGCTATAAGGGCTAAAAATCAAATAATTTCATTAAATCTGCATGACAAAATTTTGTTAGGGGTAGTAAACAACTTATGTTTCAATGTTTAACACCACAGAATAACTTTCTGTGCATTTATAACATTATTTAGGACATTTTTTATATAAAAGCATATTGTCAGGATGGGAAAAGCTAAAAATAGCACAAACTCAAGTTTTAGGCTCTAAATTTGAAATATGTGACATTTTGCCCCCAAAAAGATTGAAATGTGGCTACTATTATCTCAAATGATCAGTTTAGACAAAAAAAAACAATTGTTTTCTGATTTTGATGTTTCACCGCATTTTGCTTAAAGGTGTCATACCACCAATTAAAAGTCCCTATCTGTTCAACCAAATTTTGCAATTTTCACAGCTTTCTAAATATTTTACCTTAAGTTTAACTTCATAGAAACTAGGTATATCCTGAATTGTACAGGTGTCACCTTTCTGCATGCCAATTTTCAACATACATTCAAAATCACATAAGAAAGCAGAGAGCTTCCGAAAGGAGGTACCACTAAAAATAACCCCTGGTTTTCTGGAAATCTTAAATTAGTATACTATGGAGCGCATTAATCCTCAATTTTTAATGCAAACTCATAGACAGGTAAATTTTGGCTCAAAATGGTCTTAATATATTTCTCTTTCAACAAAACTTTCATTTCTGCAAATTTGTTGTTTAGTTTAGGTGAACAATGACATCAAATGCACTATTTTTTGTCCGAGTAGGCCTACTTTCACATACGTTCTAAATTTGAGGGAGTAATTGGTGATATGACACCTAAAGAGACAAAAAAGTTGATTAGAAATCTTTTATTTTGCTTTATTCTTAATCCTTAGTCAATTTGCAGTTAAAAACAGCCTATCTGAGCATTATGTGACTTATATTAAAAATTTCACAGCTCAATTTAAACTGACTGTAATGTATGACTTTAATAGAAAATACTTGAAAATTTCATTTTGGGCTACAGGAACATAAACTTTCAATATCAAGATCATTGTTTGCTGATTTGTTTTGTTTGTTCTACTTCTTTAAAGACTTTCAACAATTTTTGCAATGAATTTAGTAAAAAATCCAAGGTATTGAAGTGTCAAGGAATATTGACCCCCCTTTTTTTCATCTGGTGTCAGTAAAGTACTACAAATTGATCAAAAGTGCAGTCATGGTCATTTAACTGTGTTTATTTACATCAGTTAATAAAATTTAAGATATAAAAATTTCATTTAAAATAATAAATGGTGCTTTTGTGAGTTTCTGCAGTGCTTACATTAGGCTATGCTATCTGCCAAGTACATAGTATGACGCAATGCTATAAGGGCTAAAAATCAAATAATTTCATTAAATCTGCATGACAAAATTTTGTTAGGGGTAGTAAACAACTTATGTTTCAATGTTTAACACCACAGAATAACTTTCTGTGCATTTATAACATTATTTAGGACATTTTTTATATAAAAGCATATTGTCAGGATGGGAAAAGCTAAAAATAGCACAAACTCAAGTTTTAGGCTCTAAATTTGAAATATGTGACATTTTGCCCCCAAAAAGATTGAAATGTGGCTACTATTATCTCAAATGATCAGTTTAGACAAAAAAAAACAATTGTTTTCTGATTTTGATGTTTCACCGCATTTTGCTTAAAGGTGTCATACCACCAATTAAAAGTCCCTATCTGTTCAACCAAATTTTGCAATTTTCACAGCTTTCTAAATATTTTACCTTAAGTTTAACTTCATAGAAACTAGGTATATCCTGAATTGTACAGGTGTCACCTTTCTGCATGCCAATTTTCAACATACATTCAAAATCACATAAGAAAGCAGAGAGCTTCCGAAAGGAGGTACCACTAAAAATAACCCCTGGTTTTCTGGAAATCTTAAATTAGTATACTATGGAGCGCATTAATCCTCAATTTTTAATGCAAACTCATAGACAGGTAAATTTTGGCTCAAAATGGTCTTAATATATTTCTCTTTCAACAAAACTTTCATTTCTGCAAATTTGTTGTTTAGTTTAGGTGAACAATGACATCAAATGCACTATTTTTTGTCCGAGTAGGCCTACTTTCACATACGTTCTAAATTTGAGGGAGTAATTGGTGGTATGACACCTAAAGAGACAAAAAAGTTGATTAGAAATCTTTTATTTTGCTTTATTCTTAATCCTTAGTCAATTTGCAGTTAAAAACAGCCTATCTGAGCATTATGTGACTTATATTAAAAATTTCACAGCTCAATTTAAACTGACTGTAATGTATGACTTTAATAGAAAATACTTGAAAATTTCATTTTGGGCTACAGGAACATAAACTTTCAATATCAAGATCATTGTTTGCTGATTTGTTTTGTTTGTTCTACTTCTTTAAAGACTTTCAACAATTTTTGCAATGAATTTAGTAAAAAATCCAAGGTATTGAAGTGTCAAGGAATATTGACCCCCCTTTTTTTCATCTGGTGTCAGTAAAGTACTACAAATTGATCAAAAGTGCAGTCATGGTCATTTAACTGTGTTTATTTACATCAGTTAATAAAATTTAAGATATAAAAATTTCATTTAGAATAATAAATGGTGCTTTTGTGAGTTTCTGCAGTGCTTACATTAGGCTATGCTATCTGCCAAGTACATAGTATGACGCAATGCTATAAGGGCTAAAAATCAAATAATTTCATTAAATCTGCATGACAAAATTTTGTTAGGGGTAGTAAACAACTTATGTTTCAATGTTTAACACCACAGAATAACTTTCTGTGCATTTATAACATTATTTAGGACATTTTTTATATAAAAGCATATTGTCAGGATGGGAAAAGCTAAAAATAGCACAAACTCAAGTTTTAGGCTCTAAATTTGAAATATGTGACATTTTGCCCCCAAAAAGATTGAAATGTGGCTACTATTATCTCAAATGATCAGTTTAGACAAAAAAAAACAATTGTTTTCTGATTTTGATGTTTCACCGCATTTTGCTTAAAGGTGTCATACCACCAATTAAAAGTCCCTATCTGTTCAACCAAATTTTGCAATTTTCACAGCTTTCTAAATATTTTACCTTAAGTTTAACTTCATAGAAACTAGGTATATCCTGAATTGTACAGGTGTCACCTTTCTGCATGCCAATTTTCAACATACATTCAAAATCACATAAGAAAGCAGAGAGCTTCCGAAAGGAGGTACCACTAAAAATAACCCCTGGTTTTCTGGAAATCTTAAATTAGTATACTATGGAGCGCATTAATCCTCAATTTTTAATGCAAACTCATAGACAGGTAAATTTTGGCTCAAAATGGTCTTAATATATTTCTCTTTCAACAAAACTTTCATTTCTGCAAATTTGTTGTTTAGTTTAGGTGAACAATGACATCAAATGCACTATTTTTTGTCCGAGTAGGCCTACTTTCACATACGTTCTAAATTTGAGGGAGTAATTGGTGGTATGACACCTAAAGAGACAAAAAAGTTGATTAGAAATCTTTTATTTTGCTTTATTCTTAATCCTTAGTCAATTTGCAGTTAAAAACAGCCTATCTGAGCATTATGTGACTTATATTAAAAATTTCACAGCTCAATTTAAACTGACTGTAATGTATGACTTTAATAGAAAATACTTGAAAATTTCATTTTGGGCTACAGGAACATAAACTTTCAATATCAAGATCATTGTTTGCTGATTTGTTTTGTTTGTTCTACTTCTTTAAAGACTTTCAACAATTTTTGCAATGAATTTAGTAAAAAATCCAAGGTATTGAAGTGTCAAGGAATATTGACCCCCCTTTTTTTCATCTGGTGTCAGTAAAGTACTACAAATTGATCAAAAGTGCAGTCATGGTCATTTAACTGTGTTTATTTACATCAGTTAATAAAATTTAAGATATAAAAATTTCATTTAGAATAATAAATGGTGCTTTTGTGAGTTTCTGCAGTGCTTACATTAGGCTATGCTATCTGCCAAGTACATAGTATGACGCAATGCTATAAGGGCTAAAAATCAAATAATTTCATTAAATCTGCATGACAAAATTTTGTTAGGGGTAGTAAACAACTTATGTTTCAATGTTTAACACCACAGAATAACTTTCTGTGCATTTATAACATTATTTAGGACATTTTTTATATAAAAGCATATTGTCAGGATGGGAAAAGCTAAAAATAGCACAAACTCAAGTTTTAGGCTCTAAATTTGAAATATGTGACATTTTGCCCCCAAAAAGATTGAAATGTGGCTACTATTATCTCAAATGATCAGTTTAGACAAAAAAAAACAATTGTTTTCTGATTTTGATGTTTCACCGCATTTTGCTTAAAGGTGTCATACCACCAATTAAAAGTCCCTATCTGTTCAACCAAATTTTGCAATTTTCACAGCTTTCTAAATATTTTACCTTAAGTTTAACTTCATAGAAACTAGGTATATCCTGAATTGTACAGGTGTCACCTTTCTGCATGCCAATTTTCAACATACATTCAAAATCACATAAGAAAGCAGAGAGCTTCCGAAAGGAGGTACCACTAAAAATAACCCCTGGTTTTCTGGAAATCTTAAATTAGTATACTATGGAGCGCATTAATCCTCAATTTTTAATGCAAACTCATAGACAGGTAAATTTTGGCTCAAAATGGTCTTAATATATTTCTCTTTCAACAAAACTTTCATTTCTGCAAATTTGTTGTTTAGTTTAGGTGAACAATGACATCAAATGCACTATTTTTTGTCCGAGTAGGCCTACTTTCACATACGTTCTAAATTTGAGGGAGTAATTGGTGGTATGACACCTAAAGAGACAAAAAAGTTGATTAGAAATCTTTTATTTTGCTTTATTCTTAATCCTTAGTCAATTTGCAGTTAAAAACAGCCTATCTGAGCATTATGTGACTTATATTAAAAATTTCACAGCTCAATTTAAACTGACTGTAATGTATGACTTTAATAGAAAATACTTGAAAATTTCATTTTGGGCTACAGGAACATAAACTTTCAATATCAAGATCATTGTTTGCTGATTTGTTTTGTTTGTTCTACTTCTTTAAAGACTTTCAACAATTTTTGCAATGAATTTAGTAAAAAATCCAAGGTATTGAAGTGTCAAGGAATATTGACCCCCCTTTTTTTCATCTGGTGTCAGTAAAGTACTACAAATTGATCAAAAGTGCAGTCATGGTCATTTAACTGTGTTTATTTACATCAGTTAATAAAATTTAAGATATAAAAATTTCATTTAGAATAATAAATGGTGCTTTTGTGAGTTTCTGCAGTGCTTACATTAGGCTATGCTATCTGCCAAGTACATAGTATGACGCAATGCTATAAGGGCTAAAAATCAAATAATTTCATTAAATCTGCATGACAAAATTTTGTTAGGGGTAGTAAACAACTTATGTTTCAATGTTTAACACCACAGAATAACTTTCTGTGCATTTATAACATTATTTAGGACATTTTTTATATAAAAGCATATTGTCAGGATGGGAAAAGCTAAAAATAGCACAAACTCAAGTTTTAGGCTCTAAATTTGAAATATGTGACATTTTGCCCCCAAAAAGATTGAAATGTGGCTACTATTATCTCAAATGATCAGTTTAGACAAAAAAAAACAATTGTTTTCTGATTTTGATGTTTCACCGCATTTTGCTTAAAGGTGTCATACCACCAATTAAAAGTCCCTATCTGTTCAACCAAATTTTGCAATTTTCACAGCTTTCTAAATATTTTACCTTAAGTTTAACTTCATAGAAACTAGGTATATCCTGAATTGTACAGGTGTCACCTTTCTGCATGCCAATTTTCAACATACATTCAAAATCACATAAGAAAGCAGAGAGCTTCCGAAAGGAGGTACCACTAAAAATAACCCCTGGTTTTCTGGAAATCTTAAATTAGTATACTATGGAGCGCATTAATCCTCAATTTTTAATGCAAACTCATAGACAGGTAAATTTTGGCTCAAAATGGTCTTAATATATTTCTCTTTCAACAAAACTTTCATTTCTGCAAATTTGTTGTTTAGTTTAGGTGAACAATGACATCAAATGCACTATTTTTTGTCCGAGTAGGCCTACTTTCACATACGTTCTAAATTTGAGGGAGTAATTGGTGGTATGACACCTAAAGAGACAAAAAAGTTGATTAGAAATCTTTTATTTTGCTTTATTCTTAATCCTTAGTCAATTTGCAGTTAAAAACAGCCTATCTGAGCATTATGTGACTTATATTAAAAATTTCACAGCTCAATTTAAACTGACTGTAATGTATGACTTTAATAGAAAATACTTGAAAATTTCATTTTGGGCTACAGGAACATAAACTTTCAATATCAAGATCATTGTTTGCTGATTTGTTTTGTTTGTTCTACTTCTTTAAAGACTTTCAACAATTTTTGCAATGAATTTAGTAAAAAATCCAAGGTATTGAAGTGTCAAGGAATATTGACCCCCCTTTTTTTCATCTGGTGTCAGTAAAGTACTACAAATTGATCAAAAGTGCAGTCATGGTCATTTAACTGTGTTTATTTACATCAGTTAATAAAATTTAAGATATAAAAATTTCATTTAGAATAATAAATGGTGCTTTTGTGAGTTTCTGCAGTGCTTACATTAGGCTATGCTATCTGCCAAGTACATAGTATGACGCAATGCTATAAGGGCTAAAAATCAAATAATTTCATTAAATCTGCATGACAAAATTTTGTTAGGGGTAGTAAACAACTTATGTTTCAATGTTTAACACCACAGAATAACTTTCTGTGCATTTATAACATTATTTAGGACATTTTTTATATAAAAGCATATTGTCAGGATGGGAAAAGCTAAAAATAGCACAAACTCAAGTTTTAGGCTCTAAATTTGAAATATGTGACATTTTGCCCCCAAAAAGATTGAAATGTGGCTACTATTATCTCAAATGATCAGTTTAGACAAAAAAAAACAATTGTTTTCTGATTTTGATGTTTCACCGCATTTTGCTTAAAGGTGTCATACCACCAATTAAAAGTCCCTATCTGTTCAACCAAATTTTGCAATTTTCACAGCTTTCTAAATATTTTACCTTAAGTTTAACTTCATAGAAACTAGGTATATCCTGAATTGTACAGGTGTCACCTTTCTGCATGCCAATTTTCAACATACATTCAAAATCACATAAGAAAGCAGAGAGCTTCCGAAAGGAGGTACCACTAAAAATAACCCCTGGTTTTCTGGAAATCTTAAATTAGTATACTATGGAGCGCATTAATCCTCAATTTTTAATGCAAACTCATAGACAGGTAAATTTTGGCTCAAAATGGTCTTAATATATTTCTCTTTCAACAAAACTTTCATTTCTGCAAATTTGTTGTTTAGTTTAGGTGAACAATGACATCAAATGCACTATTTTTTGTCCGAGTAGGCCTACTTTCACATACGTTCTAAATTTGAGGGAGTAATTGGTGATATGACACCTAAAGAGACAAAAAAGTTGATTAGAAATCTTTTATTTTGCTTTATTCTTAATCCTTAGTCAATTTGCAGTTAAAAACAGCCTATCTGAGCATTATGTGACTTATATTAAAAATTTCACAGCTCAATTTAAACTGACTGTAATGTATGACTTTAATAGAAAATACTTGAAAATTTCATTTTGGGCTACAGGAACATAAACTTTCAATATCAAGATCATTGTTTGCTGATTTGTTTTGTTTGTTCTACTTCTTTAAAGACTTTCAACAATTTTTGCAATGAATTTAGTAAAAAATCCAAGGTATTGAAGTGTCAAGGAATATTGACCCCCCTTTTTTTCATCTGGTGTCAGTAAAGTACTACAAATTGATCAAAAGTGCAGTCATGGTCATTTAACTGTGTTTATTTACATCAGTTAATAAAATTTAAGATATAAAAATTTCATTTAAAATAATAAATGGTGCTTTTGTGAGTTTCTGCAGTGCTTACATTAGGCTATGCTATCTGCCAAGTACATAGTATGACGCAATGCTATAAGGGCTAAAAATCAAATAATTTCATTAAATCTGCATGACAAAATTTTGTTAGGGGTAGTAAACAACTTATGTTTCAATGTTTAACACCACAGAATAACTTTCTGTGCATTTATAACATTATTTAGGACATTTTTTATATAAAAGCATATTGTCAGGATGGGAAAAGCTAAAAATAGCACAAACTCAAGTTTTAGGCTCTAAATTTGAAATATGTGACATTTTGCCCCCAAAAAGATTGAAATGTGGCTACTATTATCTCAAATGATCAGTTTAGACAAAAAAAAACAATTGTTTTCTGATTTTGATGTTTCACCGCATTTTGCTTAAAGGTGTCATACCACCAATTAAAAGTCCCTATCTGTTCAACCAAATTTTGCAATTTTCACAGCTTTCTAAATATTTTACCTTAAGTTTAACTTCATAGAAACTAGGTATATCCTGAATTGTACAGGTGTCACCTTTCTGCATGCCAATTTTCAACATACATTCAAAATCACATAAGAAAGCAGAGAGCTTCCGAAAGGAGGTACCACTAAAAATAACCCCTGGTTTTCTGGAAATCTTAAATTAGTATACTATGGAGCGCATTAATCCTCAATTTTTAATGCAAACTCATAGACAGGTAAATTTTGGCTCAAAATGGTCTTAATATATTTCTCTTTCAACAAAACTTTCATTTCTGCAAATTTGTTGTTTAGTTTAGGTGAACAATGACATCAAATGCACTATTTTTTGTCCGAGTAGGC